>CATKUY010000171.1:0-600000 GCA_949802685.1 Dicyrtomina minuta | reverse complement strand
AGATATATAAGGATTTTAAAAAATTCACAAGTCCCAAAGTCTGCTTTATCCCGACCATGTTTTGATATCAGCGTGTAGCTAGAGCTAATATCTAAACAATGACACCATGTAGTCAAAATTTTATTGATTACCTCACGAGCTATATGCATGAATAATCTTCCAAAATTTACATTGACTTAGATATATAAGGATTTTAAAATATTCACAAGTCCCAAAGTTTGCTTTATCCCGACCATGTTTTGATATCAGCGTGTAGCTAAAGCTAATATCTACACAATGACACCATGTTATCAAAATTTTATTGATTAACTCACGAGCTATATGCATGAATAATCTTCCAAAATTCACATTGACTTAGATATATAAGGATTTTAAAAAATTCACAAGTCCCAAAGTCTGCTTTATCCCGACCATGCTTTGATATCAGCGTGTAGCTAGAGCTAATATCTACACAATGACACCATGTAGTCAAAATTTTATTGATTAACTCACGAGCCATATGCATGAATAATCTTCCAAAATTTACATTGACTTAGATATATAAGGATTTTAAAAAATTGACAAGTCCCAAAGTCTGCTTTATCCCGACCATGTTTTGATATCAGCGTGTAGCTAGAGCTAATATCTACACAATGACACCATGTTGTCAAAATTTTATTGATTAACTCACGAGCTATATGCATGAATAATCTTCCAAAATTTACATTGACTTAGATATATAAGGATTTTAAAAAATTCACAAGTCCCAAAGTATGCTTTATCCCGACCATGTTTTGATATTAGCGTGTAGCTAGAACTAATATCTACACAATGACACCATGTAGTCAAAATTTTATTGATTGACTCACGAGCTATATGCATGAATAATCTTCTAAAATTAACATTGACTTAGATATATAGGGATTTTAAAAAATTCACAAGTCCTAAAGTCTGCTTTATCCCGACCATGTTTTGATATCAGCGTGTAGCTAGAGCTAATATCTACACAATGACACCATGTAGTCAAAATTTTATTGATTGACTCACGAGCTATATGCATGAATAATCTTCTAAATTTTACATTGACTTAGATATATAAGGATTTTAAAAAATTCACAAGTCCCAAAGTCTGCTTTATCCCGACCATGTTTTGATATCAGCGTGTAGCTAGAGCTAATATCTACACAATGACACCATGTAGTTAAAATTTATTAATTAACTCACGAGCTTTATGCATGAATAATCTTCCAAAATTTACATTGACTTAGATATATAAGGATTTTAAAAAATTCACAAGTCCCAAAGTCTGCTTTATCCCGACCATGTTTTGATATCAGCGTGTAGCTAGAGCTAATATCTACACAATGACACCATGTAGTCAAAATTTTATTGATTAACTCACAAACTATATGCATGAATAATCTTCCAAAATTTACATTGACTTAGATATATAAGGATTTTAAAATATTCACAAGTCCCAAAGTTTGCTTTATCCCGACCATGTTTTGATATCAGCGTGTAGCTAAAGCTAATATCTACACAATGACACCATGTTATTAAAATTTTATTGATTAACTCACGAGCTATATGCATGAATAATCTTCCAAAATTCACATTGACTTAGATATATAAGGATTTTAAAAAATTCACAAGTCCCAAAGTCTGCTTTATCCCGACCATGTTTTGATATCAGCGTGTAGCTAGAGCTAATATCTACACAATGACACCATGTAGTCAAAATTTTATTGATTGACTCACGAGCTATAAGCATGAATAATCTTCTAAAATTTACATTGATTTAGATATATAAGGATTTTAAAAAATTCACAAGTCCCAAACTCTGCTTTATCCCGACCATGTTTTGATATCAGCGTGTAGCTAGAGCTAATATCTACACAATGACACCATGTAGTCAAAATTTAATTGATTACCTCACGAGCTATATGCATGAATAATCTTCCAAAATTTACATTGATTTAGATATATAAGGATTTTAAAAAATTGACAAGTCCCAAAGTCTGCTTTATCTCGACCATGTTTTGATATCAGCGTGTAGCTAGAGCTAATATCTACACAATGACACCATGTAGTCAAAATTTTATTGATTAACTCACGAGCTATATGCATGACTAATCTTCCAAAATATACATTAATTTAGATATATAAGGATTTTAAAAAATTCACAAGTCCCAAAGTCTGCTTTATCCCGACCATGTTTTGATATCAGCGTGTAGCTAGAGCTAATATCTACACAATGACACCATGTAGTCAAAATTTTATTGATTAACTCACGAGCTATATGCATGAATAATCTTCCAAAATTTACATTGACTTAGATATATAAGGATTTTAAAATATTCACAAGTCCCAAAGTTTGCTTTATCCCGACCATGTTTTGATATAAGCGTGTAGCTAAAGCTAATATCTACACAATGACACCATGTTATCAAAATTTTATTGATTAACTCACGAGCTATATGCATGAATAATCTTCCAAAATTCACATTGACTTAGATATATAAGGATTTTAAAAAATTCACAAGTCCCAAAGTCTGCTTTATCCCGACCATGTTTTGATATCAGCGTGTAGCTAGAGCTAATATCTACACAATGACACCATGTAGTCAAAATTTTATTGATTAACTCACGAGCCATATGCATGAATAATCTTCCAAAATTTACATTGACTTAGATATATAAGGATTTTAAAAAATTGACAAGTCCCAAAGTCTGCTTTATCCCGACCATGTTTTGATATCAGCGTGTAGCTAGAGCTAATATCTACACAATGACACCATGTTGTCAAAATTTTATTGATTAACTCACGAGCTATATGCATGAATAATCTTCCAAAATTTACATTGACTTATATATATAAGGATTTTAAAAAATTCACAAGTCCCAAAGTATGCTTTATCCCGACCATGTTTTGATATCAGCGTGTAGCTAGAGCTAATATCTACACAATGACACCATGTAGTCAAAATTTTATTGATTGACTCACGAGCTATATGCATGAATAATCTTCTAAAATTTACATTGACTTAGATATATAAGGATTTTAAAAAATTCACAAGTCCTAAAGTCTGCTTTATCCCGACCAATTTTTGATATCAGCGTGTAGCTAGAGCTAATATCTACACAATGACACCATGTAGTCAAAATTTTATTGATTGACTCACGAGCTATATGCATGAATAATCTTCTAAATTTTACATTGACTTAGATATATAAGGATTTTAAAAAATTCACAAGTCCCAAAGTCTGCTTTATCCCGACCATGTTTTGATTTAAGCGTGTAGCTAGAGCTAATATCTACACAATGACTTCATGTAGTCAAAATTTTATTGATTACCTCACGAGCCATATGCATAAATAATCTTCCAAAATTTACATTGACTTATATATATAAGGATTTTAAAAAATTCACAAGTCCCAAAGTCTGCTTTATTTCGACCATGTTTTGATATCAGCGTGTAGCTAGAGCTAATATCTACACAATGACACCATGTAGTTAAAATTTTATTGATTAACTTACGAGCTATATGCATGAATAATATTCCAAAATTTACATTGACTTAGATATATAAGGATTTTAAAAAATTCACAAGTCCCAAAGTCTGCCTTATCCAAACCATGTTTTGATATCAGCGTGTAGCTAGAGCTAATATCTACACAATGACACCATGTAGTCAAAATTTAAATGATTAACTCACGAGCTATATGCATGAATAATCTTCCAAAATTTACATTGACTTAGATATATAAGGATTTTAAAAAATTCACAAGTCGCAAAGTCTGCTTTATGCCGACCATGTTTTGATATCAGCGTGTAGCTAGAGCTAATATCTACACAATGACACCATGTAGTCAAAATTTTATTGATTAACTCACGAGCTATATGCATGAATAATCTTCCAAAATTTACATTGACTTAGATATATAAGGATTTTAAAAAATTCACAAGTCCCAAAGTCTGCTTTATCCCGACCATGTTTTGATATCAGCGTGTAGCTAGAGCTAATATCTACACAATGACACCATGTAGTCAAAATTTTATTGATTGACTCACGAGCTATATGCATGAATAATCTTCTAAAATTTACATTGACTTAGATATATAAGGATTTTAAAAAATTCACAAGTCCTAAAGTCTGCTTTATCCCGACCATGTTTTGATATCAGCGTGTAGCTAGAGCTAATATCTACACAATGACACCATGTAGTCAAAATTTTATTGATTGACTCACGAGCTATATGCATGAATAATCTTCTAAATTTTACATTGACTTAGATATATAAGGATTTTAAAAAATTCACAAGTCCCAAAGTCTGCTTTATCCCGACCATGTTTTGATTTAAGCGTGTAGCTAGAGCTAATATCTACACAATGACTTCATGTAGTCAAAATTTTATTGATTACCTCACGAGCCATATGCATAAATAATCTTCCAAAATTTACATTGACTTATATATATAAGGATTTTAAAAAATTCACAAGTCCCAAAGTCTGCTTTATTTCGACCATGTTTTGATATCAGCGTGTAGCTAGAGCTAATATCTACACAATGACACCATGTAGTCAAAATTTTATTGATTAACTCACGAGCTATATGCATGAATAATATTCCAAAATTTACATTGACTTAGATATATAAGGATTTTAAAAAATTCACAAGTCCCAAAGTCTGCCTTATCCAAACCATGTTTTGATATCAGCGTGTAGCTAGAGCTAATATCTACACAATGACACCATGTAGTCAAAATTTAAATGATTAACTCACGAGCTATATGCATGAATAATCTTCCAAAATTTACATTGACTTAGATATATAAGGATTTTAAAAAATTCACAAGTCGCAAAGTCTGCTTTATGCCGACCATGTTTTGATATCAGCGTGTAGCTAGAGCTAATATCTACACAATGACACCATGTAGTCAAAATTTTATTGATTAACTCACGAGCTATATGCATGAATAATCTTCCAAAATTTACATTGACTTAGATATATAAGGATTTTAAAAAATTCACAAGTCCCAAAGTCTGCTTTATCCCGACCATGTTTTGATATCAGCGTGTAGCTAGAGCTAATATCTACACAATGACACCATGTAGTCAAAATTTTATTGATCAACTCACGAGCTATATGCATGAATAATCTTCTAAAATTTACATTGACTTAGATATATAAGGATTTTAAAAAATTCACAAGTCCCAAAGTCTGCTTTATCCCGACCATGTTTTGATATCAGCGTGTAGCTAGAGCTAATATCTACACAATGACACCATGTAGTCAAAATTTTATTAATTGACTCACGAGCTATATGCATGAATAATCTTCTAAATTTTACATTGACTTAGATATATAAGGATTTTAAAAAATTCACAAGTCCCAAAGTCTGCTTTATCCCGACCATGTTTTGATTTAAGCGTGTAGCTAGAGCTATTATCTACACAATGACTTCATGTAGTCAAAATTATTTTGTATAATTCATGAGCTTTATGCATAAATAATCTTCCAAAATTTACATTGACTTATATATATAAGGATTTAAAAAATTCACAAGTCCCAAAGTCTGCTTTATCCTGACCATGTTTTGATATCAGCGTGTAGCTAGAGCTAATATCTACACAATGACACCATGTAGTCAAAGTTTATTGATTAACTCACGAGCTTTATGCATGAATAATCTTCCAAAATTTACATTGACTTAGATATATAAGGATTTTAAAAAATTCACAAGTCCTAAAGTCTGCTTTATCCTGACCATGTTTTGATATCAGCGTGTAGCTAGAGCTAATATCTACACAATGACGTCATGTAGTCAAAATTTTATTGATTGACTCACGAGCTATATGCATGAATAATATTCTAAAATTTACATTGACTTAGATATATAAGGATTTTAAAAAATTCACAAGTCCCAAAGTCTGCTTTATCCCGACCATGTTTTGATTTAAGCGTGTAGCTAGAGCTAATATCTACACAATGACTTCATGTAGTCAAAATTTTATTGATTACTTCACGAGCTATATGCATAAATAATCTTCCAAAATTTACATTGACTTATATATATAAGGATTTTAAAAAATTCACAAGTCCCAAAGTCTGCTTTATCCTGACCATGTTTTGATATCAGCGTGTAGCTAAAGCTAATATCTACACAATGACACCATGTTATCAAAATTTTATTGATTAACTCACGAGCTATTTGCATGAATAATCTTCCAAAATTCACATTGACTTAGATATATATGGATTTTAAAAAATTCACAAGTCCCAAAGTCTGCCTTATCCCGACCATGTTTTGATATCAGCGTGTAGCTAGAGCTAATATCTACACAATGACACCATGTAGTCAAAATTTATTTGATTAACTCACGAGCTATATGCATGAATAATCTTCCAAAATTTACATTGATTTAGATATATAAGGATTTTAAAAAATTGACAAGTCCCAAAGTCTGCTTTATCCTGACCATGTTTTGATATCAGCGTGTAGCTAGAGCTAATATCTACACAATGACACCATGTTGTCAAAATTTTATTGATTAACTCACGAGCTATATGCATGAATAATCTTCCAAAATTTACATTGACTTAGATATATAAGGATTTTAAAAAATTGACAAGTCCCAAAGTATGCTTTATCCCGACCATGTTTTGATATCAGCGTGTAGCTAGAGCTAATTTCTACACAATGACACCATGTAGTCAAAATTTTATTAATTGACTCACGAGCTATATGCATGAATAATCTTCTAAATTTTACATTGACTTAGATATATAAGGATTTTAAAAAATTCACAAGTCCCAAAGTCTGCTTTATCCCGACCATGTTTTGATTTAAGCGTGTAGCTAGAGCTATTATCTACACAATGACTTCATGTAGTCAAAATTATATTGAGTACCTCACGAGCTATATGCATAAATAATCTTCCAAAATTTACATTGACTTATATATATAAGGATTTAAAAAATTCACAAGTCCCAAAGTCTGCTTTATCCTGACCATGTTTTGATATCAGCGTGTAGCTAGAGCTAATATCTACACAATGACACCATGTAGTCAAAGTTTATTGATTAACTCACGAGCTCTATGCATGAATAATCTTCCAAAATTTACATTGACTTAGATATATAACGATTTTAAAAAATTCACAAGTCCTAAAGTCTGCTTTATCCTGACCATGTTTTGATATCAGCGTGTAGCTAGAGCTAATATCTACACAATGACGTCATGTAGTCAAAATTTTATTGATTGACTCACGAGCTATATGCATGAATAATCTTCTAAAATTTACATTGACTTAGATATATAAGGATTTTAAAAAATTCACAAGTCCCAAAGTCTGCTTTATCCCGACCATGTTTTGATTTAAGCGTGTAGCTAGAGCTAATATCTACACAATGACTTCATGTAGTCAAAATTTTATTGATTACTTCACGAGCTATATGCATAAATAATCTTCCAAAATTTACATTGACTTATATATATAAGGATTTTAAGAAATTCACAAGTCCCAAAGTCTGCTTTATCCTGACCATGTTTTAATATCAGCGTGTAGCTAGAGCTAATATCTACACAATGACACCATGAAGTCAAAATTTATTGATTAACTCACGAGCTTTATGCATGAATAATCTTCCAAAATTTACATTGACTTAGATATATAAGGATTGTAAAAAATTCACAAGTCCCAAAGTCTGCCTTATTCCGACCATGGTTTGATATCAGCGTGTAGCTAGAGCTAATATCTACACAATGACACCATGTAGTCAAAATTTTATTGATTAACTCACGAGCTATATGCATGAATAATCTTCCAAAATTTACATTGACTTAGATATATAAGGATTTTAAAATATTCACAAGTCCCAAAGTTTGCTTTATCCCGACCATGTTTTGATATCAGCGTGTAGCTAAAGCTAATATCTACACAATCACACCATGTTATCAAAATTTTATTGATTAACTCACGAGCTATATGCATGAATAATCTTCCAAAATTCACATTGACTTAGATATATAAGGATTTTAAAAAATTCACAAGTCCCAAAGTCTGCCTTATCCCGACCATGTTTTGATATCAGCGTGTAGCTAGAGCTAATATCTACACAATGACACCATGTAGTCAAAATTTATTTGATTAACTCACGAGCTATATGCATGAATAATCTTCCAAAATTTACATTGATTTAGATATATAAGGATTTTAAAAAATTGACAAGTCCCAAAGTCTGCTTTATCCTGACCATGTTTTGATATCAGCGTGTAGCTAGAGCTAATATCTACACAATGACAACATGTTGTCAAAATTTTATTGATTAACTCACGAGCTATATGCATGAATAATCTTCCAAAATTTACATTGACTTAGATATATAAGGATTTTAAAAAATTGACAAGTCCCAAAGTATGCTTTATCCCGACCATGTTTTGATATCAGCGTGTAGCTAGAGCTAATATCCACACAATGACACCATGTAGTCAAAATTTTATTCATTGACTCACGAGCTATATGCATGAATAATCTTCTAAAATTTACATTGACTTAGATATATAAGGATTTTAAAAAATTCACAAGTCCCAAAGTCTGCTTTATCCCGACCATGTTTTAATATCATCGTGTAGCTAGAGCTAATATCTACACAATGACACCATGTAGTCAAAATTTTATTAATTGACTCACGAGCTATATGCATGAATAATCTTCTAAATTTTACATTGACTTAGATATATAAGAATTTTAAAAAATTCACAAGTCCCAAAGTCTGCTTTATCCCGACCATGTTTTGATTTAGGCGTGTAGCTAGAGCTATTATCTACACAATGACTTCATATAGTCAAAATTATATTGATTACCTCACGAGCTATAGGCATAAATAATCTTCCAAAATTTACATTGACTTATATATATAAGGATTTTAAAAATTCACAAGTCCCAAAGTCTGCTTTATCCTGACCATGTTTTGATATCAGCGTGTAGCTAGAGCTAATATCTACACAATGACACCATGTAGTCAAAAATTTATTAATTAACTCACGAGCTTTATGCATGAATAATCTTCCAAAATTTACATTGACTTAGATATATAAGGATTTTAAAAAATTCACAAGTCCCAAAGTCTGCTTTATCCCGACCATGTTTTGATTTAAGCGTGTAGCTAGCGCTAATATCTACACAATGACTTCATGTAGTCAAAATTTTATTGATTACTTCACGAGCTATATGCATAAATAATCTTCCAAAATTTACATTGACTTATATATATAAGGATTTTAAAAAATTCACAAGTCTCAAAGTCTGCTTTATCCTGACCATGTTTTGATATCAGCGTGTAGCTAGAACTAATATCTACACAATGACACCATGAAGTCAAAATTTATTGATTTACTCACGAGCTTTATGCATAAATAATCTTCCAAAATTTACATTGACTTAGATATATAAGGATTTTAAAAAATTCACAAGTCCCAAAGTCTGCTTTATCCCGACCATGTTTTGATATCAGCGTGTAGCTAGAGCTAATATCTACACAATGACACCATGTAGTCAAAATTTTATTGAATTACTCACGAGCTATATGCATGAATAATCTTCCAAAATTTACATTGACTTAGATATATAAGGATTTTAAAATATTCACAAGTCCCAAAGTTTGCTTTATCCCGACCATGTTTTGATATCAGCGTGTAGCTAAAGCTAATATCTACACAATGACACCATGTTATCAAAATTTTATTGATTAACTCACGAGCTATATGCATGAATAATCTTCCAAAATTCACATTGACTTAGATATATAAGGATTTTAAAAAATTCACAAGTCACAAAGTCTGCTTTATCCCGACCATGTTTTGATATCAGCGTGTAGCTAGAGCTAATATCTACACAATGACACCATGTAGTCAAAATTTTATTGATTAACTCACGAGCCATATGCATGAATAATCTTCCAAAATTTACATTGACTTAGATATATAAGGATTTTAAAAAATTGACAAGTCCCAAAGTCTGCTTTATCCCGACCATGTTTTGATATCAGCGTGTAGCTAGAGCTAATATCTACACAATGACACCATGTAGTCAAAATTTTATTGATCAACTCACGAGCTATATGCATGAATAATCTTCTACAATTTACATTGACTTAGATATATAAGGATTTTAAAAAATTCACAAGTCCTAAAGTCTGCTTTATCCCGACCATGTTTTGATATCAGCGTGTAGCTAGAGCTAATATCTACACAATGACACTATGTAGTCAAAATTTTATCAATTGACTCACGAGCTTTATGCATGAATAATCTTCTAAATTTTACATTGACTTAGATATATAAGGATTTTAAGAAATTCACAAGTCCCAAAGTCTGCTTTATCCCGACCATGTTTTGATATCAGCGTGTAGCTAGAGCTAATATCTACACAATGACACCATGTAGTCAAAATTTATAAATTAACTCACGAGCTTCATGCATGAATAATCTTCCAAAATTTACATTGACTTAGATATATAAGGATTTTAAAAAATTCACAAGTCCCAAAGTCTGCTTTATCCCGACCATGTTTTGATATCAGCGTGTAGCTAGAGCTAATATCTACACAATGACACCATGTAGTCAAAATTTTATTGATTAACTCACGAGCTATATGCATGAATAATCTTCCAAAATTTACATTGACTTAGATATATAAGGATTTTAAAATATTCACAAGTCCCAAAGTTTGCTTTATCCCGACCATGTTTTGATATCAGCGTGTAGCTAAAGCTAATATCTACACAATGACACCATGTTATCAAAATTTTATTGATTAACTCACGAGCTATATGCATGAATAATCTTCCAAAATTCACATTGACTTAGATATATAAGGATTTTAAAAAATTCACAAGTCACAAAGTCTGCTTTATCCCGACCATGTTTTGATATCAGCGTGTAGCTAGAGCTAATATCTACACAATGACACCATGTAGTCAAAATTTTATTGATTAACTCACGAGCCATATGCATGAATAATCTTCCAAAATTTACATTGACTTAGATATATAAGGATTTTAAAAAATTGACAAGTCCCAAAGTCTGCTTTATCCCGACCATGTTTTGATATCAGCGTGTAGCTAGAGCTAATATCTACACAATGACACCATGTAGTCAAAATTTTATTGATCAACTCACGAGCTATATGCATGAATAATCTTCTACAATTTACATTGACTTAGATATATAAGGATTTTAAAAAATTCACAAGTCCTAAAGTCTGCTTTATCCCGACCATGTTTTGATATCAGCGTGTAGCTAGAGCTAATATCTACACAATGACACTATGTAGTCAAAATTTTATCAATTGACTCACGAGCTTTATGCATGAATAATCTTCTAAATTTTACATTGACTTAGATATATAAGGATTTTAAGAAATTCACAAGTCCCAAAGTCTGCTTTATCCCGACCATGTTTTGATATCAGCGTGTAGCTAGAGCTAATATCTACACAATGACACCATGTAGTCAAAATTTATAAATTAACTCACGAGCTTCATGCATGAATAATCTTCCAAAATTTACATTGACTTAGATATATAAGGATTTTAAAAAATTCACAAGTCCCAAAGTCTGCTTTATCCCGACCATGTTTTGATATCAGCGTGTAGCTAGAGCTAATATCTACACAATGACACCATGTAGTCAAAATTTTATTGATTAACTCACGAGCTATATGCATGAATAATCTTCCAAAATTTACATTGACTTAGATATATAAGGATTTTAAAATATTCACAAGTCCCAAAGTTTGCTTTATCCCGACCATGTTTTGATATCAGCGTGTAGCTAAAGCTAATATCTACACAATGACACCATGTTATCAAAATTTTATTGATTAACTCACGAGCTATATGCATGAATAATCTTCCAAAATTCACATTGACTTAGATATATAAGGATTTTAAAAAATTCACAAGTCCCAAAGTCTGCTTTATCCCGACCATGTTTTGATATCAGCGTGTAGCTAGAGCTAATATCTACACAATGACACCATGTAATCAAAATTTTATTGATTAACTCACGAGCTATATGCATGAATAGTCTTCCAAAATTTACATTGACTTAGATATATAAGGATTTTAAAAAATTCACAAGTCCCAAAGTCTGCTTTATCCCGACCATGTTTTGATATCAGCGTGTAGCTAGAGCTAATATCTACACAATGACACCATGTAGTCAAAATTTTATTGATTAACTCACGAGCTATATGCATGAATAATCTTCCAAAATTTACATTGACTTAGATATATAAGGATTTTAAAATATTCACAAGTCCCAAAGTTTGCTTTATCCCGACCATGTTTTGATATCAGCGTGTAGCTAGAGCTAATATCTACACAATGACACCATGTAATCAAAATTTTATTAATTAACTCACGAGCTATATGCATGAATAATCTTCCAAAATTCACATTGACTTAGATATATAAGGATTTTAAAAAATTCACAAGTCCCAAAGTCTGCTTTATCCGGACCATGTTTTGATATCAGCGTGTAGCTAGAGCTAATATCTACACAATGACACAATGTAGTCAAAATTTTATTGATTAACTCACGAGCTATATGCATGAATAATCTTCCAAAATTTACATTGACTTAGATATATAAGGATCTTAAAAAATTCACAAGTCCCAAAGTTTGCTTTATCTTGACCATGTTTTGATATCAGCGTGTAGCTAGAGCTAATATCTACACAATGACACCATGTAATCAAAATTTTATTGATTAACTCACGAGCTATATGCATGAATAATCTTCCAAAATTTACATTGACTTAGATATATAAGGATTTTAAAAAATTCACAAGTCCCAAAGTCTGCTTTATCCTGACCATGTTTTGATATCAGCGTGTAGCTAGAGCTAATATCTACACAATGACACCATGTAGTCAAAATTTTATTGATCAACTCACGAGCTAAATGCATGAATAATCTTCCAAAATTTACATTGACTTAGATATATAAGGATTTTAAAGAATTCACAGGTCCCAAAGTCTGCTTTATCGTGACCATGTTTTGATATTAGCGTGTAGCTAGAGCTAATATCTACACAATGATACCATGTAGTCAAAATTTTACTGATTAACTCACGAGCTATATGCATGAATAATCTTCCAAAATTTACATTGACTTAGATATATAAGGATCTTAAAAAATTCACAAGTCCCAAAGTCTGCTTTATCCCGACCATGTTTTGATATCAGCGTGTAGCTAGAGCTAATATCTACACAATGACACCATGTAGTCAAAATTTTATTGATTAACTCACGATCTATATGCATGAATAATCTTCCAAAATTTACATTGACTTAGATATATAAGGATTTTAAAAAATTCACAAGTCCCAAAGTCTGCTTTATCCCGACCATGTTTTGATATCAGCGTGTAGCTAGAGCTAATATCTACACAATGACACCATGTAGTCAAAAGTTTATTGATTAACTCATGAGCTATATGCATGAATAATCTTTCAAAATTTACATTGACTTAGATATAAAAGGATTTTAAAAAATTCACAAGTCCCAAAGTCTGCTTTATCCCGACCATGTTTTGATATCAGCGTGTAGCTAGAGTTAATATCTACACAATGACACCATGTAGTCAAAAGTTTATTGATTAACTTATGAGCTATATGCATGAATAATCTTTCAAAATTTACATTGACTTAGATATAAAAGGATTTTAAAAAATTCACAAGTCCCAAAGTCTGCTTTATCCCGACCATGTTTTGATATCAGCGTGTAGCTAGAGCTAATATCTACACAATGACTTCATGTAGTCAAAATTTTATTGATTACCTATCGAGCTATATGCATAAATAATCTTCCAAAATTTACATTGACTTATATATATAAGGATTTTAAAAAATTCACAAGTCCCAAAGTCTGCTTTATCCCGACCATGTTTTGATATCAGCGTGTAGCTAGAGCTAATATCTACACAATGACACCATGTTGTCAAAATTTATTGATTAACTCACGAGCTATAAGCATGAATAATCTTCCAAAATTTACATTGACTTAGATATATAAGGATTTTAAAAAATTCACAAGTCCCAAAGTCTGCTTTATCCCGACCATGTTTTGATATCAGCGTGTAGCTAGAGCTAATATCTACACAATGACACCATGTAGTCAAAATTTTATTGATTAACTCACGAGCTATATGCATGAATAATCTTCCAAAATTTACATTGACTTAGATATATAAGGATTTTAAAATATTCACAAGTCCCAAAGTTTGCTTCATCCCGACCATGTTTTGATATCAGCGTGTAGCTAGAGCTAATATCTACACAATGACACCATGTAATCAAAATTTTATTGATTAACTCACGAGCTATATGCATGAATAATCTTCCAAAATTCACATTGACTTAGATATATAAGGATTTTAAAAAATTCACAAGTCCCAAAGTCTGCTTTATCCGGACCATGTTTTGATATCAGCGTGTAGCTAGAGCTAATATCTACACAATGACACAATGTAGTCAAAATTTTATTGATTAACTCACGAGCTATATGCATGAATAATCTTCCAAAATTGACATTGACTTAGATATATAAGGATCTTAAAAAATTCACAAGTCCCAAAGTTTGCTTTATCTTGACCATGTTATGATATCAGCGTGTAGCTAGAGCTAATATCTACACAATGACACCATGTAGTCAAAATTTTATTGATTAACTCACGAGCTATATGCATGAATAATCTTCCAAAATTTACATTGACTTAGATATATAAGGATTTTAAAAAATTCACAAGTCCCAAAGTCTGCTTTATCCTGACCATGTTTTGATATCAGCGTGTAGCTAGAGCTAATATCTACACAATGACACCATGTAGTCAAAATTTTATTGATCAACTCACGAGCTAAATGCATGAATAATCTTCCAAAATTTACATTGACTTAGATATATAAGGATTTTAAAAAATTCACAGGTCCCAAAGTCTGCTTTATCGTGACCATGTTTTGATATTAGCGTGTAGCTAGAGCTAATATCTACACAATGATACCATGTAGTCAAAATTTTACTGATTAACTCACGAGCTATATGCATGAATAATCTTCCAAAATTTACATTGATTTAGATATATAAGGATTTTAAAAAATTCACAAGTCCCAAAGTCTGCTTTATCCCGACCATGTTTTGATATCAGCGTGTAGCTAGAGCTAATATCTACATAATGACTCCATGTAGTCAAAATTTTATTGATTAACTCACGAGCTATATGCATGAATAATCTTCCAAAATTTACATTGACTTAGATATATAAGGATTTTAAAAAATTCACAAGTCCCAAAGTCTGCTTTATCCCGACCATGTTTTGATATCAGCGTGTAGCTAGAGCTAATATCTACACAATGAAACCATGTAGTCAAAATTTAAATGATTAACTCACGAGCTATATGCATGAATAATCTTCCAAAATTTACATTGACTTAGATATATAAGGATTTTAAAAAATTCACAAGTCGCAAAGTCTGCTTTATGCCGACCATGTTTTGATATCAGCGTGTAGCTAGAGCTAATATGTACACAATGACACCATGTAGTCAAAATTTTATTGATTAACTCACGAGCTATATGCATGAATAATCTTCCAAAATTTACATTGACTTAGATATATAAGGATTTTAAAAAATTCACAAGTCCCAAAGTCTGCTTTATCCCGACCATGTTTTGATATCAGCGTGTAGCTAGAGCTAATATCTACACAATGACACCATGTAGTCAAAATTTTATTGATTAACTCACGAGCTAAATGCATGAATAATCTTCCAAAGTTTACATTGACTTAGATATATAAGGATTTTAAAAAATTCACAGGTCCCAAAGTCTGCTTTATCCTGAACATGTTTTGATATCAGCGTGTAGCTAGAGCTAATATCTACACAATGACACCATGTAGTCAAAATTTTATTGATTAACTCACGAGCTATATGCATGAATAATCTTCCAAAATTTACATTGACTTAGATATATAAGGATTTTAAAAAATTCACAAGTCCCAAAGTCTGCTTTAACCCGACCATGTTTTGATATCAGCGTGTAGCTAGAGCTAATATCTACACAATGACACCATGTAATCAAAATTTTATTGATTAACTCACGAGCTATATGCATGAATAATCTTCCAAAATTTACATTGACTTAGATATATAAGGATCTTAAAAAATTCACAAGTCCCAGAGTCTGCTTTATTTCGACCATGTTTTGATATCAGCGTGTAGCTAAAGCTAATATCTACACAATAACACCATGTAGTCAAAATTTTATTGATTAACTCACGAGCTATATGCATGAATAATCTTCCAAAATTTACATTGACTTAGATATATAAGGATTTTAAAAAATTCACAAGTCCCAAAGTCTGCTTTATTTCGACCATGTTGTGATATCAGCGTGTAGCTAGAGCTAACATCTACACAATGACACCATGTAGTCAAAATTTTATTGATTAACTCACGAGCTATATGCATGAATAATCTTCCAAAATTTACATTGACTTAGATATATAAGGATTTTAAAAAATTCACAAGTCCCAAAGTATGCTTTATAACGACCATGTTTTGATATCAGCGTGTAGCTACAGCTAATATCTACACAATGACACCATGTAGTCAAAATTTTATTGATTAACTCACGAGCTATATGCATGAATAATCTTCCAAAATTTACATTGACTTAGATATATAAGGATTTTAAAAAATTCACAAGTCCCAAAAACTGCTTTATCCCGACCATGTTTTGATATCAGCGTGTAGCTAGAGCTAATATCTACACAATAACACCATGTTGTCAAAATTTTATTGATTTATTCACGAGCTATATGCATGAATAATCTTCCAAAATTTACATTGACTTAGATATATAAGGATTTTAAAAAATTCACAAGTCCCAAAGTCTGCTTTATCCCGACCATGTTTTGATATAAGCGTGTAGCTAGAGCTAATATCTACACAATGACACCATGTAATCAAAATTTTATTGATTAACTCACGGGCTATATGCATGAATAGTCTTCCAAAATTTACATTGACTTAGATATATAAGGATTTTAAAAAATTCACAAGTCCCAAAGTCTGCTTTATCCCGACCATGTTTTGATATCAGCGTGTAGCTAGAGCTAATATCTACACAATGACACCATGTAGTCAAAAGTTCATTGATTAACTCACGAGCTATATGCATGAATAATCTTTCAAAATTTACATTGACTTAGATATAAAAGGATTTTAAAAAATTCACAAGTCCCAAAGTCTGCTTTATCCCGACTATGTTTTGATATCAGCGTGTAGCTAGAGCTAATATCTACACAATGACTCCATGTAGTCAAAATTTTATTGATTAACTCACGAGCTATATGCATGAATAATCTTCTAAAATTTACATTGACTTAGATATATAAGGATTTTAAAAAATTCACAAGTCCCAAAGTCTGCTTTATCCCGACCATGTTTTGATATCAGCGTGTAGCTAGAGCTAATATCTACACAATGAAACCATGTAGTCAAAATTTAAATGATTAACTCACGAGCTATATGCATGAATAATCTTCCAAAATTTACATTGACTTAGATATATAAGGATTTTAAAAAATTCACAAGTCCCAAAAACTGCTTTATCTCGACCATGTTTTGATATCAGCGTGTAGCTAGAGCTAATATCTACACAATAGCACCATGTAGTCAAAATTTTATTGATTAATTCACGAGCTATATGCATGAATAATCTTCCAAAATTTACATTGACTTAGATATATAAGGATTTTAAAAAATTCACAAGTCCCAAAGTCTGCTTTATCCCGACCATGTTTTGATATCAGCGTGTAGCTAGAGCTAATATCTACACAATGACACCATGTAATCAAAATTTTATTGATTAACTCACGAGCTATATGCATGAATAGTCTTCCAAAATTTACATTGACTTAGATATATAAGGATTTTAAAAAATTCACAAGTCCCAAAGTCTGCTTTATATCCACCATGTTTTGATATCAGCGTGTAGCTAGAGCTAATATCTACACAATGACACCATGTAGTCAAAATTTTATTGATTAACTCACGAGCTATATGCATGAATAATCTTCCAAAATTTACATTGACTTAGATATATAAGGATTTTAAAAAATTCACAAGTCCCAAAGTCTGCTTTCTCCCGACCATGTTTTGATATCAGCGTGTAGCTAGAGCTAATATCTACACAATGACACCATGTAGTCAAAATTTTATTGATTAACTCACGAGCCATATGCATGAATAATCTTCCAAAATTTACATTGACTTAGATACATAAGGATTTTAAAAAATTCACAAGTCCCAAAGTCTGCTTTATCCCGACCATGTTTTGATATTAGCGTGTGGCTAGAGCTAATATCTACACAATGACACCATGTAGTCAAAATTTTATTGATCAACTCACGAGCTATATGCATGAATAATCTTCCAAAATTTACATTGACTTAGATATATAAGGATTTTAAAAAATTCACAAGTCCCAAAGTCTGCTTTATCCTGACCATGTTTTGATATCAGCGTGTAGCTAGAGCTAATATCTACACAATGACACCATGAAGTCAAAATTTTATTGATTAACTCACGAGCTATATGCATGAATAATCTTCCAAAATTTACATTGATTTAGATATATAAGGATTTTAAAAAATTCACAAGTCTCAAAGTCTGCTTTATCCTGACCATGTTTTGATATCAGCGTGTAGCTAGAGCTAATATCTACACAATGACACTATGTAGTCAAAATTTTATTGATTAACTCACGAGCTATATGCATGAATAATCTTCCAAAATTTACATTGATTTAGATATATAAGGATTTTAAAAAATTGACAAGTCCCAAAGTCTGCTTTATCCCGACCATGTTTTGATATCAGCGTGTAGCTAGAGCTAATATCTACACAATGACACCATGTAGTCAAAATTTTATTGATTAACTCACGAGCTATATGCATGAATAATCTTCCAAAATTTACATTGACTTAGATATATAAGGATTTTCAAAAATTCACAAGTCCCAAAGTCTGCTTTATCCCGACCATGTTTTGATACCAGCGTGTAGCTAGAGCTAATATCTACACAATGACACCATGTAGTCAAAATTTTATTGATTAACTCACGAGCTATATGCATGAATAATCTTCCAAAATTTACATTGATTTAGATATATAAGGATTTTAAAAAATTGACAAGTCCCAAAGTCTGCTTTATCCCGACCATGTTTTGATATCAGCGTGTAGCTAGAGCTAATATCTACACAATGACATCATGTAGTCAAAATTTTATTGATTAACTCACGAGCTATATGCATGAATAATCTTCCAAAATTTACATTGACTTAGATATATAAGGATTTTAAAAAATTCACAAGTCCCAAAGTATGCTTCATCTCGACCATGTTTTGATATCAGCGTGTAGCTAGAGCTAATATCTACACAATGACACCATGTAGTCAAAATTTAATTGATTGACTCACGAGCTATATGCATGAATAATCTTCCAAAATTTACATTGACTTAGATATATAAGGATTTTAAAAAATTCACAAGTCCCAAAGTCTGCTTCATCCCGACCATGTTTTGATATAAGCATGTAGCTAGAGCTAATATCTACACAATGACACCATGAATCAAAAATTTTATTGACTAACTCACGAGCTATATGCATAAATAATCTTCCAAAATTTACATGGACTCAAATATATAAGGATTTTAAAAAATTCACAAGTCCCAAAGTCTGCTTTATCCCGACCATGTTTTGATATCACCGTGTAGCTAGAGCTGATATCTACAAAATGACACCATGTAGTCAAAATTCTATTAATTAACTCACGAGCTATATGCATGAATAATCTTCCAAAATTTACATTGACTTAGATATATAAGGATTTTAAAAAATTCACAAGTCCTGAAGTCTGCTTTATCCCGAACATGTTTTGATATCAGCGTGTAGCTAAAGCTAATATCTACACAATGACACCATGTAGTCAAAATTTTATTGATTGACTCACGAGCTATATGCATAAATAATCTTCTAAAATTTACATTGACTTAGATATATAAGGATTTTAAAAAATTCACAAGTCCCAGAGTCTGCTTTATCCCGACCATGTTTTGATATAAGCGTGTAGCTAGAGCTAATATCTACACAATGACACCATGTAGTCAAAATTGTATTGATTAACTCACGAGCTATATGCATAAATAATCTTCCAAAATTTACATGGACTTAAATATATAAGGATTTTAAAAAATTCACAAGTCCCAAAGTCTGCTTTATCCCGACCATGTTTTGATATGAGCGTGTAGCTAGAGCTAATATCTACACAATGACACCATGTAGTCAAAATTTTATTGATTAACTCACGAGCTATATGCATAAATAATCTTCCAAAATTTACATGGACTTAAATATATAAGGATTTCAAAAAATTCACAAGTCCCAAAGTCTGCTTTATCCTGACCATGTTTTGATATCAGCGTGTAGCTAGAGCTAATATCTACAAAATGACACCATGTAGTCAAAATTTTATTGATTAACTCACGAGCTATATGCATGAATAATCTTCCAAAATTTACATTGACTTAGATATATAAGGATTTTGAAAAATTCACAAGTCCTAAAGTCTGGTTTATCCCAACCATGTTTTGATATCAGCGTGAAGCTAAAGCTAATATCTACACAATGACACCATGAAGTCAAAATTTTATTGATTAACTTCCGAGCTATATGCATGAATAATCTTCCAAAATTTACATTGATTTAGATATATAAGGATTTTAAAAAATTCACAAGTCCCAAAGTATGCTTTATGTCGACCATGTTTTGAAATCAGCGTGTAGCTAGAGCTAATATCTACACAATGACACCATGTAGTCAAAATTTAATTGATTGACTCACGAGCTATATGCATGAATAATCTTCTAAAATTTACATTGACTTAGATATATAAGGATTTTAAAAAATTCACAAGTCCCAAAGTCTGCTTCATCCCGACCATGTTTTGATATAAGCGTGTAGCTAGAGCTAATATCTACACAATGCCACCATGAAGTCAAAATTTTATTGATTACCTCACGAGCTATATGCATAAATAATCTTCCAAAATTTACATGGACTCAAATATATAAGGATTTTAAAAAATTCACAAGTCCCAAAGTCTGCTTTATCTCGACTATGTTTTGATATCAGCGTGTAGCTAGAGCTAATATCTACAAAATGACACCATGTAGTCAAAATTTTATTAATTAACTCACAAGCTATATGCATGAATAATCTTCCAAAATTTACATTGACTTAGATATATAAGGATTTTAAAAAATTCACAAGTCCTAAAGTCTGCTTTATCCCGACCATGTTTTGATATCAGCGTGTAGCTAAAGCTAATATCTACACAATGACACCATGTAGTCAAAATTTTATTGATTGACTCACGAGCTATATGCATAAATAATCTTCTAAAATTTACATTGACTTAGATATATAAGGATTTTAAAAAATTCACAAGTCCCAAAGTCTGCTTTATCCCAACCATGTTTTGATATCAGCGTGTAGCTACAGCTATTATCTACACAATGACACCATGAAGTCAAAATTTTATTGATTAACTTACGAGCTATATGCATGAATAATCTTCCAAAATTTACATTGACTTAGATATATAAGGATTTTAAAAAATTCACAAGTTCTGAAGTCTGCTTTATCCCGACCATGTTTTAGAATCAGCGTGTAGCTAGAGCTTATAACTACACAATGACACCATGTAGTCAAAATTTTATTGATTACCTCACGAGCTATATGCATAATTATTCTTCAAAAATTTACATTGACTTATATATATAAGGATTTTAAAAAATTCACAAGTCCCAAAGTCTGCTTTATCCTGACCATGTTTTGATATCAGCGTGTAGCTAGAGCTATTATCTACACAATGACACCAAGTAGTCAAAATTTATAGATTAACTCACGAGCTTTATGCATGAATTATCTTCCAAAATTTACATTGACTTAGATATATAAGGATTTTAAAAAATTCACAAGTCCCAAAGTCTGCTTTATCCCGACCATGTTTTGATATAAGCGTGTAGCTAGAGCTAATATTAACACAATGACTTCATGTAGTCAAAATTTTATTGATTACCTCACGAGCTATATGCATGAATAATCTTCCAAAATTTACATTGACTTATATATATAAGGATTTTAAAAAATTCACAAGTCCCAAAGTCTGCTTTATCCCGACCATGTTTTGATATCAGCGTGTAGCTAGAGCTAATATCTACACAATGACACCATGAAGTCAAAATTTTATTGATTAACTCACGAGCTATATGCATAAATAATCTTCCAAAATTTACATGGACTCAAATATATAAGGATTTTAAAAAATTCACAAGTCCCAAAGTCTGCTTTATCCCGACCATGTTTTGATATCAGCGTGTAGCTAGAGCTAATATCTACAAAATGACACCATGTAGTCAAAATTTTATTAATTAACTCACGAGCTATATGCATGAATAATCTTCCAAAATTTACATTGACTTAGATATATAAGGATTTTAAAAAATTCACAAGTCCTAAAGTCTGCTTTATCCCGACCATGTTTTGATATCAGCGTGTAGCTAAAACTAATATCTACACAATGACACCATGTAGTCAAAATTTTATTGATCAACTCACGAGCTATATGCATGAATAATCTTCTAAAATTTACATTGACTTAGATATATAAGGATTTTTAAAAATTCACAAGTCCCAAAGTCTGCTTTATCCCGACCATGTTTTGATATAACCGTGTAGCTAGAGCTAATATCTACACAATGACACCATGTAGTCAAAATTTTATTGATTAACTCACGAGCTATATGCATGAATAATCTTCCAAAATTTACATGGACTTAAATATATAAGGATTTTAAAAAATTCACAAGTCCCAAAGTCTGCTTTATCCCGACCATGTTTTGATATCAGCGTGTAGCTAGAGCTAATATCTACACAATGACACCATGTAGTCAAAATTTTATTGATTAACTCACGATCTATATGCATGAATAATCTTCCAAAATTCACATTGACTTAGATATATAAGGATTTTAAAAAATTCACAAGTCCCAAAGTCTGCTTTATCCCGACCATGTTTTGATATCAGCGTGTAGCTAGAGCTAATATCTACACAATGACACTATGTAGTCAAAAGTTTATTGATTAACTCACGAGCTATATGCATGAATAATCTTCCAAAATTTACATTGACTTAGATATATAAGGATTTTAAAAAATTCACAAGTCCCAAAGTCTGCTTTTTCCCGACCATGTTTTGATATCAGCGTGTAGCTAGAGCTAATATCTACACAAAGACACCATGTAGTCAAAATTTTATTGATTAACTCGCGAGCTATATGCATGAATAATCTTCCAAAATTTACATTGACTTAGATATATAAGGATTTTAAAAAATTCACAAGTCCCAAAGTCTGCTTTATCCCGACCATGTTTTGATATCAGCGTGTAGCTAGAGCTAATATCTACACAATGACACCATGTAGTCAAAATTTGAATGATTAACTCACGAGCTATATGCATGAATAATCTTCCAAAATTTACATTGACTTAGATATATAAGGATTTTAAAAAATTCACAAAACGCAAAGTCTGCTTTATCCTGACCATGTTTTGATATCAGCGTGTAGCTAGAGCTAATATCTACACAATGACACCATGTAGTCAAAATTTTATCGATTAACTCACGAGCAATATGCATGAATAATCTTCCAAAATTTACATTGACTTAGATATATAAGGATTTTAAAAAATTCACAAGTCCCAAAGTCTGCTTTATCTCGACCATGTTTTGATATCAGCGTGTAGCTAGAGCTAATATCTACACAATAACACCATGTAGTCAAAATTTTATTGATTAACTCACGATCTATATGCATGAATAATCTTCCAAAATTCACATTGACTTAGATATATAAGGATTTTAAAAAATTCACAAGTCCCAAAGTCTGCTTTATCCCGACCATGTTTTGATATCAGCGTGTAGCTAGAGCTAATATCTACACAATGACACCATGTAGTCAAAAGTTTATTGATTAACTCACGAGCTATATGCATGAATAATCTTTCAAAATTTACATTGACTTAGATATATAAGGATTTTAAAAAATTCACAAGTCCCAAAGTCTGCTTTATCACGACCATGTTTTGATATCAGCGTGTAGCTAGAGCTAATATCTACACAATGACACTATGTAGTCAAAATTTTATTGATTAACTCGCGAGCTATATGCATGAATAATCTTCCAAAATTTACATTGACTTAGATATATAAGGATTTTAAAAAATTCACAAGTCCCAAAGTCTGCGTTATCTCGACCATGTTTTGATATCAGCGTGTAGCTAGAGCTAATATCTACACAATAACACCATGTAGTCAAAATTTAAATGATTAACTCACGAGCTATATGCATGAATAATCTTCCAAAATTTACATTGACTTAGATATATAAGGATTTTAAAAAATTCACAAAACGCAAAGTCTGCTTTATGCCGACTATGTTTCGATATCAGCGTGTACCTAGAGCTAATATCTACACAATGACACCATGAAGTTAAAATTTTATTGATTAACTCACGAGCTATATGCATAAATAATCTTCCAAAATTTACATTGACTTAGATATATAAGGATTTTAAAAAATTCACAAGTCCCAAAGTCTGCTTTATCCCGACCATGTTTTGATATCAGCGTGTAGCTGGAGCTAATATCTACACAATGACACCATGTAGTCTAAATTTTTTTGATCAACTCACGAGCTAAATGCATGAATAATCTTCCAAAATTTACATTGACTTAGATATATAAGGATTTTAAAAAATTCACAGGTCCCAAAGCCTGCTTTATCCTGACCATGTTTTGATATCAGCGTGTAGCTAGAGCTAATATCTACACAATGACACCATGTAGTCAAAATTTTATTGATTAACTCACGAGCTATATGCATAAAATCTTCCAAAATTTGCATTGACTTAGATATATAAGGATTTTAAAAAATTCAAAAGTCCTAAAGTCTGCTTTAACCCGACCATGTTTTGATACTAGCGTGTAGCTAGAGCTAATATCTACACAATGACACCATGTGATCAAAATTTTATTGATTAACTCACGAGCTATATGCATGAATAATCTTCCAAAATTTACATTGACTTAGATATATAAGGATTTTAAAAAATTCACAAGTCCCAAAGTCTGCTTTATTTCGACCATGTTTTGATATCAGCGTGTAGCTAGAGCTTACATCTACACAATGACACCATGTAGTCAAAATTTTATTGATTAACTCTTGAGCTTTATGCATGAATAATCTTCCAAAATTTACATTGACTTAGATATATAAGGATTTTAAAAAATTCACAAGTCCCAAAGTATGCAATATCCCGACCATGTTTTGATATAAGCGTGTAGCTAGAGCTAATATCTACACAATAACACCATGTAGTCAAAATTTTATTGATTAACTCACGAGCTATATGCATGAATAATCTTCCAAAATTTACATTGACTTAGATATATAAGGATCTTAAAAAATTCACAAGTCCCAGAGTCTACTTTATTTCGACTATGTTTTGATATCAGCGTGTAGCTAAAGCTAATATCTACACAATAACACCATGTAGTCAAAATGTTATTGATTAACTCACGAGCTATATGCATGAATAATCTTCCAAAATTTACATTGACTTAGATATATAAGGATTTTAAAAAATTCACAAGTCCCAAAGTTTGCTTTATCCTGACCATGTTTTGATATCAGCGTGTAGCTAAAGCTAATATCTACACAATGACACCATGTAGTCAAAATTTTATTGATTAACTCACGAGCTATATGCATGAATAATCTTCCAAAATTTACATTGACTTAGATATATAAGGATTTTAAAAAATTCACAAGTCCCAAAGTTTGCTTTATCCTGACCATGTTTTGATATCAGCGTGTAGCTAAAGCTAATATCTACACAATGACACCATGTAGTTAAAATTTTATTGATTAACTCACGAGCTATATGCATGAATAATCTTCCAAAATTTACATTGACTTAGATATATAAGGATTTTAAAAAATTCACAAGTCCCAAAGTCTGCTTTATCCCGACCATGTTTTGATATCAGCGTGTAGCTAGAGCTAATATCTACACAATGACACCATGTAGTCAAAATTTAAATGATTAACTCACGAGCTATATGCATGAATAATCTTCCAAAATTTACATTGACTTAGATATATAAGGATTTTAAAAAATTCACAAGTCGCAAAGTCTGCTTTATGCCGACCATGTTTTGAAATCAGCGTGTAGCTAAAGCTAATATCTACACAATGACACCATGTAGTCAAAATTTTATTGATTAACTCGCGAGCTATATGCATGAATAATCTTCCAAAATTTACATTGACTTAGATATATAAGGATTTTAAAAAATTCACAAGTCCCAAAGTCTGCTTTATCCCGACCATGTTTTGATATCAGCGTGTAGCTAGAGCTAATATCTACACAATGACACCATGTAATCAAAATTTTATTGATTAACTCACGAGCTATATGCATGAATAATCTTCCAAAATTTACATTGACTTAGATATATAAGGATTTTAAAAAATTTACAAGTCCCAAAGTCTGCTTTATCCCGACCATGTTTTGATATCAGCGTGTAGCTAGAGCTAATATCTACACAATGACACCATGTAGTCAAAATTTTATTGATTAACTCACGAGCTATATGCATGAATAATCTTCCAAAATTTACATTGACTTAGATATATAAGAATTTAAAAAATTCACAAGTCCCAAAGTCTGCTTTATTTCGACCATGTTTTGATATCAGCGTGTAGCTAGAGCTAACATCTACACAATGACACTATGTAGTCAAAATTTTATTGATTAACTCACGAGCTATATGCATGAATAATCTTCTAAAATTTACATTGACTTAGATATATAAGGATTTTAAAAAATTCAAAAGTCCCAAAGTCTGCTTTATCCCGAACATGTTTTGATATCAGCGTGTGGCTAGAGCTAATATCTACACAATGACTTTATGTAGTCAAAATTTTATTGATTATTTCACGAGCTATATGCATGAATAATCTTCCAAAATTTACATTGACTTAGATATATAAGGATCTTAAAAAATTCACAAGTCCCAGAGTCTGCCTTATTTCGAACATGTTTTGATATCAGCGTGTAGCTAAAGCTAATATCTACACAATAACACCATGTAGTCAAAATTTTATTAATTAACTCACGAGCTATATGCATGAATAATCTTCCAAAATTCACATTGACTTAGATATATAAGGATTTTAAAAAATTCACAAGTCCCAAAGTCTGCTTTATCCCGACCATGTTTTGATATCAGCGTGTAGCTAGAGCTAATATCTACACAATGACACCATGTAGTCAAAATTTTATTGATTAACTCACGAGCTATATGCATGAATAATCTTCCAAAATTTACATTGACTTAGATATATAAGAATTTAAAAAATTCACAAGTCCCAAAGTCTGCTTTATTTCGACCATGTTTTGATATCAGCGTGTAGCTAGAGCTAACATCTACACAATGACACTATGTAGTCAAAATTTTATTGATTAACTCACGAGCTATATGCATGAATAATCTTCTAAAATTTACATTGACTTAGATATATAAGGATTTTAAAAAATTCACAAGTCCCAAAGTCTGCTTTATCCCGAACATGTTTTGATATCAGCGTGTGGCTAGAGCTAATATCTACACAATAACTTTATGTAGTCAAAATTTTATTGATTATTTCACGAGCTATATGCATGAATAATCTTCCAAAATTTACATTGACTTAGATATATAAGGATCTTAAAAAATTCACAAGTCCCAGAGTCTGCTTTTTTTCGAACATGTTTTGATATCAGCGTGTAGCTAAAGCTAATATCTACACAATAACACCATGTAGTCAAAATTTTATTGATTAACTCACGAGCTATATGCATGAATAATCTTCCAAAATTTACATTGACTTAGATATATAAGGATTTTAAAAAATTCACAAGTCCCAAAGTCTGCTTCATCCCGACCATGTTTTGATATCAGCGTGTAGCTAGAGCTAATATCTACACAATGACACCATGAAGTCAAAATTTTATTGATTAACTCACAAGCTATATGCATGAATAATCTTCCAAAATTTACATTGACTTAGATATATAAGGATTTTAAAAAATTCACAAGTCCCAAAGTCTGCTTTATCCCGACCATGTTTTGATATCAGCGTGTAGCTAGAGCTAATATCTACACAATGACACCATGTAGTCAAAATTTTATTGATTAACTCACGAGCAATATGCATGAATAATCTTCCAAAATTTACATTGACTTAGATATATAAGGATTTTAAAAAATTCACAAGTCCCAAAGTCTGCTTTATCCCGACCATGTTTCGATATCAGCGTGTAGCTAGAGCTAATATCTACACAATGACACCATGTAGTCAAAATTTTATTGATCAACTCACGAGCTAAATGCATAAATAATCTTCCAAAATTTACATTGACTTAGATATATAAGGATTTTTAAAAATTCACAGGTCCCAAAGTCTGCTTTATCTTGACCATGTTTTGATATCAGCGTGTAGCTAGAGCTAATATCTACACAATGACACCATGTAGTCAAAATTTTATTGATTAACTCACTAGCTATATGCATGAATAATCTTCCAAAATTTACATTGACTTAGATATATAAGGATTTTAAAAAATTCACAAGTCCCAAAGTCTGCTTTATCCCGACCATGTTTTGATATCAGCGTGTAGCTAGAGCTAATATCTACACAATGACACCTTGTAATCAAAATTTTATTAATTAACTTACGAGCTATATGCATGAATAATCTTCCAAAATTTACATTGAATTAGATATATAAGGATTTTAAAAAATTCACAAGTCCCAAAGTCTGCTTTATCCCGACCATGTTTTGATATCAGCGTGTAGCTAGAGCTAATATCTACACAATGACACCATGTAGTCAAAATTTTATTGATTAACTCACGAGCTATATGCATGAATAATTTTCCAAAATTTACATTTACTTAGATATATAAAGATTTTAAAAAATTCACAAGTCCCAAAGTCTGCTTTATCCCGACCATGTTTTGATATCAGCGTGTAGCTAGAGCTAATATCTACACAATGACTCCATGTAGTCAAAATTTTATTGATTAACTCACGAGCTATATGCATGAATAATCTTCCAAAATTTACATTGACTTAGATATATAAGGATTTTAAAAAATTCACAAGTCCCAAAGTCTGCTTGATCCCGCCCATGTTTTGATATCAGCGTGTAGCTAGAGCTAATATCTACACAATGACACCATGTAGTCAAAATTTTATTGATTAACTCACGAGCTATATGCATGAATAATCTTCCAAAATTTACATTGACTTAGATATATAAGGATTTTAAAAAATTCACAAGTCCCAAAGTCTGCTTGATCCCGACCATGTTTTGATATCAGCGTGTAGCTAGAGCTAATATCTACACAATGACTTCATGTAGTCTAAATTTTATTGATTAACTCACAAGCTATATGCATGAATAATCTTCCAAAATTTACATTGACTTAGATATATAAGGATTTTAAAAAATTCACAAGTCCCAAAGTCTGCTTTATCCTGACTATGTTTTGATATCAGCGTGTAGCTATAGCTAATATCTACACAATGACACCATGTAGTCAAAATTTTATTGATTAACTCACGAGCTATATGCATGAATAATCTTCCAAAATTTACATTGACTTAGATATATAAGGATTGTAAAAAATTCACAAGTCAAAGTCTGCTTTATCCCGACCATGTTTTGATATCAGCGTGTAGCTAGAGCTAATATCTACACAATAACACCATGTAGTTAAAATTTTATTGATTAACTCACGAGCTATATGCATGAATAATCTTCCAAAATTTACATTGACTTAGATATATAAGGATTTTAAAAAATTCACAAGTCCCAAAGTCTGCTTTATCTCGACCATGTTTTGATATCAGCGTGTAGCTAGAGCTAATATCTACACAATGACACCATGTAGTCAAAATTTTATTGATTAACTCACGAGCTATATGCATGAATAATCTTCCAAAATTTACATTGACTTAGATATATAAGGATTTTAAAAAATTCACGAGTCCCAAAGTCTGCTTTATCCCGACCATGTTTTGATATCAGCGTGTAGCTAGAGCTAATATCTACACAATGACACTATGTAATCAAAATTTTATTGATTAACTCACGAGCTATATGCATGAATAATCTTCCAAAATTTACATTGACTTAGATATATAAGGATTTTAAAAAATTCACAAGTCCCAAAGTCTGCTTTATCCCGACCATGTTTTGATATCAGCGTGTAGCTAGAGCTAATATCTACACAATAACACCATGTAGTCAAACTTTTATTGATTAACTCACGAGCTATATGCATGAATAGTTTTCCAAAATTTACATTTACTTAGATATATAAGGATTTTAAAAAATTCACAAGTCCCAAAGTCTGCTTTATCCCGACCATGTTTTGATATCAGCGTGTAGCTAGAGCTAATATCTACACAATGACATCATGTAGTCAAAATTTTATTGATTAACTCACGAGCTATATGCATGAATAATCTTCCAAAATTTACATTGACTTAGATATATAAGGATTTTAAAAAATTCACAAGTCCCAAAGTCTGCTTCATCCCGACCATGTTTTGATATCAGCGTGTAGCTAGAGCTAATATCTACACAATGACACCATGTAGTCAAAATTTTATTGAATAACTCACGAGCTATATGCATAAATAATCTTCCAAAATTTACATTGACTTAGATATATAAGGATTTTAAAAAATTCACAAGTCCTAAAGTCTGCTTTATCCCGACTATGTTTTGATATCAGCGTGTAGCTATAGCTAATATCTACACAATGACACCATGTAGTCAAAATTTTATTGATTAACTCACGAGCTATATGCATAAATAATCTTCCAAAATTTACATTGACTTAGATATATAAGGATTTTAAAAAATTCACAAGTCAAAGTCTGCTTTATCCCTACCATGTTTTGATATCAGCGTGTAGCTAGAGCTAATATTTACACAATAACACCATGTAGTCAAAATTTTATTGATTAACTCACGAGCTATATGCATAAATAATCTTCCAAAATTTACATTGACTTAGATATATAAGGATTTTAAAAAATTCACAAGTCCCAAAGTCTGCTTTATCCCGACCATGTTTTGATATCAGCGTGTAGCTAGAGCTAATATCTACACAATGACACCATGTAGTAAAAATTTTATTGATTAACTCACGAGCTATATGCATGAATAATCTTCCAAAATTTACATTGACTTAGATATATAAGGATTTTAAAAAATTCACAAGTCCCAAAGTCTGCTTCATCCCGACCATGTTTTGATATCAGCGTGTAGCTAGAGCTAATATCTACACAATGACACCATGTAGTTAAAATTTTATTGAATAATTCACGAGCTATATGCATGAATAATCTTCCAAAATTTACATTGACTTAGATATATAAGGATTTTAAAAAATTAACAAGTCCCAAAGTCTGCTTTATCCCGACCATGTTTTGATATCAGCGTGTAGCTAGAGCTTATATCTACACAATGACACCATGTAGTCAAAATTCTATTGATTAACTCACGAGCTATATGCATGAATAATCTTCCAAAATTTACATTGACTTAGATATATAAGGATTTTAAAAAATTTACAAGTCCCAAAGTCTGCTTTATCTCGACTATGTTTTGATATCAGCGTGTAGCTAGAGCTAATATCTACACAATGACACCATGTAGTCAAAATTTTATTGATTAACTCACGAGCTATATGCATGAATAATCTTCCAAAATTTACATTGACTTAGATATATAAGGATTTTAAAAAATTCACGAGTCCCAAAGTCTGCTTTATCCCGACTATGTTTTGATATCAGCGTGTAGCTAGAGCTAATATCTAAACAATGACACTATGTAATCAAAATTTTATTGATTAACTCACGAGCTATATGCATGAATAATCTTCCAAAATGTACATTGACTTAGATATATAAGGATTTTAAAAAATTCACAAGTCCCAAAGTCTGCTTTATCCCGACCATGTTTTGATATCAGCGTGTAGCTAGAGCTAATATCCACACAGTAACACCATGTAGTCAAAATTTTATTGATTAACTCACGAGCTATATGCATGAATAGTTTTCCAAAATTTACATTTACTTAGATATATAAGGATTTTAAAAAATTCACAAGTCCCAAAGTCTGCTTTATCCTGACCATGTTTTGATATCAGCGTGTAGCTAGAGCTAATATCTACACAATGACACCATGTAGTCAAAATTTTATTGAATAACTCACGAGCTATATGCATAAATAATCTTCCAAAATTTACATTGACTTAGATATATAAGGATTTTAAAAAATTCACAAGTCCTAAAGTCTGCTTTATCCCGACTATGTTTTGATATCAGCGTGTAGCTATAGCTAATATCTACACAATGACACCATGTAGTCAAAATTTTATTGATTAACTCACGAGCTATATGCATAAATAATTTTCCAAAATTTACATTGACTTAGATATATAAGGATTTTAAAAAATTCACAAGTCAAAGTCTGCTTTATCCCGACCATGTTTTGATATCAGCGTGTAGCTAGAGCTAATATTTACACAATAACACCATGTAGTCAAAATTTTATTGATTAACTCACGAGCTATATGCATGAATAATCTTCCAAAATTTACATTGACTTAGATATATAAGGATTTTAAAAAATTCACAAGTCCCAAAGTCTGCTTTATCCCGACCATGTTTTGATATCAGCGTGTAGCTAGAGCTAATATCTACACAATGACACCATGTATTAAAAATTTTATAGATTAACTCACGAGCTATATGCATGAATAATCTTCCAAAATTTACATTGACTTAGATATATAAGGATTTTAAAAAATTCACAAGTCCCAAAGTCTGCTTCATCCCGACCATGTTTTGATATCAGCGTGTGGCTAGAGCTAATATCTACACAATGACACCATGTAGTTAAAATTTTATTGAATAATTCACGAGCTATATGCATGAATAATCTTCCAAAATTTACATTGACTTAGATATATAAGGATTTTAAAAAATTAACAAGTCCCAAAGTCTGCTTTATCCCGACCATGTTTTGATATCAGCGTGTAGCTAGAGCTAATATCTACACAATGACACCATGTAGTCAAAATTTTATTGATTATTTCACGAGCTTTATGCATGAATAATCTTCTAAAATTTACATTGACTTTGATATATAAGGATTTTAAAAAATTCACAAGTCAAAGTCTGCTTTATCCCGACCATGTTTTGATATCAGCGTGTAGCTAGAGCTAATATCTACACAATGACACCATGTAGTTAAAATTTTATTGATTAACTCACGAGCTATATGCATGAATAATCTTCCAAAATTTACATTGACTTAGATAAATAAGGATTTTAAAAAATTCACAAGTCCCAAAGTCTGCTTCATCCCGACCATGTTTTGATATTAGCGTGTAGCTAGAGCTAATATCTACACAATGACACCATGTAGTCAAAATTTTATTGATTAACTCACGAGCTATATGCATGAATAATCTTCCTAATTTACATTGACTTAGATATATAAGTATTTTAAAAAATTCACAAGTCCCAAAGTCTGCTTTATCCTGACCATTTTTTGATATCAGCGTGTAGCTAGAGCTAATATCTACACAATGACACCATGTAGTCAAAATTTTATTGATTAACTCACTAGCAATATGCATGAATAATCTTCCAAAATTTACATTGACTTAGATATATAAGGATTTTAAAAAATTCACAAGTCCTAAAGTATGCTTTATCCCGACCATGTTTTGATATCAGCGTGTAGCTAGAGCTAATATCTACACAATGACACCATGTAGTCAAAATTTTATTGATCAACTCACGAGCTATATGCATGAATAATCTTCCAAAATTTACATTGACTTAGATATATAAGGATTTTAAAAAATTCACAAGTCCCAAAGTCTGCTTTATCCCGACCATGTTTTGATATCAGCGTGTAGCTAGAGCTAATATCTACACAATGACACCATGTAATCAAAATTATATTGATTAACTCACAAGCTATATGCATGAATAATCTTCCAAAATGTACATTGACTTAGATATATAAGGATTTTAAAAAATTCACAAGTCCCAAAGTCTGCTTTATCCCGACCATGTTTTGATATCAGCGTGTAGCTAGAGCTAATATCTACACAATGACACCATGTAGTCAAAATTTTATTGATTAACTCACGAGCTATATGCATGAATAATCTTCCAAAATTTACATTGACTTAGATATATAAGGATTTTAAAAAATTCACAAGTCCCAAAGTCTGCTTTATCCCGACCATGTTTTGATATCAGCGTGTAGCTAGAGCTAATATCTACACATTGACACCATGTAGTCAAAAGTTTATTGATTAACTCACGAGCTATATGCATGAATAATCTTCTAAAATTTTTATTGACTTAGATATATAAGGATTTTAAAAAATTCACAAGTCCCAAAGTCTGCTTCATCCCGACCATGTTTTGATATTAGCATGTAGCTAGAGCTAATATCTACACAATGACACCATGTAGTTAAAATTTTATTGAATAATTCACGAGCTATATGCATGAATAATCTTCCAAAATTTACATTGACTTAGATATATAAGGATTTTAAAAAATTCACAAGTCCCAAAGTCTGCTTTATCCCGACCATGTTTTGATATCAGCGTGTAGCTAGAGCCAATATCTACACAATGACACCATGTAGTCAAAATTTAATTGATTAACTTACGAGCTATATGCATGAATAATCTTCCAAAATTTACATTGACTTAGATATATAAGGATTTTAAAAAATTCACAAGTCCCAAAGTCTGCTTTATCTCGACCATGTTTTGATATCAGCGTGTAGCTAGAGCTAATATCTACACAATGACACCATGTATTCAAAATTTGATTGATTAACTCACGAGCTATATGCATGAATAATCTTCCAAAATTTACATTGACTTAGATATATAAGGATTTTAAAAAATTCACAAGTCCTAAAGTCTGCTTCATCATGACCATGTTTTGATATCAGCGTGTAGCTAGAGCTAATATCTACACAATGACACCATGTAGTCAAAATTTTATTGATTAACTCACGAGCTATATGCTTGAATAATCTTCCAAAATTTACATTGACTTAGATATATAAGGATTTTAAAAAATTCACGAGTCCCAAAGTCTGCTTTATCCCGACTATGTTTTGATATCAGCGTGTAGCTAGAGCTAATATCTAAACAATGACACTATGTAATCAAAATTTTATTGATTAACTCACGAGCTATATGCATGAATAATCTTCCAAAATGTACATTGACTTAGATATATAAGGATTTTAAAAAATTCACAAGTCCCAAAGTCTGCTTTATCCCGACCATGTTTTGATATCAGCGTGTAGCTAGAGCTTATATCCACACAGTAACACCATGTAGTCAAAATTTTATTGATTAACTCACGAGCTATATGCATGAATAGTTTTCCAAAATTTACATTTACTTAGATATATAAGGATTTTAAAAAATTCACAAGTCCCAAAGTCTGCTTTATCCCGACCATGTTTTGATATCAGCGTGTAGCTAGAGCTAATATCTACACAATGACACTATGTAATCAAAATTTTATTGATTAACTCACGAGCTATATGCATGAATGATCTTCCAAAATTTACATTGACTTAGATATATAAGGATTTTAAAAAATTCACAAGTCCCAAAGTCTGCTTTATCCCGACCATGCTTTGATATCAGCGTGTAGCTAGAGCTAATATCTACACAATGACACCATGTAGTCAAAATTTTATTGATTAAGTCACGAGCTATATGCATGAATAATCTTCCAAAATTTACATTGACTTAGATATATAAGGATTTTAAAAAATTCACAAGTCCCAAAGTCTGCTTTATCCCGACCATGTTTTGATATCAGCGTGTAGCTAGAGCTAATATCTACACAATGACACCATGTAGTTAAAATTTTATTGATTAACTCACGAGCTATATGCATGAATAATCTTCCAAAATTTACATTGACTTAGATATATAAGGATTTTTAAAAATTCACAAGTCCCAAAGTCTGCTTTATCCCGACCATGTTTTGATATCAGCGTGTAGCTAGAGCTAATATCTACACATTGACACCATGTAGTCAGAAGTTTATTGATTAACTTACGAGCTATATGCATGAATAATCTTCTAAAATTTTCATTGACTTAGATATATAAGGATTTTAAAAAATTCACAAGTCCCAAAGTCTGCTTTATCCCGACCATGTTTTGATATTAGCGTGTAGCTAGAGCTAATATCTACACAATGACACCATGTAGTTAAAATTTAATTGCTTAACTCACGAGCTATATGCATGAATAGTCTTCCAAAATTTACATTGACTTAGATATATAAGGATTTTAAAAAATTCACAAGTCCCAAAGTCTGCTTTATCCCGACCATGTTTTGATATTAGCGTGTAGCTAGAGCTAATATCTACACAATGACACCATGTAGTCAAAATTTTATTGATTAACTCACGAGCCATATGCATGAATAATCTTCCAAAATTTACATTGACTAAGATATATAAGGATTTCAAAAAATTCACAAGTCCCAAAGTCTGCTTTATCCCGACCATGTTTTGATATCAGCGTGTAGCTAGAGCTAATATCTACACAATGACACCATGTAGTCAAAATTTTATTGATTAACTCACGAGCTATATGCATGAATAATCTTCCAAAATTTACATTGACTTAGATATATAAGGATTTTAAAAAATTCACAAGTCCCAAAGTCTGCTTTATCCCGACCATGTTTTGATATCAGCGTGTAGCTAGAGCTAATATCTACACATTGACACCATGTAGTCAGAAGTTTATTGATTAACTTACGAGCTATATGCATGAATAATCTTCTAAAATTTTCATTGACTTAGATATATAAGGATTTTAAAAAATTCACAAGTCCCAAAGTCTGCTTTATCCCGACCATGTTTTGATATAAGCGTGTAGCTAGAGCTAATATCTACACAATGACACCATGTAGTTAAAATTTAATTGCTTAACTCACGAGCTATATGCATGAATAATCTTCCAAAATTTACATTGACTTAGATATATAAGGATTTTAAAAAATTCACAAGTCCCAAAGTCTGCTTTATCCCGACCATGTTTTGATATTAGCGTGTAGCTAGAGCTAATATCTACACAATGACACCATGTAGTCAAAATTTTATTGATTAACTCACGAGCCATATGCATGAATAATCTTCCAAAATTTACATTGACTTAGATATATAAGGATTTCAAAAAATTCACAAGTCCCAAAGTCTGCTTCATCCCGACCATGTTTTGATATCAGCGTGTAGCTAGAGCTAATATCTACACAATGACACCATGTAGTCAAAATTTTATTGATTAACTCACGAGCTATATGCATGAATAATCTTCCAAAATTTACATTGACTTAGATATATAAGGATTTTAAAAAATTCACAAGTCCCAAAGTCTGCTTTATCCCGACTATGTTTTGATATCAGCGTGTAGCTAAAGCTAATATCTACACAATGACACCATGTAGTCAAAATTTTATTGATTAACTCACGAGCTTTTTGCATGAATAATCTTCCAAAATTTACATTGACTTAGATATATAAGGATTTTAAAAAATTCACAAGTCCCAAAGTCTGCTTTATCCCGACCATGTTTTGATATTAGCGTGTAGCTAGAGCTAATATCTACACAATGACACCATGTGGTCAAAATTTTATTGATTAACTCACGAGCCATATGCATGAATAATCTTCCAAAATTTACATTGACTTAGATATATAAGGATTTTAAAACATTCACAAGTCCCAAAGTCTGCTTCATCCCGACCATGTTTTGATATCAGCGTGTAGCTAGAGCTAATATCTACACAATGACCTCATGTAGTCAAAATTTTATTGATTAACTCACAAGCTATATGCATGAATAATCTTCCAAAATTTACATTGACTTAGATATATAATGATTTTAAAAAATTCACAAGTCCCAAAGTCTGCTTTATTCCGACCATGTTTTGATATCAGCGTGTAGCTAGAGCTAATATCTACACAATGACACCATGTAGTCAAAATTTTATTGATTAACTCACGAGCTATATGCATGAATAATTTTCCAAAATTTACATTGACTTAGATATATAAGGATTTTAAAAAATTCACAAGTCCCAAAGTCTGCTTTATATCGACCATGTTTTGATATCAGCGTGTAGCTAGAGCCAATATCTACACAATGACACCATGTAGTCAAAATTTAATTGATTAACTTACGAGCTATATGCATGAATAATCTTCAAAAATTTACATTGACTTAGATATATAAGGATTTTCAAAAATTCACAAGTCCCAAAGTCTGCTTCATCCCGACCATGTTTTGATATCAGCGTGTAGCTAGAGCTAATATCTACACAATGACACCATGTAGTCAAAATTTTATTGATTAACTCACGAGCTATATGCATGAATAATCTTCCAAAATTTACATTGACTTAGATATATAAGGATTTTTAAAAAATTCACAAGTCCCAAAGTCTGCTTTATCCCGACCATGTTTTGATATCAGCGTGTAGCTAGAGCTAATATCTACACAATGACACCATGTAGTCAAAATTTAATTGATTAACTCACGAGCTATATGCATGAATAATCTTCCAAAATTTACATTGACTTAGATATATAAGGATTTTAAAAAATTCACAAGTCCCAAAGTCTGCTTTATCCCGACCATGTTTTGATATCAGCGTGTAGCTAGAGCTAATATCTACACATTGACACCATGTAGTCAAAAGTTTATTGATTAACTCACGAGCTATATGCATGAATAATCTTCCAAAATTTACATTGACTTAGATATATAAGGATTTTAAAAAATTCACAAGTCCCAAAGTCTGCTTTATCCCGACCATGTTTTGATATCAGCGTGTAGCTAGAGCTAATATCTACACATTGACACCATGTAGTCAAAAGTTTATTGATTAACTCACGAGCTATATGCATAAATAATCTTCCAAAATTTTCATTGACTTAGATAACTAAGGATTTTAAAAAATTCACAAGTCCCAAAGTCTGCTTTATCCCGACCATGTTTTGATATCAGCGTGTAGCTAGAGCTAATATCTACACAATGACACCATGTAGTCAAAATTTTATTGATTATTTCACGAGCTTTATGCATGAATAATCTTCCAAAATTTACATTGACTTAGATATATAGGGATTTTAAAAAATTCACAAGTCAAAGTCTGCTTTATCCCAACCATGTTTTGATATCAGCGTGTAGCTAGAGCTAATATCTACACAATGAAACCATGTAGTCAAAATTTTATTGATTAACTCACGAGCTATATGCATAAATAATCTTCCAAAATTTACATTGACTTAGATATATAAGGATTTTAAAAAATTCACAAGTCCCAAAGTCTGCTTTATTCCGACCATGTTTTGATATGAGCGTGTAGCTAAAGCTAATATCTACACAATGACACCATGTAGTCAAAAATTTATTGATTAACTCACGAGCTATATGCATGAATAATCTTCCAAAATGTACATTGACTTAGATATATAAGGATTTTAAAAAATTCACAAGTCCCAAAGTCTGCTTTATCCCGACCATGTTTTGATATCAGCGTGTAGCTAGAGCTTATATCTACACAATGACACCATGTAGTCAAAAGTTTATTGTTTAACCGACGAGCTATATGCATGAATAATCTTCCAAAATTTACATTGACTTAGATATATAAGGATTTTAAAAAATTCACAAGTCCCAAAGTCTGCTTTATTCCGACCATGTTTTGATATCAGCGTGTAGCTAGAGCTAATATCTACACAATGACACCATGTAGTCAAAATTTTATTGATTATTTCACGAGCTTTATGCATGAATAATCTTTCAAAATTTACATTGACTTAGATATATAAGGATTTTAAAAAATTCACAAGTCAAAGTCTGCTTTATCCCAACCATGTTTTGATATCAGCGTGTAGCTAGAGCTAATATGTACACAATAAAACCATGTAGTCAAAATTTTATTGATTAACTCACGAGCTATATGCATAAATAATCTTCCAAAATTTACATTGACTTAGATATATAAGGATTTTAAAAAATTCACAAGTCCCAAAGTCTGCTTTATTCCGACCATGTTTTGATATAAGCGTGTAGCTAGAGCTAATATCTACACAATGACACCATGTAGTCAAAATTTTATTGATTAACTCACGAGCTATATGCATGAATAATCTTCCAAAATTTACATTGACTTAGATATATAAGGATTTTAAAAAATTCACAAGTCCCAAAGTCTGCTTTATCCCGACTATGTTTTGATATCAGCGTGTAGCTAGAGCTAATATCTACACAATGACACCATGTAGTCAAAATTTTATTGATTAACTCACGAGCTATATGCATGAATAATTTTCTAAAATTTACATTGACTTAGATATATAAGGATTTTAAAAAATTAACAAGTCCCAAAGTCTGCTTTATCCCGACCATGTTTTGATATCAGCGTGTAGCTAGAGCTAATATCTACACAATGACACCATGTTGTCAAAATTTAATTGATTAACTCACGAGCTATATGCATGAATAATCTTCCAAAATTTACATTGACTTAGATATATAAGGATTTTAAAAAATTCACAAGTCCCAAAGTCTGCTTCATCCCGACCATGTTTTGATATCAGCGTGTAGCTAGAGCTAATATCTACACAATGACACCATGTAGTCAAAATTTTATTGATTAACTCACGAGCTATATGCATGAATAATCTTCCAAAATTTACATTGACTTAGATATATAAGGATTTTTAAAAAATTCACAAGTCCCAAAGTCTGCTTTATCCCGACCATGTTTTGATATCAGCGTGTAGCTAGAGCTAATATCTACACAATGACACCATGTAGTCAAAATTTAATTGATTAACTCACGAGCTATATGCATGAATAATCTTCCAAAATTTACATTGACTTAGATATATAAGGATTTTAAAAAATTCACAAGTCCCAAAGTCTGCTTTATCCCGACCATGTTTTGATATCAGCGTGTAGCTAGAGCTAATATCTACACATTGACACCATGTAGTCAAAAGTTTATTGATTAACTCACGAGCTATATGCATGAATAATCTTCCAAAATTTACATTGACTTAGATATATAAGGATTTTAAAAAATTCACAAGTCCCAAAGTCTGCTTTATCCCGACCATGTTTTGATATCAGCGTGTAGCTAGAGCTAATATCTACACATTGACACCATGTAGTCAAAAGTTTATTGATTAACTCACGAGCTATATGCATAAATAATCTTCCAAAATTTTCATTGACTTAGATAACTAAGGATTTTAAAAAATTCACAAGTCCCAAAGTCTGCTTTATCCCGACCATGTTTTGATATCAGCGTGTAGCTAGAGCTAATATCTACACAATGACACCATGTAGTCAAAATTTTATTGATTATTTCACGAGCTTTATGCATGAATAATCTTTCAAAATTTACATTGACTTAGATATATAAGGATTTTAAAAAATTCACAAGTCAAAGTCTGCTTTATCCCAACCATGTTTTGATATCAGCGTGTAGCTAGAGCTAATATGTACACAATAAAACCATGTAGTCAAAATTTTATTGATTAACTCACGAGCTATATGCATAAATAATCTTCCAAAATTTACATTGACTTAGATATATAAGGATTTTAAAAAATTCACAAGTCCCAAAGTCTGCTTTATTCCGACCATGTTTTGATATAAGCGTGTAGCTAGAGCTAATATTTACACAATGACACCATGTAGTCAAAATTTTATTGATTAACTCACGAGCTATATGCATGAATAATCTTCCAAAATTTACATTGACTTAGATATATAAGGATTTTAAAAAATTCACAAGTCCCAAAGTCTGCTTTATCCCGACCATGTTTTGATATCAGCGTGTAGCTAGAGCTAATATCTACACAATGACACCATGAAGTCAAAATTTTATTGATTAACTCACGAGCTATATGCATGAATAATTTTCCAAAATTTACATTGACTTAGATATATAAGGATTTTAAAAAATTAACAAGTTCCAAAGTCTGCTTTATCCCGACCATGTTTTGATATCAGCGTGTAGCTAGAGCTAATATCTACACAATGACACCATGTTGTCAAAATTTAATTGATTAACTCACGAGCTATATGCATGAATAATCTTCCAAAATTTACATTGACTTAGATATATAAGGATTTTAAAAAATTCACAAGTCCCAAAGTCTGCTTCATCCCGACCATGTTTTGATATCAGCGTGTAGCTAGAGCTAATATCTACACAATGACACCATGTAGTCAAAATTTTATTGATTAACTCACGAGCTATATGCATGAATAATCTTCCATAATTTACATTGACTTAGATATATAAGGATTTTAAAAAATTCACAAGTCCCAAAGTCTGCTCTATCCCGACCTTGTTTTGATATCAGCGTGTAGCTAGAGCTAATATCTACACAATGACACCATGTAGTCAAAATTTTATTAATTAACTCACGAGCTATTTGCATGAATAATCTTCCAAAATTTACATTGACTTAGATATATAAGGATTTTAAAAAATTCACAAGTCCCAAAGTCTGCTTCATCTTGACCATGTTTTGACATCAGCGTGTAGCTAGAGCTAGTATCTACACAATGACACCATGTAGTCAAAATTTTATCGATTAACTCACGAGCTATATGCATGAATAATCTTCCAAAATTTACATTGACTTAGATATATAGGGATTTTAAAAAATTCACAAGTCCCAAAGTCTGCTTTATCCCGACCATGTTTTGATATTAGCGTGTAGCTAAAGCTAATATCCACACAATGACACCAAGTAGTCAAAATTTTATTGATTAACTTACGAGCTATATGCATGAATAATCTTCCAAAATTTACATTGACTTAGATATATAAGGATTTTAAAAAATTCACAAGTCCCAAAGTCTGCTTTATCCCGACCATGTTTTGATATCAGCGTGTAGCTAGAGCTAATATCTACACAATGACACCATGTAGTCAAAAGTTTATTGATTAACTCACGAGCTATATGCATGAATAATCTTCCAAAATTTTCATTGACTTAGATAACTAAGGATTTTAAAAAATTCACAAGTCCCAAAGTCTGCTTTATTCCGACCATGTTTTGATATCAGCGTGTAGCTAGAGCTAATATCTACACAATGACACCATGTAGTCAAAATTTTATTGATTATTTCACGAGCTTTATGCATGAATAATCTTTCAAAATTTACATTGACTTAGATATATAAGGATTTTAAAAAATTCACAAGTCAAAGTCTGCTTTATCCCAACCATGTTTTGATATCAGCGTGTAGCTAGAGCTAATATGTACACAATAAAACCATGTAGTCAAAATTTTATTGATTAACTCACGAGCTATATGCATAAATAATCTTCCAAAATTTACATTGACTTAGATATATAAGGATTTTAAAAAATTCACAAGTCCCAAAGTCTGCTTTATTCCGACCATGTTTTGATATAAGCGTGTAGCTAGAGCTAATATCTACACAATGACACCATGTAGTCAAAATTTTATTGATTAACTCACGAGCTATATGCATGAATAATCTTCCAAAATTTACATTGACTTAGATATATAAGGATTTTAAAAAATTCACAAGTCCCAAAGTCTGCTTTATCCCGACTATGTTTTGATATCAGCGTGTAGCTAGAGCTAATATCTACACAATGACACCATGTAGTCAAAATTTTATTGATTAACTCACGAGCTATATGCATGAATAATTTTCCAAAATTTACATTGACTTAGATATATAAGGATTTTAAAAAATTAACAAGTCCCAAAGTCTGCTTTATCCCGACCATGTTTTGATATCAGCGTGTAGCTAGAGCTAATATCTACACAATGACACCATGTTGTCAAAATTTAATTGATTAACTCACGAGCTATATGCATGAATAATCTTCCAAAATTTACATTGACTTAGATATATAAGGATTTTAAAAAATTCACAAGTCCCAAAGTCTGCTTCATCCCGACCATGTTTTGATATCAGCGTGTAGCTAGAGCTAATATCTACACAATGACACCATGTAGTCAAAATTTTATTGATTAACTCACGAGCTATATGCATGAATAATCTTCCAAAATTTACATTAACTTAGATATATAAGGATTTTTAAAAAATTCACAAGTCCCAAAGTCTGCTTTATCCCGACCATGTTTTGATATCAGCGTGTAGCTAGAGCTAATATCTACACAATGACACCATGTAGTCAAAATTTAATTGATTAACTCACGAGCTATATGCATGAATAATCTTCCAAAATTTACATTGACTTAGATATATAAGGATTTTAAAAAATTCACAAGTCCCAAAGTCTGCTTTATCCCGACCATGTTTTGATATCAGCGTGTAGCTAGAGCTAATATCTACACATTGACACCATGTAGTCAAAAGTTTATTGATTAACTCACGAGCTATATGCATGAATAATCTTCCAAAATTTACATTGACTTAGATATATAAGGATTTTAAAAAATTCACAAGTCCCAAAGTCTGCTTTATCCCGACCATGTTTTGATATCAGCGTGTAGCTAGAGCTAATATCTACACATTGACACCATGTAGTCAAAAGTTTATTGATTAACTCACGAGCTATATGCATAAATAATCTTCCAAAATTTTCATTGACTTAGATAACTAAGGATTTTAAAAAATTCACAAGTCCCAAAGTCTGCTTTATCCCGACCATGTTTTGATATCAGCGTGTAGCTAGAGCTAATATCTACACAATGACACCATGTAGTCAAAATTTTATTGATTATTTCACGAGCTTTATGCATGAATAATCTTTCAAAATTTACATTGACTTAGATATATAAGGATTTTAAAAAATTCACAAGTCAAAGTCTGCTTTATCCCAACCATGTTTTGATATCAGCGTGTAGCTAGAGCTAATATGTACACAATAAAACCATGTAGTCAAAATTTTATTGATTAACTCACGAGCTATATGCATAAATAATCTTCCAAAATTTACATTGACTTAGATATATAAGGATTTTAAAAAATTCACAAGTCCCAAAGTCTGCTTTATTCCGACCATGTTTTGATATAAGCGTGTAGCTAGAGCTAATATTTACACAATGACACCATGTAGTCAAAATTTTATTGATTAACTCACGAGCTATATGCATGAATAATCTTCCAAAATTTACATTGACTTAGATATATAAGGATTTTAAAAAATTCACAAGTCCCAAAGTCTGCTTTATCCCGACCATGTTTTGATATCAGCGTGTAGCTAGAGCTAATATCTACACAATGACACCATGTAGTCAAAATTTTATTGATTAACTCACGAGCTATATGCATGAATAATTTTCCAAAATTTACATTGACTTAGATATATAAGGATTTTAAAAAATTAACAAGTTCCAAAGTCTGCTTTATCCCGACCATGTTTTGATATCAGCGTGTAGCTAGAGCTAATATCTACACAATGACACCATGTTGTCAAAATTTAATTGATTAACTCACGAGCTATATGCATGAATAATCTTCCAAAATTTACATTGACTTAGATATATAAGGATTTTAAAAAATTCACAAGTCCCAAAGTCTGCTTCATTCCGACCATGTTTTGATATCAGCGTGTAGCTAGAGCTAATATCTACACAATGACACCATGTAGTCAAAATTTTATTGATTAACTCACGAGCTATATGCATGAATAATCTTCCATAATTTACATTGACTTAGATATATAAGGATTTTAAAAAATTCACAAGTCCCAAAGTCTGCTCTATCCCGACCTTGTTTTGATATCAGCGTGTAGCTAGAGCTAATATCTACACAATGACACCATGTAGTCAAAATTTTATTAATTAACTCACGAGCTATTTGCATGAATAATCTTCCAAAATTTACATTGACTTAGATATATAAGGATTTTAAAAAATTCACAAGTCCCAAAGTCTGCTTCATCTTGACCATGTTTTGACATCAGCGTGTAGCTAGAGCTAATATCTACACAATGACACCATGTAGTCAAAATTTTATCGATTAACTCACGAGCTATATGCATGAATAATCTTCCAAAATTTACATTGACTTAGATATATAGGGATTTTAAAAAATTCACAAGTCCCAAAGTCTGCTTTATCCCGACCATGTTTTGATATTAGCGTGTAGCTAAAGCTAATATCCACACAATGACACCAAATAGTCAAAATTTTATTGATTAACTTACGAGCTATATGCATGAATAATCTTCCAAAATTTACATTGACTTAGATATATAAGGATTTTAAAAAATTCACAAGTCCCAAAGTCTGCTTTATCCCGACCATGTTTTAATATCAGCGTGCAGCTAGAGCTGATATCTACACAATGACACCATGTAGTCAAAATTTTATTGATTAACTCACGAGGTATATGCATGAATAATCTTTCAAAATTTACATTGACTAAGATATATTAGGATTTCAAAAAATTCACAAGTCACAAAATCTGCTTTATCCTGACCATGTTTTGATATCAGCGTGTAGCTAGAGCTAATATCTACACATTGACACCATGTAGTCAAAAGTTTATTGATTAACTCACGAGCTATATGCATAAATAATCTTCCAAAATTTTCATTGACTAAGATATATAAGGATTTTTAAAAATTCACAAGTCCCAAAGTCTGCTTTATCCCGACCATGTTTTGATATCAGCGTGTAGCTAGAGCTAATATCTACACATTGACACCATGTAGTCAAAAGTTTATTGATTAACTCACGAGCTATATGCATGAATAATCTCTTAAAATTTTCATTGACTAAGATATATAAGGATTTTAAAAAATTCACAAGTCCCAAATTTTGCTTTATCCCGACTATGTTTTGATATCAGCGTGTAGCTAAAGCTAATATCTACACAATGACACCATGTAGTCAAAATTTTATTAATTAACTCACGAGCTTTTTGCATGAATAATCTTCCAAAATTTACATTGACTTAGATATATAAGGATTTTAAAAAAATTCACAAGTCCCAAAGTCTGCTTTATCCCGACCATGTTTTGATATTAGCGTGTAGCTAGAGCTAATATCTACACAATAACACCATGTAGTTAAAATTTTATTGATTAACTCACGAGCCATATGCATGAATAATCTTCCAAAATTTACATTGACTTAGATATATAAGGATTTTAAAAAATTCACAAGTCCCAAAGTCTGCTTCATCCCGACCATGTTTTGATATCAGCGTGTAGCTAGAGCTAATATCTACACAATGACACCATGTAGTCAAAATTTTATTGATTAACTCACAAGCTATATGCATGAATAATCTTCCAAAATTTACATTGACTTAGATATATAAGGATTTTAAAAAATTTACAAGTCCCAAAGTCTGCTTTATTCCGACCATGTTTTGATATCAGCGTGTAGCTAGAGCTAATATCTACACAATGACACCATGTAGTCAAAATTTTATTGATCACCTTACGAGCTATATGCATAAATAATCTTCCAAAATTTACATTGACTTAGATATATAAGGATTTTAAAAAATTCACAAGTCCCAAAGTCTGCTTTATCCCGACCATGTTTTGATATTAGCGTGTAGCTAGAGCTAATATCTACACAATGACACCATGTAGTCGAAATTTTATTGATTAACTCACGAGCTATATGCATGAATAATCTTCCAAAATTTACATTGACTTAAATATATAAGGATTTTAAAAAATTCACAAGTCAAAGTCTGCTTTATCCCGACCATGTTTTGATATCAGCGTGTAGCTAAAGCTAATATCTACACAATGACACCATGTAGTCAAAATTTTATTGATTATTTCACGAGCTTTATGCATGAATAATCTTCCAAAATTTACATTGACTTAGATATATAAGGATTTTAAAAAATTCACAAGTCAAAGTCTGCTGTATCCCGACCATGTTTTGATATCAGCGTGTAGCTAGAGCTAATATCCACACAATGACACCATGTAGTCAAAATTTTATTGATTACCTCACGAGCTATATGCATAAATAATCTTCCAAAATTTACATTGACTTAGATATATAAGGATTTTAAAAAATTCACAAGTCCCAAAGTCTGCTTTATCCCGACCATGTTTGGATATTAGCGTGTAGCTAGAGCTAATATCTACACAATGACACCATGTAGTCAAAATTTTATTGATTAACTCACGAGCTATATGCATGAATAATCTTCCAAAATTTACATTGACTTAAATATATAAGGATTTTAAAAAATTCACAAGTCAAAGTCTGCTTTATCCCGACCATGTTTTGATATCAGCGTGTAGCTAGAGCTAATATCTACACAATGACACCATGTAGTCAAAATTTTATGGATTAACTCACGAGCTATATGCATAGATAATCTTCCAAAATTTACATTGACTTAGATATATAAGGATTTTAAAAAATTCACAAGTCCCAAAGTCTGCTTCATCCCGACCATGTTTTGATATCAGCGTGTAGCTAGAGCTAATATCTACACAATGACACCATGTAGTCAAAATTTTATTGATTAACTCACGAGCTATATGCATGAATAATCTTCCATAATTTACATTGACTTAGATATATAAGGATTTTAAAAAATTCACAAGTCCCAAAGTCTGCTTTATCCTGACCATGTTTTGATATCAGCGTGTAGCTAGAGCTGATATCTACACAATGACACCATGTAATCAGAATTTTATTGATTAACTCACGAGCTATATGCATGAATAATCTTCCAAAATTTACATTAACTTAGATGTATAAGGATTTTAAAAAATTACCAAGTCCCAAAGTCTGCTTTATCCCAACCATGTTTTGATATCAGCGTGTAGCCAGAGCTAATATCTACACAATGACATCATGTAGTCAAAATTTTATTGATTAACTCACGAGCTATATGCATGAATAATCTTCCAAAATTTACATTTACTTAGATATATAAGGATTTTAAAAAATTCACAAGTCCCAAAGTCTGCTTTATCCCGACCATGTTTTGATATCAGCGTGTAGCTAGAGCTAATATCTACACAATGACACCATGTAGTCAAAATTTTATTGATTAACTCACGAGCTATATGCATGAATAATCTTCCAAAATTTACATTGACTTAGATATATAAGGATTTTAAAAAATTTACAAGTCCCAAAGTCTGCTTTATCCTGACCATGTTTTGATATCAGCGTGTAGCTAGAGCTAATATCTACACAATGACACCTTGTAGTCAAAATTTTATTGATTAACTCACGAGCTGTATGCATGAATAATCTTCCAAAATTTACATTGACTTAGATATATAAGGATTTTAAAAAATTCACAAGTCCCAAAGTCTGCTTTATCTCGACCATGTTTTGATATCAGCGTGTAGCTAGAGCTAGTATTTACACAATGACACGATGTATTCAAAATTTTATTGATTAATTCACGAGCTATATGCATGAATAATCTTCCAAAATTTACATTGACTTAGATATATAAGGATTTTAAAAAATTCACAAGTCCCAAAGTCTGCTATATCCCGACCATGTTTGGATATTAGCGTGTAGCTAGAGCTAATATCTACACATTGACACCATGAAGTCAAAATTTTATTGATTAACTCACGAGCTATATGCATGAATAATCTTCCAAAATTTACATTGACTTAGATATATAAGGATTTTAAAAAATTCACAAGTCCCAAAGTCTGCTTTATCCCGACCATGTTTTGATATTAGCGTGTAGCTAAAGCTAATATCCACACAATGACACCAAGTAGTCAAAATTTTATTGATTAACTTACGAGCTATATGCATGAATAATCTTCCAAAATTTACATTGACTTAGATATATAAGGATTTTAAAAAATTCACAAGTCCCAAAGTCTGCTTTATCCCAAACATGTTTTAATATCAGCGTGCAGCTAGAGCTGATATCTACACAATGACACCATGTAGTCAAAATTTTATTGATTAACTCACGAGGTATATGCATGAATAATCTTTCAAAATTTACATTGACTAAGATATATAAGGATTTCAAAAAATTCACAAGTCACAAAATCTGCTTTATCCTGACCATGTTTTGATATCAGCGTGTAGCTAGAGCTAATATCTACACATTGACACCATGTAGTCAAAAGTTTATTGATTAACTCACGAGCTATATGCATAAATAATCTTCCAAAATTTTCATTGACTAAGATATATAAGGATTTTTAAAAATTCACAAGTCCCAAAGTCTGCTTTATCCCGACCATGTTTTGATATCAGCGTGTAGCTAGAGCTAATATCTACACATTGACACCATGTAGTCAAAAGTTAATTGATTAACTCACGAGCTATATGCATGAATAATCTCTTAAAATTTTCATTGACTAAGATATATAAGGATTTTAAAAAATTCACAAGTCCCAAAGTCTGCTTTATCCCGACTATGTTTTGATATCAGCGTGTAGCTAAAGCTAATATCTACACAATGACACCATGTAGTCAAAATTTTATTGTTTAACTCACGAGCTTTTTGCATGAATAATCTTCCAAAATTTACATTGACTTAGATATATAAGGATTTTAAAAAATTCACAAGTCCCAAAGTCTGCTTTATCCCGACCATGTTTTGATATTAGCGTGTAGCTAGAGCTAATATCTACACAATGACACCATGTAGTCAAAATTTTATTGATTAACTCACGAGCCATATGCATGAATAATCTTCCAAAATTTACATTGACTTAGATATATAAGGATTTTAAAAAATTCACAAGTCCCAAAGTCTGCTTCATCCCGACCATGTTTTGATATCAGCGTGTAGCTAGAGCTAATATCTACACAATGACACCATGTAGTCAAAATTTTATTGATTAACTCACAAGCTATATGCATGAATAATCTTCCAAAATTTACATTGACTTAGATATATAAGGATTTTAAAAAATTCACAAGTCCCAAAGTCTACTTTATTCCGACCATGTTTTGATATCAGCGTGTAGCTAGAGCTAATATCTACACAATGACACCATGTAGTCAAAATTTTATTGATCACCTTACGAGCTATATGCATAAATAATCTTCCAAAATTTACATTGACTTAGATATATAAGGATTTTAAAAAATTCACAAGTCCCAAAGTCTGCTTTATCTCGACCATGTTTTGATATTAGCGTGTAGCTAGAGCTAATATCTACACAATGACACCATGTAGTCAAAATTTTATGGATTAACTCACGAGCTATATGCATGAATAATCTTCCAAAATTTACATTGACTTAAATATATAAGGATTTTAAAAAATTCACAAGTCAAAGTCTGCTTTATCCCGACCATGTTTTGATATCAGCGTGTAGCTAGAGCTAATATCTACACAATGACACCATGTAGTCAAAATTTTATTGATTATTTCACGAGCTTTATGCATGAATAATCTTCCAAAATTTACATTGACTTAGATATATAAGGATTTTAAAAAATTCACAAGTCAAAGTCTGCTTTATCCCGACCATGTTTTGATATCAGCGTGTAGCTAGAGCTAATATCTACACAATGACACCATGTAGTCAAAATTTTATTGATTACCTCACGAGCTATATGCATAAATAATCTTCCAAAATTTACATTGACTTAGATATATAAGGATTTTAAAAAATTCACAAGTCAAAGTCTGCTTTATCCCGACCATGTTTTGATATCAGCGTGTAGCTAGAGCTAATATCTACACAATGACACCATGTAGTCAAAATTTTATTGATTACCTCACGAGCTATATGCATAAATAATCTTCCAAAATTTACATTGACTTAGATATATAAGGATTTTAAAAAATTCACAAGTCCCAAAGTCTGCTTTATCCCGACCATGTTTGGATATTAGCGTGTAGCTAGAGCTAATATCTACACAATGACACCATGTAGTCAAAATTTTATTGATTAACTCACGAGCTATATGCATGAATAATCTCCCAAAATTTACATTGACTTAGATATTTAAAGATTTTAAAAAATTCACAAGTTCCAAAGTCTGCTTTTTTTTTATCATGTTTTGATATCAGCGTGTAGCTAGAGCTAATATCTACACAATGACACCATGTAGTCAAAATTTTATTGATTAACTTACGAGCTATATGCATGAATAATCTTCCAAAAGTTACATTGACTTAGATATATAAGGATTTTAAAAAATTCACAAGTCCCAAAGTCTGCTTTATCCTGACCATGTTTTGATATCAGCGTGTAGCTAGAGCTAATATCTACACAATGACACCATGTAGTCAAAATTTTATTGATTAACTCACGAGCTATATGCATGAATAGTCTTCCAAAATTTACATTGACTTAGATATATAAGGATTTTAAAAAATTCACAAGTCCCAAAGTCTGCTTTATCCCGACTATGTTTTGATATCAGCGTGTAGCTAGAGCTAATATCTACACATTGACACCATGTAGTCAAAAGTTAATTGATTAACTCACGCGCTATATGCATGAATAATCTTGCAAAATTTTCATTGACTTAGATATATAAGGATTTTAAAAAATTCACAAGTCCCAAAGTCTGCTTTATCCCGACCATGTTTTGATATAAGCGTGTAGCTAGAGCTAATATCTACACAATAACACCATGTAGTCAAAATTTTATTGATTAACTCACGAGCTATATGCATGAATAATCTTCCAAAATTTACATTGACTTAGATGTATAAGGATTTTAAAAAATTCACAAGTCCCAAAGTCTGCTTCATCCCGACCATGTTTTGATATCAGCGTGTAGCTAGAGCTAATATCTACACAATGACACCATGTAGTCAAAATTTTATTGATTATTTCACGAGCTTTATGCATGAATAATCTTCCAAAATTTACATTGACTTAGATATATAAGGATTTTAAAAAATTCACAAGTCAAAGTCTGCTTTATCCCAACCATGTTTTGATATCAGCGTGTAGTCAGAGCTAATATCTACACGATGACACCATGTAGTCAAAATTTTATTGATTAACTCACGAGCTATATGCATAAATAATCTTCCAAAATTTACGTTGACTTAGATATATAAGGATTTTAAAAAATTCACAAGTCCCAAAGTCTGCTTTATCCCGACCATGTTTTGATATAAGCGTGTAGCTAGAGCTAATATCTACACAATGACACCATGTAGTCAAAATTTTATTGATTAACTCACGAGCTATATGCATGAATAATCTTCCAAAATTTACATTGACTTAGATATATAAGGATTTTAAAAAATTCACAAGTCCCAAAGTCTGCTTTATCCCGACCATGTTTTGATACCAGCGTGTAGCTAGAGCTAATATCTACACAATGACACCATTTATTTAAAATTTTATTGATTAACTCACGAGCTATATGCATGAATAATCTTCCAAAATTTACATTGACTTAGATATATAAGGATTTTAAAAAATTCACAAGTCCCAAAGTCTGCTTTATCCCGACTATGTTTTGATATCAGCGTGTAGCTAGAGCTAATATCTACACAATGACACCATGTAGTCAAAATTTAATTGATTAACTCAAAAGGTATTTGCATGAATAATCTTCCAAAATTTACATTGACTTAGATATTTAAAGATTTTAAAAAATTCACAAGTTCCAAAGTCTGCTTTTTTTTGACCATGTTTTGATATCAGCGTGTAGCTAGAGCTAATATCTACACAATGACACCATGTAGTCAAAATTTTATTGATTAACTTACGAGCTATATGCATGAATAATCTTCCAAAATTCACATTGACTTAGATATATAAGGATTTTAAAAAATTCACAAGTCCCAAAGTCTGCTTTATCCCGACCATGTTTTGATATCAGCGTGTAGCTAGAGCCAATATCTACACAATGACACCATGTAGTCAAAATTTTATTGATTAACTCACGAGCTATATGCATGAATAGTCTTCCAAAATTTACATTGACTTAGATATATAAGGATTTTAAAAAATTCACAAGTCCCAAAGTCTGCTTTATCCCGACTATGTTTTGATATCAGCGTGTAGCTAATGCTAATATCTACACATTGACACCATGTAGTCAAAAGTTAATTGATTAACTCACGCGCTATATGCATGAATAATCTTCCAAAATTTTCATTGACTTAGATATATAAGGATTTTAAAAAATTCACAAGTCCCAAAGTCTGCTTTATCCCGACCATGTTTTGATATAAGCGTGTAGCTAGAGCTAATATCTACACAATAACACCATGTAGTCAAAATTTTATTGATTAACTCACGAGCTATATGCATGAATAATCTTCCAAAATTTACATTGACTTAGATATATAAGGATTTTAAAAAATTCACAAGTCCCAAAGTCTGCTTCATCCTGACCATGTTTTGATATCAGCGTGTAGCTAGAGCTAATATCTACACAATGACACCATGTAGTCAAAATTTTATTGATTATTTCACGAGCTTTATGCATGAATAATCTTCCAAAATTTACATTGACTTAGATATATAAGGATTTTAAAAAATTCACAAGTCAAAGTCTGCTTTATCCCGACCATGTTTTGATATCAGCGTGTAGTCAGAGCTAATATCCACACAATGACACCATGTAGTCAAAATTTTATTGATTAACTCACGAGCTATATGCATAAATAATCTTCCAAAATTTACATTGACTTAGATATATAAGGATTTTAAAAAATTCACAAGTCCCAAAGTCTGCTTTATCCCGACCATGTTTTGATATAAGCGTGTAGCTAGAGCTAATATCTACACAATGACACCATGTAGTCAAAATTTTATTGATTAACTCACGAGCTATATGCATGAATAATCTTCCAAAATTTACATTGACTTAGATATATAAGGATTTTAAAAAATTCACAAGTCCTAAAGTCTGCTTTATCCCGACCATGTTTTGATATCAGCGTGTAGCTAGAGCTAATATCTACACAATGACACTATGTAGTCAAAATTTTAGTGATTAACTCACGAGCTATATGCATGAATAATCTTTCAAAATTTACATTGACTTAGATATATAAGGATTTTAAAAAATTCACAAGTCCCAAAGTCTGCTTTATCCCGACCATGTTTTGATATCAGCGTGTAGCTAGAGCTAATATCTACACATTGACACCATGTAGTCAAAAGTTTATTGATTAACTCACGAGCTATATGCATGAATAATCTTCCAAAATTAACATTGACTTAGATATATAAGGATTTTAAAAAATTCACAAGTCCCAAAGTCTGCTTTATCCCGACTATGTTTTGATATCAGCGTGTAGCTAGAGCTAATATCTACACAATAACACCATGTAGTCAGAATTTTATTGATTAATTCACGAGCTATATGCATGAATAATCTTCCAAAATTTACATTGACTTAGATATATAAGGATTTTAAAAAATTCACAAGTCCCAAAGTCTGCTTTATCTCGACCATGTTTTGAAATCAGCGTGTAGCTAGAGCTAATATCTACACAATGACACCATGTAGTCAAAATTTAATTGATTAACTCACGAGCTATATGCATGAATAATCTTCCAAAATTTACATTGACTTAGATATATAAGAATTTTAAAAAATTCACAAGTCCCAAAGTCTGCTTCATCCCGACCATGTTTTGATACCAGCGTGTAGCTAGAGCTAATATCTACACAATGACACCATGTAGTCAAAATTTTATTGATTAACTCACGAGCTATATGCATGAATAATCTTCCAAAATTTACATTGACTTAGATATATAAGGATTTTAAAAAATTCACAAGTCCCATAGTCTGCTTCATCCCGACTATGTTTTGATATCAGCGTGTAGCTAGAGCTAATATCTACACAATGACACCATGTAGTCAAAATTTTATTGATTAACTCACGAGCTATTTGCATGAATAATCTTCCAAAATTAACATTGACTTAGATATATAAGGATTTTAAAAAATTCACAAGTCCCAAAGTCTGCTTTATCCCGACTATGTTTTGATATCAGCGTGTAGCTAGAGCTAATATCTACACAATAACACCATGTAGTCAGAATTTTATTGATTACTTCACGAGCTATATGCATGAATAATCTTCCAAAATTTACATTGACTTAGATATATAAGGATTTTAAAAAATTCACAAGTCCCAAATTCTGCTTTATCTCGACCATGTTTTGAAATCAGCGTGTAGCTAGAGCTAATATCTACACAATGACACCATGTAGTCAAAATTTAATTGATTAACTCACGAGCTATATGCATGAATAATCTTCCAAAATTTACATTGACTTAGATATATAAGAATTTTTAAAAATACACAAGTCTTAAAGTCTGCTTCATCCCGACCATGTTTTGATACCAGCGTGTAGCTAGAGCTAATATCTACACAATGACACCATGTAGTCAAAATTTTATTAATTAACTCACGAGCTATATGCATGAATAATCTTCCAAAATTTACATTGACTTAGATATATAAGGATTTTAAAAAATTCACAAGTCCTAAAGTCTGCTTCATCCCGACTATGTTTTGATATCAGCGTGTAGCTAGAGCTAATATCTACACAATGACACATGTAGTCAAAATTTAATTGATTAACTCACGAGCTATATGCATGAATAATCTTCCAAAATTTACATTGACTTAGATATATAAGGATTTTAAAAAATTCACAAGTCCCAAAGTCTGCTTTATCCCGACCATGTTTTGATATCAGCGTGTAGCTAGAGCTAATATCTACACAATGACACCATGTAGTCAAAATTTTATTGATTAACTCACGAGCTATATGCATGAATAGTCTTCCAAAATTTACATTGACTTAGATATATAAGGATTTTAAAAAATTCAGAAGTCCCAAAGTCTGCTTTATCCCGACTATGTTTTGATATTAGCGTGTAGCTAGAGCTAATATCCACACATTGACACCATGTAGTCAAAAGTTTATTGATTAACTCACGCGCTATATGCATGAATAATCTTCCAAAATTTTCATTGACTTAGATATATAAGGATTTTAAAAAATTCACAAGTCCCAAAGTCTGCTTTATCCCGACCATGTTTTGATATTAGCGTGTAGCTAGAGCTAATATCTACACAATAACACCATGTAGTCAAAATTTTATTGATTAACTCACGAGCTATATGCATGAATAATCTTCCAAAATTTACATTGACTTAGATATATAAGGATTTTAAAAAATTCACAAGTCCCAAAGTCTGCTTCATCCCGACCATGTTTTGATATCAGCGTGTAGCTAGAGCTAATATCTACACAATGACACCATGTAGTCAAAATTTTATTGATTATTTCACGAGCTTTATGCATGAATAATCTTCCAAAATTTACATTGACTTAGATTTATAAGGATTTTAAAAAATTCACAAGTCAAAGTCTGCTTTATCCCAACCATGTTTTGATATCAGCGTGTAGTCAGAGCTAATATCTACACAATGACACCATGTAGTCAAAATTTTATTGATTAACTCACGAGCTATATGCATAAATAATCTTCCAAAATTTACATTGACTTAGATATATAAGGATTTTAAAAAATTCACAAGTCCCAAAGTCTGCTTTATCCCGACCATGTTTTGATATGAGCGTGTAGCTAGAGCTAATATCTACACAATGACTTCATGTAGTCAAAATTTTATTGATTAACTCACGAGCTATATGCATGAATAATCTTCCAAAATTTACATTGACTTAGATATATAAGGATTTTAAAAAATTCACAAGTCCTAAAGTCTGCTTTATCCCGACCATGTTTTGATATCAGCGTGTAGCTAGAGCTAATATCTACACAATGACACCATGTTGTCAAAATTTTATTGATTAACTCACGAGCTATATGCATGAATAATCTTCCAAAATTTACATTGACTTAGATATATAAGGATTTTAAAAAATTCACAAGTCCCAAAGTCTGCTTTATCCCGACCATGTTTTGATATCAGCGTGTAGGTATAGCTAATATCTACACATTGACACCATGTACTTAAAAGTTTATTGATTAACTCACGAGCTATATGCATGAATAATCTTCTAAAATTTACATTGACTTAGATATATAAGGATTTTAAAAAATTCACAAGTCCCAAAGTCTGCTTTATCCCGACCATGTTTTGATATTAGCGTGTAGCTAGAGCTAATATCTACACAATGACACCATGTAGTCAAAATTTTATTGATTAACTCACGAGCTATATGCATGAATAATCTTCCAAAATTTACATTGACTTAGATATATAAGGATTTTAAAAAATTCACAAGTCCCAAAGTCTGCTTTATCCCGACCATGTTTTGATATCAGCGTGTAGCTATAGCTAATATCTACACATTGACACCATGTAGTCAAAAGTTAATTGATTAACTCACGAGCTATATGCATGAATTATCTTCTAAAATTTTCATTAACTTAGATATATAAGGATTTTAAAAAATTCACAAGTCCCAAAGTCTGCTTTATCCCGACCATGTTTTGATATTAGCGTGTAGCTAGAGCTAATATCTACACAATGACACCATGTAGTCAAAATTTTATTGATTAACTCACGAGCTATATGCATGAATAATCTTTCAAAATTTACATTGACTTAGATATATAAGGATTTTAAAAAATTTACAAGTCCCAAAGTCTGCTTTATCCCGACCATGTTTTGATATCAGCGTGTAGCTAGAGCTAATATCTACACAATGACACCATGTAGTCAGAATTTTATTAATTAATTCACGAGCTATATGCATGAATAATCTTCTAAAATTTACATTGACTTAGATATATAAGGATTTTAAAAAATTCACAAGTCCCAAAGTCTGCTTTATCCCGACCATGTTTTGATATCAGCGTGTAGGTATAGCTAATATCTACACATTGACACCATGTACTTAAAAGTTTATTGATTAACTCACGAGCTATATGCATGAATAATCTTCTAAAATTTACATTGACTTAGATATATAAGGATTTTAAAAAATTCACAAGTCCCAAAGTCTGCTTTATCCCGACCATGTTTTGATATTAGCGTGTAGCTAGAGCTAATATCTACACAATGACACCATGTAGTCAAAATTTTATTGATTAACTCACGAGCTTTATGCATGAATAATCTTCCAAAATTTACATTGACTTAGATATATAAGGATTTTAAAAAATTCACAAGTCCCAAAGTCTGCTTTATCCCGACCATGTTTTGATATCAGCGTGTAGCTATAGCTAATATCTACACATTGACACCATGTAGTCAAAAGTTAATTGATTAACTCACGAGCTATATGCATGAATTATCTTCTAAAATTTTCATTAACTTAGATATATGAGGATTTTAAAAAATTCACAAGTCCCAAAGTCTGCTTTATCCCGACCATGTTTTGATATTAGCGTGTAGCTAGAGCTAATATCTACACAATGACACCATGTAGTCAAAATTTTATTGATTAACTCACGAGCTATATGCATGAATAATCTTTCAAAATTTACATTGACTTAGATATATAAGGATTTTAAAAAATTTACAAGTCCCAAAGTCTGCTTTATCCCGACCATGTTTTGATATCAGCGTGTAGCTAGAGCTAATATCTACACAATGACACCATGTAGTCAGAATTTTATTAATTAATTCACGAGCTATATGCATGAATAATCTTCTAAAATTTACATTGACTTAGATATATAAGGATTTTAAAAAATTAACAAGTCCCAAAGTCTGCTTTATCCCGACCATGTTTTGATATCAGCGTGTAGCTAGAGCTAATATCTACACAATGACACTATTTAGTCAAAATTTTATTGATTATTTCACGAGCTTTATGCATGAATAATCTTCCAAAATTTACATTGACTTAGATATATAAGGATTTTAAAAAATTCACAAGTCAAAGTCTGCTTTATCCCGACCATGTTTTGATATCAGCGTGTAGCTAGAGCTAATATCTACACAATGACACCATGTAGTCAAAATTTTATTGATTAACTCACGAGCTATATGCATGAATAATTTTCCAAAATTTACATTGACTTAGATATATAAGGATTTTAAAAAATTCACAAGTCCCAAAGTCTGCTTTAACGCGACCATGTTTTGATATCAGCGTGTAGCTAGAGCTAATATCTACACAATGACACCATGTAGTCAAAATTTAATTGAATATTTCACGAGCTATATGCATGAATAATCTTCCAAAATTTACATTGACTTAGATATATAAGGATTTTAAAAAATTCACAAGTCCCAAAGTCTGCTTTATTCTGGCCATGTTTTGATATCAGCGTGTAGCTAGAGCTAATATCTAAACAATAACACCATGTAATTAAAATTTTATTGATTAATTCACGAGCTATATGCATATATAATTTTCCAAAATTTACATTGACTTAGATATATAAGGATTTTAAAAAATTCACAAGTCCCAAAGTCTGCTTTATCCCGACCATGTTTTGATATCAGCGTGTAGCTAGAGCTGATATCTACACAATGACACCATGTAGTCAAAATTTAATTGATTAACTCACGAGCTATATGCATGAATAATCTTCCAAAATTTACATTGACTTAGATATATAAGGATTTTAAAAAATTCACAAGTCCCAAAGTCTGCTTTATTCCGACCATGTTTTGATATCAGCGTGTAGCTAGAGCTGATATCTACACAATGACACCATGTAATCAAAATTTTATTGATTAACTCACGAGCTATATGCATGTATAATCTTCCAAAATTTACATTGACTTAGATATATAAGGATTTTAAAAAATTCACAAGTCCCAAAGTCTGCTTTATCTCGACCATGTTTTAATATCAGCGTGTAGCTAAAGCTAATATCTACACATTGACACCATGTAGTTAAAAGTTTATTGATTAACTCACGAGCTATATGCATGAATAATCTTCCAAAATTTACATTGACTTAGATATATAAGGATTTTAAAAAATTCACAAGTCCCAAAGTCTGCTTTATCCCGACCATGTTTTGATATCAGCGTGTAGCTAGAGCTAATATCTACACATTGACACCATGTAGTTAAAAGTTCATTGATTAACTCACGAGCTATATGCATGAATAATCTTCCAAAATTTTCATTGACTTAGATATATAAGGATTTTAAAAAATTCACAAGTCCCAAAGTCTGCTTTATCCCGACCATGTTTTGATATCAGCGTGTAGCTAGAGCTAATATCTACACAATGACACCATGTAGTCAAAATTTTATTGATTATTTCACGAGCTTTATGCATGAATAATCTTCCAAAATTTACATTAACTTAGATATATAAGGATTTTAAAAAATTCACAAGTCAAAGTCTGCTTTATCCCAACCATGTTTTGATATCAGCGTGTAGCTAGAGCTAATATCTACACATTGACACCATGTAGTTAAAAGTTTATTGATTAACTCACGAGCTATATGCATAAATAATCTTCCAAAATTTACATTGACTTAGATATATAAGGATTTTAAAAAATTCACAAGTCCCAAAGTCTGCTTTATCCCGACCATGTTTTGATATTAGCGTGTAGCTAGAGCTAATATCTACACAATGACACCATGTAGTCAAAATTTTATTGATTAACTCACGAGCTATATGCATGAATAATCTTCCAAAATTTACATTGACTTAGATATATAAGGATTTTAAAAAATTCACAAGTCCCAAAGTCTGCTTTATCCCGACCATGTTTTGATATCAGCGTGTAGCTAGAGCTAATATCTACACAATAACACCATGTAGTTAAAATTTTATTAATTAACTCACGAGCTATATGCATGAATAATCTTCCAAAATTTACATTGACTTAGATTTATAAGGATTTTAAAAAATTCACAAGTCAAAGTCTGCTTTATCCCAACCATGTTTTGATATCAGCGTGTAGTCAGAGCTAATATCTACACAATGACACCATGTAGTCAAAATTTTATTGATTAACTCACGAGCTATATGCATAAATAATCTTCCAAAATTTACATTGACTTAGATATATAAGGATTTTAAAAAATTCACAAGTCCCAAAGTCTGCTTTATCCCGACCATGTTTTGATATTAGCGTGTAGCTAGAGCTAATATCTACACAATGACACCATGTAGTCAAAATTTTATTGATTAACTCACGAGCTATATGCATGAATAATCTTCCAAAATTTACATTGACTTAGATATATAAGGATTTTAAAAAATTCACAAGTCCTAAAGTCTGCTTTATCCCGACCATGTTTTGATATCAGCGTGTAGCTAGAGCTAATATCTACACAATGACACCATGTTGTCAAAATTTTATTGATTAACTCACGAGCTATATGCATGAATAATCTTCCAAAATTTACATTGACTTAGATATATAAGGATTTTAAAAAATTCACAAGTCCCAAAGTCTGCTTTATCCCGACCATGTTTTGATATCAGCGTGTAGGTATAGCTAATATCTACACATTGACACCATGTAGTCAAAATTTTATTGATTATTTCACGAGCTTTATGCATGAATAATCTTCCAAAATTTACATTAACTTAGATATATAAGGATTTTAAAAAATTCACAAGTCAAAGTCTGCTTTATCCCAACCATGTTTTGATATCAGCGTGTAGCTAGAGCTAATATCTACACATTGACACCATGTAGTTAAAAGTTTATTGATTAACTCACGAGCTATATGCATAAATAATCTTCCAAAATTTACATTGACTTAGATATATAAGGATTTTAAAAAATTCACAAGTCCCAAAGTCTGCTTTATTCCGACCATGTTTTGATATTAGCGTGTAGCTAGAGGTAATATCTACACAATGACACCATGTAGTCAAAATTTTATTGATTAACTCACGAGCTATATGCATGAATAATCTTCCAAAATTTACATTGACTTAGATATATAAGGATTTTAAAAAATTCACAAGTCCCAAAGTCTGCTTTATCCTGACCATGTTTTGATATCAGCGTGTAGCTAGAGCTAATATCTACACAATAACACCATGTAGTTAAAATTTTATTAAATAACTCACGAGCTATATGCATGAATAATCTTCCAAAATTTTCATTGACTTAGATATATAAGGATTTTAAAAAATTCACAAGTCCCAAAGTCTGCTTTATCCCGACCATGTTTTGATATCAGCGTGTAGCTAGAGCTAATATCTACACAATGACACCATGTAGTCAAAATTTTATTGATTAACTCACGAGCTATATGCATGAATAATCTTCCAAAATTTACATTGACTTAGATATATAAGGATTTTAAAAAATTCACAAGTCCCAAAGTCTGCTTTATCCCGACCATGTTTTGATATCAGCGTGTAGCTAGAGCTAATATCTACACAATAACACCATGTAGTTAAAATTTTATTAATTAACTCACGAGCTATATGCATGAATAATCTTCCAAAATTTACATTGACTTAGATTTATAAGGATTTTAAAAAATTCACAAGTCAAAGTCTGCTTTATCCCAACCATGTTTTGATATCAGCGTGTAGTCAGAGCTAATATCTACACAATGACACCATGTAGTCAAAATTTTATTGATTAACTCACGAGCTATATGCATAAATAATCTTCCAAAATTTACATTGACTTAGATATATAAGGATTTTAAAAAATTCACAAGTCCCAAAGTCTGCTTTATCCCAACCATGTTTTGATATTAGCGTGTAGCTAGAGCTAATATCTACACAATGACACCATGTAGTCAAAATTTTATTGATTAACTCACGAGCTATATGCATGAATAATCTTCCAAAATTTACGTTGACTTAGATATATAAGGATTTTAAAAAATTCACAAGTCCTAAAGTCTGCTTTATTCCGACCATGTTTTGATATCAGCGTGTAGCTAGAGCTAATATCTACACAATGACACCATGTTGTCAAAATTTTATTGATTAACTCACGAGCTATATGCATGAATAATCTTCCAAAATTTACATTGACTTAGATATATAAGGATTTTAAAAAATTCACAAGTCCCAAAGTCTGCTTTATCCCGACCATGTTTTGATATCAGCGTGTAGGTATAGCTAATATCTACACAATGACACCATGTAGTCAAAATTTTATTGATTAACTCACGAGCTATATGCATGAATAATCTTCCAAAATTTACATTGACTTAGATATATAAGGATTTTAAAAAATTCACAAGTCCTAAAGTCTGCTTTATCCCGACCATGTTTTGATATCAGCGTGTAGCTAGAGCTAATATCTACACAATGACACCATGTTGTCAAAATTTTATTGATTAACTCACGAGCTATATGCATGAATAATCTTCCAAAATTTACATTGACTTAGATATATAAGGATTTTAAAAAATTCACAAGTCCCAAAGTCTGCTTTATCCCGACCATGTTTTGATATCAGCGTGTAGGTATAGCTAATATCTACACATTGACACCATGTACTCAAAAGTTTATTGATTAACTCACGAGCTATATGCATGAATAATCTTCTAAAATTTACATTGACTTAGATATATAAGGATTTTAAAAAATTCACAAGTCCCAAAGTCTGCTTTATCCCGACCATGTTTTGATATTAGCGTGTAGCTAGAGCTAATATCTACACAATGACACCATGTAGTCAAAATTTTATTGATTAACTCACGAGCTATATGCATGAATAATCTTCCAAAATTTACATTGACTTAGATATATAAGGATTTTAAAAAATTCACAAGTCCCAAAGTCTGCTTTATCCCGACCATGTTTTGATATCAGCGTGTAGCTATCGCTAATATCTACACATTGACACCATGTAGTCAAAAGTTTATTGATTAACTCACGAGGTATATGCATGAATTATCTTCTAAAATTTTCATTAACTTAGATATATAAGGATTTTAAAAAATTCACAAGTCCCAAAGTCTGCTTTATCCCGACCATGTTTTGATATTAGCGTGTAGCTAGAGCTAATATCTACACAATGACACCATGTAGTCAAAAGTTTATTGATTAACTCACGAGCTATATGCATGAATAATCTTTCAAAATTTACATTGACTTAGATATATAAGGATTTTAAAAAATTCACAAGTCACAAAGTCTGCTTTATCCCGACCATGTTTTGATATCAGCGTGTAGCTAGAGCTAATATCTACACAATGACACCATGTAGTCAGAATTTTATTAATTAATTCACGAGCAATATGCATGAATAATCTTCTAAAATTTACATTGACTTAGATATATAAGGATTTTAAAAAATTAACAAGTCCCAAAGTCTGCTTTATCCCGACCATGTTTTGATATCAGCGTGTAGCTAGAGCTAATATCTACACAATGACACTATGTAGTCAAAATTTTATTAATTATTTCACGAGCTTTATGCATGAATAATCTTCCAAAATTTACATCGACTTAGATATATAAGGATTTTAAAAAATTCACAAGTCAAAGTCTGCTTTATCCCGACCATGTTTTGATATCAGCGTGTAGCTAGAGCTAATATCTACACAATGACACCATGTAGTCAAAATTTTATTGATTAACTCACGAGCTATATGCATGAATAATTTTCCAAAATTTACATTGACTTAGATATATAAGGATTTTAAAAAATTCACAAGTCCCAAAGTCTGCTTTAACGCGACCATGTTTTGATATCAGAGTGTAGCTAGAGCTAATATCTACACAATGACACCATGTAGTCAAAATTTAATTGAATATTTCACGAGCTATATGCATGAATAATCTTCCAAAATTTACATTGACTTAGATATATAAGGATTTTAAAAAATTCACAAGTCCCAAAGTCTGCTTTATCCCGACCATGTTTTGATATTAGCGTGTAGCTAGAGCTAATATCTACACAATGACACCATGTAGTCAAAATTTTATTGATTAACTCACGAGCTATATGCATGAATAATCTTCCAAAATTTACGTTGACTTAGATATATAAGGATTTTAAAAAATTCACAAGTCCTAAAGTCTGCTTTATTCCGACCATGTTTTGATATCAGCGTGTAGCTAGAGCTAATATCTACACAATGACACCATGTTGTCAAAATTTTATTGATTAACTCACGAGCTATATGCATGAATAATCTTCCAAAATTTACATTGACTTAGATATATAAGGATTTTAAAAAATTCACAAGTCCCAAAGTCTGCTTTATCCCGACCATGTTTTGATATCAGCGTGTAGCTAGAGCTAATATCTACACAATGACACCATGTAGTCAAAATTTTATTGATTAACTCACGAGCTATATGCATGAATAATCTTCCAAAATTTACATTGACTTAGATATATAAGGATTTTAAAAAATTCACAAGTCCCAAAGTCTGCTTCATTCCGACCATGTTTTGATATCAGCGTGTAGCTAGAGCTAATATCTACACAATGACACCATGTATTCAAAATTTTATTGATTAACTCACGAGCTATATGCATGAACAATCTTCCAAAATTTACATTGACTTAGATATATAAGGATTTTAAAAAATTCACAAGTCAAAGTCTGCTTTATCCCGACCATGTTTTGATATCAGCGTGTAGCTAGAGCTAATATCTACACAATGACACCATGTAGTCAAAATTTTATTGATTATTTCACGAGCTTTATGCATGAATAATCTTCCAAAATTTACATTGACTTAGATATATAAGGATTTTAAAAAATTCACAAGTCAAAGTCTGCTTTATCCCAACCATGTTTTGATATCAGCGTGTAGCTAGAGCTAATATCTACACAATGACACCATGTAGTCAAAATTTTATTGATTAACTCACGAGCTATATGCATGAATAATCTTCCAAAATTTACATTGACTTAGATATATAAGGATTTTAAAAAATTCACAAGTCCCAAAGTCTGCTTTATCCCGACCATGTTTTGATATAAGCGTGTAGCTAGAGCTAATATCTACACAATGACACCATGTAGTCAAAATTTTATTGATTAACTCACGAGCTATATGCATGAATAATCTTCCAAAATTTACATTGACTTAGATATATAAGGATTTTAAAATACTTCACAAGTCCCAAAGTCTGCTTTATCCCGACCATGTTTTGATATCAGCGTGTAGCTAGAGCTAATATCTACACAATAACACCATGTAGTTAAAATTTTATTAATTAACTCACGAGCCATATGCATGAATAATTTTCTAAAATTTACATTGACTTAGATATATAAGGATTTTAAAAAATTCACAAGTCCCAAAGTCTGCTTTATCCCGACCATGTTTTGATATCAGCGTGTAGCTAGAGCTAATATCTACACAATGACACCATGTAGTCAAAACTTTATGGATTAACTCACGAGCTATATGCATGAATAATCTTCCAAAATTTACATTGACTTAGATATATAAGGATTTTAAAAAATTCACAAATCCCAAAGTCTGCTTCATTCCGAACATGTTTTGATATCAGCGTGTAGCTAGAGCTAATATCTACACAATGACACCATGTAGTCAAAATTTTATTGATTAACTCACGAGCTATATGCATGAATAATCTTCCAAAATTTACATTGACTTAGATATATAAGGATTTTAAAAAATTCACAAGTCAAAGTCTGCTTCATCCCGACTATGTTTTGATATCAGCGTGTAGCTAAAGCTAATATCTACACAATGACACCATGTAGTCAAAATTTTATTAATTAACTCACGAGCTATTTGCATGAATAATCTTCTAAAATTTACATTGACTTAGATATATAAGGATTTTAAAAAATTCACAAGTCCCAAAGTCTGCCTCATTCCGACCATGTTTTGATATCAGCGTGTAGCTAGAGCTAATATCTACACAATGACACCATGTAGTCAAAATTTTATTGATTAACTCACGAGCTATATGCATGAATAATCTTCCAAAATTTACATTGACTTAGATATATAAGGATTCTAAAAAATTCACAAGTTCCGAAGTCTGCTTTTTTTTACCATGTTTTGATATCAGCGTGTAGCTAGAGCTAATATCTACACAATGACACCATGTAGTCAAAATTTTATTGATTAACTCACGAGCTATATGCATGAATAATCTTCCAAAATTTACATTGACTTAGATATATAAGGATTTTAAAAAATTCACAAGTCCCAAAGTCTGCTTTATCCCGACCATGTTTTGATATCAGCGTGTAGCTAGAGCTGATATCTACACAATGACACCATGTAGTCAAAATTTAATTGATTAACTCACGAGCTATATGCATGAATAATCTTCCAAAATTTACATTGACTTAGATATATAAGGATTTTAAAAAATTCACAAGTCCCAAAGTCTGCTTTATCCCGACCATGTTTTGATATCAGCGTGTAGCTAGAGCTGATATCTACACAATAACACCATGTAATCAAAATTTTATTGATTAACTCACGAGCTATATGCATAAATAATCTTCCAAAATTTACATTGACTTAGATATATAAGGATTTTAAAAAATTCACAAGTCCCAAAGTCTGCTTTATCCCGACCATGTTTTGATATCAGCGTGTAGCTAAAGCTAATATCTACACATTCACACCATGTAGTTAAAAGTTTATTGATTAACTCACGAGCTATATGCATGAATAGTCTTCCAAAATTTACATTGACTTAGATATATAAGGATTTTAAAAAATTCACAAGTCCCAAAGTCTGCTTTATCCCGACCATGTTTTGATATCAGCGTGTAGCTAGAGCTAATATCTACACATTGACACCATGTAGTTAAAAGTTTATTAATTAACTCACGAGCTATATGCATGAATAATCTTCCAAAATTTTCATTGACTTAGATATATAAGGATTTTAAAAAATTCACAAGTCCCAAAGTCTGCTTTATCCCGACCATGTTTTGATATCAGCGTGTAGCTAAAGCTAATATCTACACAATGACACCATGTAGTCAAAATTTCATTGATTATTTCACGAGCTTTATGCATGAATAATCTTCCAAAATTTACATTGACTTAGATATATAAGGATTTTAAAAAATTCACAAGTCAAAGTCTGCTTTATCCCAACCATGTTTTGATATCAGCGTGTAGCTAGAGCTAATATCTACACAATGACACCATGTAGTCAAAATTTTATTGATTAACTCACGAGCTATATGCATAAATAATCTTCCAAAATTTACATTGACTTAGATATATAAGGATTTTAAAAAATTCACAAGTCCCAAAGTCTGCTTTATCCCGACCATGTTTTGATATTAGCGTGTAGCTAGAGCTAATATCTACACAATGACACCATGTAGTCAAAATTTTATTGATTAACTCACGAGCTATATGCATGAATAATCTTCCAAAATTTACATTGACTTAGATATATAAGGATTTTAAAAAATTCACAAGTCCCAAAGTCTGCTTTATCCCGACCATGTTTTGATATCAGCGTGTAGCTAGAGCTAATATCTACACAATAACACCATGTAGTTAAAATTTTATTAATTAACTCACGAGCTATATGCATGAATAATTTTCTAAAATTTACATTGACTTAGATATATAAGGATTTTAAAAAATTCACAAGTCCCAAAGTCTGCTTTATCCTGACCATGTTTTGATATCAGCGTGTAGCTAGATCTAATATCCACACAATGACACCATGTAGTCAAAATTTTATTGATTAACTCACGAGCTATATGCATGAATAATCTTCCAAAATTTACATTGACTTAGATATATAAGGATTTTAAAAAATTCACAAGTCCCAAAGTCTGCTTCATTCCGACCATGTTTTAATATCAGCGTGTAGCTAGAGCTAATATCTACACAATGACACCATGTAGTCAAAATTTTATTGATTAACTCACGAGCTATATGCATGAATAATCTTCCAAAATTTACATTGACTTAGATATATAAGGATTTTAAAAAATTCACAAGTCAAAGTCTGCTTTATCCCGACCATGTTTTGATATCAGCGTGTAGCTAGAGCTAATATCTACACAATGACACCATGTAGTCAAAATTTTATTGATTATTTCACGAGCTTTATGCATGAATAATCTTCCAAAATTTACATTGACTTAGATATATAAGGATTTTAAAAAATTCACAAGTCAAAGTCTGCTTTATCCCAACCATGTTTTGATATCAGCGTGTAGCTAGAGCTAATATCTACACAATGACACCATGTAGTCAAAATTTTATTGATTAACTCACGAGCTATATGCATGAATAATCTTCCAAAATTTACATTGACTTAGATAAATAAGGATTTTAAAAAATTCACAAGTCCCAAAGTCTGCTTTATCCCGACCATGTTTTGATATAAGCGTGTAGCTAGAGCTAATATCTACACAATGACACCATGTAGTCAAAATTTTATTGATTAACTCACGAGCTATATGCATGAATAATCTTCCAAAATTTACATTGACTTAGATATATAAGGATTTTAAAAAATTCACAAGTCCCAAAGTCTGCTTTATCCCGACCATGTTTTGATATCAGCGTGTAGCTAGAGCTAATATCTACACAATAACACCATGTAGTTAAAATTTTATTAATTAACTCACGAGCTATATGCATGAATAATTTTCTAAAATTCACATTGACTTAGATATATAAGGATTTTAAAAAATTCACAAGTCCCAAAGTCTGCTTTATCCCGACCATGTTTTGATATCAGCGTGTAGCTAGAGCTAATATCTACACAATGACACCATGTAGTCAAAATTTTATTGATTAACTCACGAGCTATATGCATGAATAATCTTCCAAAATTTACATTGACTTAGATATATAAGGATTTTAAAAAATTCACAAGTCCCAAAGTCTGCTTCATTCCGACCATGTTTTGATATCAGCGTGTAGCTAGAGCTAATATCTACACAATGACACCATGTAGTCAAAATTTTATTGATTAACTCACGAGCTATATGCATGAATAATCTTCCAAAATTTACATTGACTTAGATATATAAGGATTTTAAAAAATTCACAAGTCCCAAAGTCTGCTTCATCCCGACTATGTTTTGATATCAGCGTGTAGCTAAAGCTAATATCTACACAATGACACCATGTAGTCAAAATTTTATTAATTAACTCACGAGCTATTTGCATGAATAATCTTCTAAAATTTACATTGACTTAGATATATAAGGATTTAAAAAAATTAACAAGTCCCAAAGTCTGCTTCATCCCGACCATGTTTTGATATCAGCGTGTAGCTAGAGCTAATATCTACACAATGACACCATGTAGTCAAAATTTTATTGATTAACTCACGAGCTATATGCATGAATAATCTTCCAAAATTTACATTGACTTAGATATATAAGGATTCTAAAAAATTCACAAGTTCCAAAGTCTGCTTTTTTTTACCATGTTTTGATATCAGCGTGTAGCTAGAGCTAATATCTACACAATGACACCATGTAGTCAAAATTTTATTGATTAACTCACGAGCTATATGCATGAATAATCTTCCAAAATTTACATTGACTTAGATATATAAGGATTTTAAAAAATTCACAAGTCCCAAAGTCTGCTTTATCCCGACCATGTTTTGATATTAGCGTGTAGCTAAAGCTAATATCTACACAATGACACCATGTAGTCAAAATTTTATTGATTAACTCACGAGCTATATGCATGAATAATCTTCCAAAATTTACATTGACTTAGATATATAAGGATTTTAAAAAATTCACAAGTCCCAAAGTCTGCTTTATCCCGACCATGTTTTGATATCAGCGTGTAACTAAAGCTAATATCTACACAATGACACCATGTAGTCAAAATTTTATTGATTAACTCACGAGGTATATGCATGAATAATCTTCCAAAATTTACATTGACTTAGATATATAAGGATTTTAAAAAATTCACAAGTCCCAAAGTCTGCTTTATCCCGACCATGTTTTGATATCAGCGTGTAGCTAGAGCTAATATCTACACAATGACACCATGTAGTCAAAATTTTATTGATTAACTCACGAGCTATATGCATGAATAGTCTTCCAAAATTTACATTGACTTAGATATATAAGGATTTTAAAAAATTCACAAGTCCCAAAGTCTGCTTCATTCCGACTATGTTTTGATATTAGCGTGTAGCTAGAGCTAATATCCACACATTGACACCATGTAGTCAAAAGTTAATTGATTAACTCACGCGCTATATGCATGAATAATCTTCCAAAATTTTCATTGACTTAGATATATAAGGATTTTAAAAAATTCACAAGTCAAAGTCTGCTTTATCCCGACCATGTTTTGATATCAGCGTGTAGCTAGAGCTAATATCTACACAATGACACCATGTAGTCAAAATTTTATTGATTAACTCACGAGGTATATGCATGAATAATCTTCCAAAATTTACATTGACTTAGATATATAAGGATTTTAAAAAATTCACAAGTCCCAAAGTCTGCTTTATCCCGACCATGTTTTGATATGAGCGTGTAGCTAGAGCTAATATATACACAATGACACCATGTAGTCAAAATTTTATTGATTTACTCACGAGCTATATGCATGAATAATCTTCCAAAATTTACATTGACTTAGATATATTAGGATTTTAAAAAATTCACAAGTCCTAAAGTCTGCTTTATCCCGACCATGTTTTGATATCAGCGTGTAGCTAGAGCTAATATCTACACAATGACACCATGTGGGCAAAATTTTATTGATTAACTCACGAGCTATATGCATGAATAATCTTCCAATATTTACATTGACTTAGATATATAAGGATTTTAAAAAATTCACAAGTCCCAAAGTCTGCTTTATCCCGACCATGTTTTGATATCAGCGTGTAGCTAAAGCTAATATCTACACATTGACACCATGTAGTTAAAAGTTTATTGATTAACTCACGAGCTATATGCATGAATAATTTTCCAAAATTTACATTGACTTAGATATATAAGGATTTTCAAAAATTCACAAGTCCCAAAGTCTGCTTTATCCCGACCGTGTTTTGATATCAGCGTGTAGCTAGAGCTAATATCTACACAATGACACCATGTAGTCAAAATTTAATTGAATAACTCACGAGCTATATGCATAAATAATCTTCCAAAATTTACATTGACTTAAATATATAAGGATTTTAAAAAATTCACAAGTCCCAAAGTCTGCTTCATTCTGGCCATGTTTTGATATCAGCGTGTAGCTAGAGCTAATATCTACACAATGACACCATGTAGTCAAAATTTTATTGATTATTTCACGAGCTTTATGCATGAATAATCTTCCAAAATTTACATTGACTTAGATATATAAGGATTTTAAAAAATTCACAAGTCAAAGTCTGCTTTATCCCAACCATGTTTTGATATCAGCGTGTAGCTAGAGCTAATATCTACACAATGACACCATGTAGTCAAAATTTTATTGATTAACTCACGAGCTATATGCATAAATAATCTTCCAAAATTTACATTGACTTAGATATATAAGGAATTTAAAAAATTCACAAGTCCCAAAGTCTGCTTTATCCCGACCATGTTTTGATATTAGCGTGTAGCTAGAGCTAATATCTACACAATGACACCATGTAGTCAAAATTTTATTGATTAACTCACGAGCTATATGCATGAATAATCTTCCAAAATTTACATTGACTTAGATATATAAGGATTTTAAAAAATTCACAAGTCCCAAAGTCTGCTTTATCCCGACCATGTTTTGATATCAGCGTGTAGCTAGAGCTAATATCTACACAATAACACCATGTAGTTAAAATTTTATTAATTAACTCACGAGCTATATGCATGAATAATTTTCTAAAATTTACATTGACTTAGATATATAAGGATTTTAAAAAATTCACAAGTCCCAAAGTCTGCTTTATCCCGACCATGTTTTGATATCAGCGTGTAGCTAGAGCTAATATCTACACAATGACATCATGTAGTCAAAATTTTATTGATTAACTCACGAGCTATATGCATGAATAATCTTCCAAAATTTACATTGACTTAGATATATAAGGATTTTAAAAAATTCACAAGTCCCAAAGTCTGCTTCATTCCGACCATGTTTTGATATCAGCGTGTAGCTAGAGCTAATATCTACACAATGACACCATGTAGTCAAAATTTTATTGATTAACTCACGAGCTATATGCATGAATAATCTTCCAAAATTTACATTGACTTAGATATATAAGGATTTTAAAAAATTCACAAGTCCCAAAGTCTGCTTCATCCCGACTATGTTTTGATATCAGCGTGTAGCTAGAGCTAATATCTACACAATGACACCATGTAGTCAAAATTTTATTAATTAACTCACGAGCTATTTGCATGAATAATCTTCCAAAATTTACATTGACTTAGATATATAAGGATTTTAAAAAATTCACAAGTCCCAAAGTCTGCTTCATCCCGACCATGTTTTGATATCAGCGTGTAGCTAGAGCTAATATCTACACAATGACACCATGTAGTCAAAATTTTATTGATTAACTCACGAGCTATGTGCATGAATAATCTTCTAAAATTTACATTGACTTAGATATATAAGGATTCTAAAAAATTCACAAGTTCCAAAGTCTGCTTTTTTTTACCATGTTTTGATATCAGCGTGTAGCTAGAGCTAATATCTACACAATGACACCATGTAGTCAAAATTTTATGGATTAACTCACGAGCTATATGCATGAATAATCTTCCAAAATTTACATTGACTTAGATATATAAGGATTTTAAAAAATTCACAAGTCCCAAAGTCTGCTTTATCCCGACCATGTTTTGATATAAGCGTGTAGCTAAAGCTAATATCTACACAATGACACCATGTAATCAAAATTTTATTGATTAACTCACGAGCTATATGCATGAATAATCTTCCAAAATTTACATTGACTTAGATATATAAGGATTTTAAAAAATTCACAAGTCCCAAAGTCTGCTTTATCCCGACCATGTTTTGATATCAGCGTGTAGCTAGAGCTAATATCTACACAATGACACCATGTAGTCAAAATGTTATTGATTAACTCACGAGGTATATGCATGAATAATCTTCCAAAATTTACATTGACTTAGATATATAAGGATTTTAAAAAATTCACAAGTCCCAAAGTCTGCTTTATCCCGACCATGTTTTGATATCAGCGTGTAGCTAGAGCTAATATCTACACAATGACACCATGTAGTCAAAATTTTATTGATTAACTCACGAGGTATATGCATGAATAATCTTCCAAAATTTACATTGACTTAGATATATAAGGATTTTAAAAAATTCACAAGTCCCAAAGTCTGCTTTATCCCGACCATGTTTTGATATTAGCGTGTAGCTAGAGCTAATATCTACACAATGACACCATGTAGTCAAAATTTTATTGATTAACTCACGAGCTATATGCATGAATAATCTTCCAAAATTTACATTGACTTAGATATATAGGGATTTTAAAAAATTCACAAGTCCCAAAGTCTGCTTTATCCCGACCATGTTTTGATATCAGCGTGTAGCTAGAGCTAATATCTACACAATGACACCATGTAGTCAAAATTTTATTGATTAACTCACGAGGTATATGCATGAATAATCTTCCAAAATTTACATTGACTTAGATATATAAGGATTTTAAAAAATTCACAAGTCCCAAAGTCTGCTTTATCCCGACCATGTTTTGATATAAGCGTGTAGCTAAAGCTAATATCTACACAATGACACCATGTAATCAAAATTTTATTGATTAACTCACGAGCTATATGCATGAATAATCTTCCAAAATTTACATTGACTTAGATATATAAGGATTTTAAAAAATTCACAAGTCCCAAAGTCTGCTTTATCCCGACCATGTTTTGATATCAGCGTGTAGCTAGAGCTAATATCTACACAATGACACCATGTAGTCAAAATGTTATTGATTAACTCACGAGGTATATGCATGAATAATCTTCCAAAATTTACATTGACTTAGATATATAAGGATTTTAAAAAATTCACAAGTCCCAAAGTCTGCTTTATCCCGACCATGTTTTGATATCAGCGTGTAGCTAGAGCTAATATCTACACAATGACACCATGTAGTCAAAATTTTATTGATTAACTCACGAGGTATATGCATGAATAATCTTCCAAAATTTACATTGACTTAGATATATAAGGATTTTAAAAAATTCACAAGTCCCAAAGTCTGCTTTATCCCGACCATGTTTTGATATTAGCGTGTAGCTAGAGCTAATATCTACACAATGACACCATGTAGTCAAAATTTTATTGATTAACTCACGAGCTATATGCATGAATAATCTTCCAAAATTTACATTGACTTAGATATATAGGGATTTTAAAAAATTCACAAGTCCCAAAGTCTGCTTTATCCCGACCATGTTTTGATATCAGCGTGTAGCTAGAGCTAATATCTACACAATGACACCATGTAGTCAAAATTTTATTGATTAACTCACGAGGTATATGCATGAATAATCTTCCAAAATTTACATTGACTTAGATATATAAGGATTTTAAAAAATTCACAAGTCCCAAAGTCTGCTTTATCCCGACCATGTTTTGATATTAGCGTGTAGCTAGAGCTAATATCTACACAATGACACCATGTAGTCAAAATTTTATTGATTAACTCACGAGCTATATGCATGAATAATCTTCCAAAATTTACATTGACTTAGATATATAAGGATTTTAAAAAATTCACAAGTCCCAAAGTCTGCTTTATCCCGACCATGTTTTGATATCAGCGTGTAGCTAGAGCTAAAATCTACACAATGACACCATGTTGTCAAAATTTTATTGATTAATTCACGAGCTATATGCATGAATAATCTTCCAAAATTTACATTGACTTAGATATATAAGGATTTTAAAAAATTTACAAGTCAAAGTCTGCTTTATCCTGACCATGTTTTGATATCAGCGTGTGGCTAGAGCTAATATCTACACAATGAAACCATGTAGTCAAAATTTTATTGATTAACTCACGAGCTATATGCATGAATAATCTTCCAAAATTTACATTGACTTAGATATATAAGGATTTTAAAAAATTCACAAGTCCCAAAGTCTGCTTTATCCCGACTATGTTTTGATATCAGCGTGTAGCTAGAGCTAATATCTACACAATGACACCATGTTGTCAAAATTCTATTGATTAACTCACGAGGTATATGCATGAATAATCTTCCAAAATTTACATTGACTTAGATATATAAGGATTTTAAAAAATTCACAAGTCCCAAAGTCTGCTTTATCTCGACCATGTTTTGATATCAGCGTGTAGCTAGAGCTAATATCTACACAATGACACCATGTAGTCAAAATTTTATTGATTAACTCACGAGCTATATGCATGAATAATCTTCTAATATTTACATTGACTTAGATATATAAGGATTTTAAAAAATTCACAAGTCCCAAAGTCTGCTTCATCCCGACCATGTTTTGATATTAGCGTGTAGCTAGAGCTAATATCTACACAATGACACCATGTAGTCAAAATTTTATTGATTAACTCACGAGCTATATGCATGAATAATCTTCCAAAATTTACATTGACTTAGATATATAAGGATTTTAAAAAATTCACAAGTCCCAAAGTCTGCTTTATCCCGACCATGTTTTGATATCAGCGTGTAGCTAAAGCTAATATCTACACAATGACACCATGTAGTCAAAATTTTATCGATTAACTCACGAGCTATATGCATGAATAATCTTCCAAAATTTACATTGACTTAGATATATAAGGATTTTAAAAAATTCACAAGTTCCAAAGTCTGCTTTTTTTTACAATGTTTTAATATCAGCGTGTAGCTAAAGCTCAAATCTACACAATGACACCATGTAGTCAAAATTTTATTGATTAACTCACGAGCTATATGCATGAATAATCTTTCAAAATTTACATTGACTTAGATATATAAGGATTTTAAAAAATTCACAAGTCCCAAAGTCTGCTTTATCCCGACCATGTTTTGATATTAGCGTGTAGCTAAAGCTAATATCTACACAATGACACCATGTAGTCAAAATTTTATTGATTAACTCACGAGCTATATGCATGAATAATCTTCCAAAATTTACATGGACTTAAATATATAAGGATTTTAAAAAATTCACAAGTCCCAAAGTCTGCTTTATCCCGACCATGTTTTGATATCAGCGTGTAGCTAGAGCTAATATCTACACAATGACACCATGTAGTCAAAAGTTTATTGATTAACTCGCGAGCTATATGCATGAATAATCTTCCAAAATTTACATTTACTTAGATATATAAGGATTTTAAAAAATTCACAAGTCCCAAAGTCTGCTTTATCCCAACAATGTTTTGATATCAGCGTGTAGCTAGCGCTAATATCTACACAATGACTTCATGTAGTCAAAATTTTATTGATTAACTCACGAGCTATATGCATGAATAATCTTCCAAAATTTACATTGACTTAGATATATAAGGATTTTAAAAAATTCACAAGTCCCAAAGTCTGCTTTATCCCGACCATGTTTTGATATCAGCGTGTAGCTAGAGCTAATATCTACACAATGACACAATGTAGTCAAAATTTTATTGATTAACTCACGAGCTATATGCATGAATAATCTTCCAAAATTTACATTGACTTAGATATATAAGGATTTTAAAAAATTCACAAGTCCTAAAGTCTGCTTTATCCCGACCATGTTTTGATATCAGCGTGTAGCTAGAGCTAATATCTACACATTGACACCATGTAGTCAAAAGTTTATTGATTAACTCACGAGCTATATGCATGAATAATCTTCCAAAATTTTCATTGACTAAGATATATAAGGATTTTTAAAAATTCACAAGTCCCAAAGTCTGCTTTATCCCGACCATGTTTTGATATCAGCGTGTAGCTAGAGCTAATATCTACACATTGACACCATGTAGTCAAAAGTTTATTGATTAACTCACGAGCTATATGCATGAATAATCTTCCAAAATTTTCATTGACTAAGATATATAAGGATTTTTAAAAATTCACAAGTCCCAAAGTCTGCTTTATCCCGACCATGTTTTGATATTAGCGTGTAGCTAGAGCTAATATCTACACAATGACACCATGTAGTCAAACTTTTATTGATTAACTCACGAGCTATATGCATGAATAATCTTCCAAAATTTACATTGACTTAGATATATAAGGATTTTAAAAAATTCACAAGTCCCAAAGTCTGCTTTATCCCGACCATGTTTTGATATCAGCGTGTAGCTAGAGCTAATATCTACACAATGACACTATAAAGTCAAAATTTTATTGATTAATTCACGAGCTATATGCATGAATAATCTTCCAAAATTTACATTGACTTAGATATATAAGGATTTTAAAAAATTAACAAGTCCCAGAGTCTGCTTTATCCCGACCATGTTTTGATATCAGCGTGTAGCTAGAGCTAATATCTACACAATGACACCATGTAGTCAAAATTTTATTTATTATTTCACGAGCTATATGCATGAATAATCTTCCAAAATTTACATTGACTTAGATATATAAGGATTTTAAAAAATTCACAAGTCAAAGTCTGCTTCATCCCGACCATGTTTTGATATCAGCGTGTAGCTAGAGCTAATATCTACACAATGACACAATGTAGTCAAAATTTTATTGATTAACTCACGAGCTATATGCATGAATAATCTTCCAAAATTTACATTGACTTAGATATATAAGGATTTTAAAAAATTCACAAGTCCTAAAGTCTGCTTCATCCCGACCATGTTTTGATATCAGCGTGTAGCTAGAGCTAATATCTACACATTGACACCATGTAGTCAAAAGTTTATTGATTAACTCACGAGCTATATGCATGAATAATCTTCTAAAATTTTCATTGACTAAGATATATAAGGATTTTTAAAAATTTACAAGTCCCTAAGTCTGCTTTATCCCGACCATGTTTTGATATCAGCGTGTAGCTAGAGCTAATATCTACACATTGACACCATGTAGTCAAAAGTTTATTGATTAACTCACGAGCTATATGCATGAATAATCTTCCAAAATTTTCATTGACTAAGATATATAAGGATTTTTAAAAATTCACAAGTCCCAAAGTCTGCTTTATCCCGACCATGTTTTGATATTAGCGTGTAGCTAGAGCTAATATCTACACAATGACACCATGTAGTCAAACTTTTATTGATTAACTCACGAGCTATATGCATGAATAATCTTCCAAAATTTACATTGACTTAGATATATAAGGATTTTAAAAAATTCACAAGTCCCAAAGTCTGCTTTATCCCGACCATGTTTTGATATCAGCGTGTAGCTAGAGCTAATATCTACACAATGACACCATGAAGTCAAAATTTTATTGATTAATTCACGAGCTATATGCATGAATAATCTTCCAAAATTTACATTGACTTAGATATATAAGGATTTTAAAAAATTAACAAGTCCCAAAGTCTGCTTTATCCCGACCATGTTTTGATATCAGCGTGTAGCTAGAGCTAATATCTACACAATGACACCATGTAGTCAAAATTTTATAGATTATTTCACGAGCTTTATGCATGAATAATCTTCCAAAATTTACATTGACTTAGATAGATAAGGATTTTAAAAAATTCACAAGTCAAAGTCTGCTTTATCCCGACCATGTTTTGATATCAGCGTGTAGCTAGAGCTAATATCTACACAATGACACCATGTAGTCAAAATTTTATTGATTACCTCACGAGCTATATGCATAAATAATCTTCCAAAATTTACATTGACTTAGATATATAAGAATTTTAAAAAATTCACAAGTCCCAAAGTCTGCTTCAACCCGACCATGTTTTGATATAAGCGTGTAGCTAGAGCTAATATCTACACAATGACACCATGTAGTCAAAATTCCATTGATTAACTCACGAGCTATATGCATGAATAATCTTCCAAAATTTACATTGACTTAAATATATAAGGATTTTAAAAAATTCACAAGTCCCAAAGTCTGCTTTATCCCGACCATGTTTTGATATTAGCGTGTAGCTAGAGCTAATATCTACACAATGACACCATGTAGTCAAACTTTTATTGATTAACTCACGAGCTATATGCATGAATAATCTTCCAAAATTTACATTGACTTAGATATATAAGGATTTTAAAAAATTCACAAGTCCCAAAGTCTGCTTTATCCCGACCATGTTTTGATATCAGCGTGTAGCTAGAGCTAATATCTACACAATGACACCATTAAGTCAAAATTTTATTGATTAATTCACGAGCTATATGCATGAATAATCTTCCAAAATTTACATTGACTTAAATATATAAGGATTTTAAAAAATTCACAAGTCAAAGTCTGCTTTATCCCGACCATGTTTTGATATCAGCGTGTAGCTAGAGCTAATATCTACACAATGACACCATGTAGTCAAAATTTTATTGATTATTTCACGAGCTTGATGCATGAAAAATCTTCCAAAATTTACATTAACTTAGATATATAAGGATTTCAAAAAATTCACAAGTCAAAGTCTGCTTTATCCCGACCATGTTTTGATATCAGCGTGTAGCTAGAGCTAATATCTACACAATGACACCATGTAGTCAAAATTTTATTGATTAACTCACGATCTATATGCATGAATAATCTTCCAAAATTTACATTGACTTAGATATATAAGGATTTTAAAAAATTCACAAGTCCCAAAGTCTGCTTTATCTCGACCATGCTTTGATATTAGCGTGTAGCTAGAGCTAATATCTACACAATGACACCATGTAGTCAAAATTTTATTGATTAACTCACGAGCTATATGCATGAATAATCTTCCAAAATTTACATTGACTTAGATATATAAGGATTTTAAAAAATTCACAAGTCCCAAAGTCTGCTTTATCCCGATCATGTTTTGATATCAGCGTGTAGCTAGAGCTAATATCCACACAATAATTTCATGTAGTCAAAATTTTATTGATCAACTCACGAGCTATATGCATAGATAATCTTCCAAAATTTACATTGACTTAGATATATAAGGATTTTAAAAAATTCACAAGTCCCAAAGTCTGCTTTATCCCGACCATGTTTTGATATCAGCGTGTAGCTAGAGCTAATATCTACACAATGACACCATGTAGTCAAAATTTTATTGATTAATTCACGAGCTATATGCATGAATAATCTTCCAAAATTTACATTGACTTAAATATATAAGGATTTTAAAAAATTCACAAGTCAAAGTCTGCTTTATCCCGACCATGTTTTGATATCAGCGTGTGGCTAGAGCTAATATCTACACAATGACACCATGTAGTCAAAATTTTATTGATTAACTCACGAGCTATATGCATGAATAATCTTCCAAAATTTACATTGACTTAGATATATAAGGATTTTAAAAAATTCACAAGTCCCAAAGTCTGCTCTATCTTGACCATGTTTTGATATCAGCGTGTAGCTAGAGGTAATATCTACACAATGACACCAAGTAGTCAAAAGTTTATTGTTTAACCGACGAGCTATATGCATGAATAATCTTCCAAAATTTACATTGACTTAGATATATAAGGATTTTAAAAAATTAACAAGTCCCAAAGTCTGCTTTATCCCGACCATGTTTTGATATCAGCGTGTAGCTAGAGCTAATATCTACACAATGACACCATGTAGTCAAAATTTTATAGATTATTTCACGAGCTTTATGCATGAATAATCTTCCAAAATTTACATTGACTTAGATAGATAAGGATTTTAAAAAATTCACAAGTCAAAGTCTGCTTTATCCCGACCATGTTTTGATATCAGCGTGTAGCTAGAGCTAATATCTACACAATGACACCATGTAGTCAAAATTTTATTGATTAATTCACGAGCTATATGCATGAATAATCTTCCAAAATTTACATTGACTTAGATATATAAGAATTTTAAAAAATTCACAAGTCCCAAAGTCTGCTTCAACCCGACCATGTTTTGATATAAGCGTGTAGCTAGAGCTAATATCTACACAATGACACCATGTAGTCAAAATTCCATTGATTAACTCACGAGCTATATGCATGAATAATCTTCCAAAATTTACATTGACTTAAATATATAAGGATTTTAAAAAATTCACAAGTCCCAAAGTCTGCTTTATCCCGACCATGTTTTGATATAAGCGTGTAGCTAGAGCTAATATCTACACAATGACACCATGTAGTCAAACTTTTATTGATTAACTCACGAGCTATATGCATGAATAATCTTCCAAAATTTACATTGACTTAGATATATAAGGATTTTAAAAAATTCACAAGTCCCAAAGTCTGCTTTATCCCGACCATGTTTTGATATCAGCGTGTAGCTAGAGCTAATATCTACACAATGACACCATTAAGTCAAAATTTTATTGATTAATTCACGAGCTATATGCATGAATAATCTTCCAAAATTTACATTGACTTAAATATATAAGGATTTTAAAAAATTCACAAGTCAAAGTCTGCTTTATCCCGACCATGTTTTGATATCAGCGTGTAGCTAGAGCTAATATCTACACAATGACACCATGTAGTCAAAATTTTATTGATTATTTCACGAGCTTGATGCATGAAAAATCTTCCAAAATTTACATTAACTTAGATATATAAGGATTTCAAAAAATTCACAAGTCAAAGTCTGCTTTATCCCGACCATGTTTTGATATCAGCGTGTAGCTAGAGCTAATATCTACACAATGACACCATGTAGTCAAAATTTTATTGATTAACTCACGATCTATATGCATGAATAATCTTCCAAAATTTACATTGACTTAGATATATAAGGATTTTAAAAAATTCACAAGTCCCAAAGTCTGCTTTATCTCGACCATGCTTTGATATTAGCGTGTAGCTAGAGCTAATATCTACACAATGACACCATGTAGTCAAAATTTTATTGATTAACTCACGAGCTATATGCATGAATAATCTTCCAAAATTTACATTGACTTAGATATATAAGGATTTTAAAAAATTCACAAGTCCCAAAGTCTGCTTTATCCCGATCATGTTTTGATATCAGCGTGTAGCTAGAGCTAATATCCACACAATAATTTCATGTAGTCAAAATTTTATTGATCAACTCACGAGCTATATGCATAGATAATCTTCCAAAATTTACATTGACTTAGATATATAAGGATTTTAAAAAATTCACAAGTCCCAAAGTCTGCTTTATCCCGACCATGTTTTGATATCAGCGTGTAGCTAGAGCTAATATCTACACAATGACACCATGTAGTCAAAATTTTATTGATTAATTCACGAGCTATATGCATGAATAATCTTCCAAAATTTACATTGACTTAAATATATAAGGATTTTAAAAAATTCACAAGTCAAAGTCTGCTTTATCCCGACCATGTTTTGATATCAGCGTGTGGCTAGAGCTAATATCTACACAATGACACCATGTAGTCAAAATTTTATTGATTAACTCACGAGCTATATGCACGAATAATCTTCCAAAATTTACATTGACTTAGATATATAAGGATTTTAAAAAATTCACAAGTCCCAAAGTCTGCTTTATCCCGACCATGTTTTGATATCAGCGTGTAGCTAGAGCTAATATCTACACAATGACACCATGTAGTTAAAATTTTATTGATTAACTCACGAGGTATATGCATGAATAATCTTCCAAAATTTACATTGACTTAGATATATAAGGATTTTAAAAAATTCACAAGTCCCAAAGTCTGCTTTATCCCGACCATGTTTTGATATTAGCGTGTAGCTAGAGCGAATATCTACACAATGACACCATGTAGTCAAAATTTTATTGATTAACTCACGAGCTATATGCATGAAGAATCTTTCAAAATTTACATTGACTTAGATATATAAGGATTTTAAAAAATTCACAAGTCAAAGTCTGCTTTATCCCGACCATGTTTTGATATCAGCGTGTGGCTAGAGCTAATATCTACACAATGACACCATGTAGTCAAAATTTTATTGATTATTTCACGAGCTTTATGCATGAATAATCTTCCAAAATTTACATTGACTTAGATATATAAGGATTTTAAAAAATTCACAAGTCAAAGTCTGCTTTATCCCGACCATGTTTTGATATCAGCGTGTAGCTAGAGCTAATATCTACACAATGACACCATGTAGTCAAAATTTTATTGATTAACTCACGAGCTATATGCATGAATAATCTTCCAAAATTTACATTGACTTAGATATATAAGGATTTTAAAAAATTCACAAGTCCCAAAGTCTGCTTTATCCCGACCATGTTTTGATATCAGCGTGTAGCTAGAGCTAATATCTACACAATGGCACCATGCAGTCAAAATTTTATTGATTAACTCACGAGCTATATGCATGAATAATCTTCCTTAATTTACATTGACTTAGATATATAAGGATTTTAAAAAATTCACAAGTCCCAAAGTCTGCTTTATCCCGACTATGTTTTGATATCAGCGTGTAGCTAGAGCTAATATCCACACAATGACTTCATGTAGTCAAAATTTTATTGATCAACTCACGAGCTATATGCATGGATAATCTTCCAAAATTTACATTGACTTAGATATATAAGGATTTTAAAAAATTCACAAGTCCCATAGTCTGCTTTATCCCGGCCATGTTTTGATATAAGCGTGTAGCTAGAGCTAATATCTACACAATGACACCATGTAGTCAAAATTTTATTGATTAATTCACGAGCTATATGCATGAATAATCTTTCAAAATTTACATTGACATAGATATATAAGGATTTTAAAAAATTCACAAGTCAAAGTCTGCTTTATCCTGACCATGTTTTGATATCAGCGTGTGGCTAGAGCTAATATCTACACAATGACACCATGTAGTCAAAATTTTATTGATTAACTCACGAGCTATATGCATGAATAATCTTCCAAAATTTACATTGACTTAGATATATAAGGATTTTAAAAAATTCACAAGTCCCAAAGTCTGCTTCATCCCGACTATGTTTTGATATCAGCGTGTAGCTAGAGCTAATATCCACACGATGATTTCATGTAGTCAAAATTTTATTGATCAACTCACGAGCTATATGCATGAATAATCTTCCAAAATTTACATTGACTTAGATATATAAGGATTTTAAAAAATTCACAAGTCAAAGTCTGCTTTATCCCGACCATGTTTTGATATCAGCGTGTAGCTAGAGCTAATATCTACACAATGACACCATGTAGTCAAAATTGTATTGATTATTTCACGAGCTTTATGCATGAATAATCTTCCAAAATTTACATTGACTTAGATATATAAGGATTTTAAAAAATTCACAAGTCAAAGTCTGCTTTATCCCGACCATGTTTTGATATCAGCGTGTAGCTAGAGCTAATATCTACACAATGACACCATGTAGTCAAAATTTTATTGATTAACTCACGAGCTATATGCATGAATAATCTTCCAAAATTTACATTGACTTAGATATATAAGGATTTTAAAAAATTCACAAGTCCCAAAGTCTGCTTTATCCCGACCATGTTTTGATATCAGCGTGTAGCTAGAGCTAATATCTACACAATGGCACCATGCAGTCAAAATTTTATTGATTAACTCACGAGCTATATGCATGAATAATCTTCCTTAATTTACATTGACTTAGATATATAAGGATTTTAAAAAATTCACAAGTCCCAAAGTCTGCTTTATCCCGACTATGTTTTGATATCAGCGTGTAGCTAGAGCTAATATCCACACAATGACTTCATGTAGTCAAAATTTTATTGATCAACTCACGAGCTATATGCATGGATAATCTTCCAAAATTTACATTGACTTAGATATATAAGGATTTTAAAAAATTCACAAGTCCCATAGTCTGCTTTATCCCGGCCATGTTTTGATATAAGCGTGTAGCTAGAGCTAATATCTACACAATGACACCATGTAGTCAAAATTTTATTGATTAATTCACGAGCTATATGCATGAATAATCTTTCAAAATTTACATTGACATAGATATATAAGGATTTTAAAAAATTCACAAGTCAAAGTCTGCTTTATCCCGACCATGTTTTGATATCAGCGTGTGGCTAGAGCTAATATCTACACAATGACACCATGTAGTCAAAATTTTATTGATTAACTCACGAGCTATATGCATGAATAATCTTCCAAAATTTACATTGACTTAGATATATAAGGATTTTAAAAAATTCACAAGTCCCAAAGTCTGCTTCATCCCGACTATGTTTTGATATCAGCGTGTAGCTAGAGCTAATATCCACACGATGATTTCATGTAGTCAAAATTTTATTGATCAACTCACGAGCTATATGCATGAATAATCTTCCAAAATTTACATTGACTTAGATATATAAGGATTTTAAAAAATTCACAAGTCAAAGTCTGCTTTATCCCGACCATGTTTTGATATCAGCGTGTAGCTAGAGCTAATATCTACACAATGACACCATGTAGTCAAAATTGTATTGATTATTTCACGAGCTTTATGCATGAATAATCTTCCAAAATTTACATTGACTTAGATATATAAGGATTTTAAAAAATTCACAAGTCAAAGTCTGCTTTATCCCGACCATGTTTTGATATCAGCGTGTAGCTAGAGCTAATATCTACACAATGACACCATGTAGTCAAAATTTTATTGATTAACTCACGAGCTATATGCATGAATAATCTTCCAAAATTTACATTGACTTAGATATATAAGGATTTTAAAAAATTCACAAGTCCCAAAGTCTGCTTTATCCCGACCATGTTTTGATATCAGCGTGTAGCTAGAGCTAATATCTACACAATGGCACCATGCAGTCAAAATTTTATTGATTAACTCACGAGCTATATGCATGAATAATCTTCCTTAATTTACATTGACTTAGATATATAAGGATTTTAAAAAATTCACAAGTCCCAAAGTCTGCTTTATCCCGACTATGTTTTGATATCAGCGTGTAGCTAGAGCTAATATCCACACAATGACTTCATGTAGTCAAAATTTTATTGATCAACTCACGAGCTATATGCATGGATAATCTTCCAAAATTTACATTGACTTAGATATATAAGGATTTTAAAAAATTCACAAGTCCCATAGTCTGCTTTATCCCGGCCATGTTTTGATATAAGCGTGTAGCTAGAGCTAATATCTACACAATGACACCATGTAGTCAAAATTTTATTGATTAATTCACGAGCTATATGCATGAATAATCTTTCAAAATTTACATTGACATAGATATATAAGGATTTTAAAAAATTCACAAGTCAAAGTCTGCTTTATCCCGACCATGTTTTGATATCAGCGTGTGGCTAGAGCTAATATCTACACAATGACACCATGTAGTCAAAATTTTATTGATTAACTCACGAGCTATATGCATGAATAATCTTCCAAAATTTACATTGACTTAGATATATAAGGATTTTAAAAAATTCACAAGTCCCAAAGTCTGCTTCATCCCGACTATGTTTTGATATCAGCGTGTAGCTAGAGCTAATATCCACACGATGATTTCATGTAGTCAAAATTTTATTGATCAACTCACGAGCTATATGCATGAATAATCTTCCAAAATTTACATTGACTTAGATATATAAGGATTTTAAAAAATTCACAAGTCAAAGTCTGCTTTATCCCGACCATGTTTTGATATCAGCGTGTAGCTAGAGCTAATATCTACACAATGACACCATGTAGTCAAAATTGTATTGATTATTTCACGAGCTTTATGCATGAATAATCTTCCAAAATTTACATTGACTTAGATATATAAGGATTTTAAAAAATTCACAAGTCAAAGTCTGCTTTATCCCGACCATGTTTTGATATCAGCGTGTAGCTAGAGCTAATATCTACACAATGACACCATGTAGTCAAAATTTTATTGATTAACTCACGAGCTATATGCATGCATAATCTTCCAAAATTTACATTGACTTAGATATATAAGGATTTTAAAAAATTCACAAGTCCCAAAGTCTGCTTTATCCCGACCATGTTTTGATATTAGCGTGTAGCTAGAGCTAATATCTACACAATGAAACCATGTAGTCAAAATTTTATTGATTAACTCACGAGCTATATGCATGAATAATCTTCCAAAATTTACATTGACTTAGATATATAAGGATTTTAAAAAATTCACAAGTCCCAAAGTCTGCTTTATCCCGACCATGTTTTGATATCAGCGTGTAGCTAGAGCTAATATCCACACAATGACTTCATGTAGTCAAAATTTTATTGATCAACTCACGAGCTATATGCATGGATAATCTTCCAAAGTTTACATTGACTTAGATATATAAGGATTTTAAAAAATTCACAAGTCCCATAGTCTGCTTTATCCCGGCCATGTTTTGATATAAGCGTGTAGCTAGAGCTAATATCTACACAATGACACCATGTAGTCAAAATTTTATTGATTAATTCACGAGCTATATGCATGAATAATCTTTCAAAATTTACATTGACATAGATATATAAGGATTTTAAAAAATTCACAAGTCAAAGTCTGCTTTATCCCGACCATGTTTTGATATCAGCGTGTGGCTAGAGCTAATATCTACACAATGACACCATGTAGTCAAAATTTTATTAATTAACTCACGAGCTATATGCATGAATAATCTTCCAAAATTTACATTGACTTAGATATATAAGGATTTTAAAAAATTCACAAGTCCCAAAGTCTGCTTCATCCCGACTATGTTTTGATATCAGCGTGTAGCTAGAGCTAATATCCACACGATGATTTCATGTAGTCAAAATTTTATTGATCAACTCACGAGCTATATGCATGAATAATCTTCCAAAATTTACATTGACTTAGATGTATAAGGATTTTAAAAAATTCACAAGTCAAAGTCTGCTTTATCCCGACCATGTTTTGATATCAGCGTGTAGCTAGAGCTAATATCTACACAATGACACCATGTAGTTAAAATTTTATTGATTAACTCACGAGCTATATGCATGAATAATCTTCCAAAATTTACATTGATTAAGATATATAAGGATTTTAAAAAATTCACAAGTCCCAAAGTCTGCTTTATTCCGACCATGTTTTGATATCAGCGTGTAGCTAGAGCTAATATTTACACAATGACACCATGTAGTCAAAATTTCATTGAATATTTCACGAGCTTTATGCATAAATAATCTTCCAAAATTTACATTGACTTAGATATATAAGGATTTTAAAAAATTCACAAGTCCCAAAGTCTGCTTTATCCCGACCATGTTTTGATATGAGCGTGTAGCTAGAGCTAATATCTACACAATGACACCATGTAGTCAAAATTTTATTGATTAACTCACGAGCTATATGCATGAATAATCTTCCAAAATTTACATTGACTTAGATATATAAGGATTTTAAAAAATTCACAAGTCCCAAAGTCTGCTTTATCCCGACCATGTTTTGATATCAGCGTGTAGCTAGAGCTAATATCCACACAATGACTTCATGTAGTCAAAATTTTATTGATCAACTCACGAGCTATATGCATGGATAATCTTCCAAAGTTTACATTGACTTAGATATATAAGGATTTTAAAAAATTCACAAGTCCCATAGTCTGCTTTATCCCGGCCATGTTTTGATATAAGCGTGTAGCTAGAGCTAATATCTACACAATGACACCATGTAGTCAAAATTTTATTGATTAATTCACGAGCTATATGCATGAATAATCTTTCAAAATTTACATTGACATAGATATATAAGGATTTTAAAAAATTCACAAGTCAAAGTCTGCTTTATCCCGACCATGTTTTGATATCAGCGTGTGGCTAGAGCTAATATCTACACAATGACACCATGTAGTCAAAATTTTATTAATTAACTCACGAGCTATATGCATGAATAATCTTCCAAAATTTACATTGACTTAGATATATAAGGATTTTAAAAAATTCACAAGTCCCAAAGTCTGCTTCATCCCGACTATGTTTTGATATCAGCGTGTAGCTAGAGCTAATATCCACACGATGATTTCATGTAGTCAAAATTTTATTGATCAACTCACGAGCTATATGCATGAATAATCTTCCAAAATTTACATTGACTTAGATGTATAAGGATTTTAAAAAATTCACAAGTCAAAGTCTGCTTTATCCCGACCATGTTTTGATATCAGCGTGTAGCTAGAGCTAATATCTACACAATGACACCATGTAGTTAAAATTTTATTGATTAACTCACGAGCTATATGCATGAATAATCTTCCAAAATTTACATTGACTTAGATATATAAGGATTTTAAAAAATTCACAAGTCCCAAAGTCTGCTTTATTCCGACCATGTTTTGATATCAGCGTGTAGCTAGAGCTAATATTTACACAATGACACCATGTAGTCAAAATTTCATTGAATATTTCACGAGCTTTATGCATAAATAATCTTCCAAAATTTACATTGACTTAGATATATAAGGATTTTAAAAAATTCACAAGTCCCAAAGTCTGCTTTATCCCGACCATGTTTTGATATGAGCGTGTAGCTAGAGCTAATATCTACACAATGACACCATGTAGTCAAAATTTTATTGATTAACTCACGAGCTATATGCATGAATAATCTTCCAAAATTTACATTGACTTAGATATATAAGGATTTTAAAAAATTCACAAGTCCCAAAGTCTGCTTTATCCCGACCATGTTTTGATATCAGCGTGTAGCTAGAGCTAATATCTACACAATGACACCATGTAGTCAAAATTTTATTGATTAACTCACGAGCTATATGCATAAATAATCTTCCAAAATTTACATTGACTTAGATATATAGGGATATAAAAAACTCACAAGTCCCAAAGTCTGCTTTATCCCGACCATGTTTTGATATCAGCGTGTAGCTAGAGCTAATATCTACACAATGACACCATGTAGTCAAAATTTTATTGATTAACTCACGAGCTATATGCATAAATAATCTTCCAAAATTCACATTGACTTAGATACATAAGGATTTTAAAAAATTCACAAGTCCCAAAGTCTGCTTTATCCCGACCATGTTTTGATATAAGCGTGTAGCTAAAGCTAATATCTACACAATGACACCATGTAGTCAAAATTTTATTGATTAACTCACGAGCTATATGCATGAATAATCTTCCAAAATTTACATTGACTTAAATATATAAGGATTTTAAAAAATTCACAAGTCAAAGTCTGCTTTATTCTGACCATGTTTTGATAACAGCGTGTAGCTAGAGCTAATATCTACACAATGACACCATGTAGTCAAAATTTTATTGATTATTTCACGAGCTTTATGCATGAATAATCTTCCAAAATTTACATTGACTTAGATATATAAGGATTTTAAAAAATTCACAAGTCAAAGTCTGCTTTATCCCGACCATGTTTTGATATCAGCGTGTAGCTAGAGCTAATATCTACACAATGACACCATGTAGTCAAAATTTTATTGATTAACTCACGAGCTATATGCATGAATAATCTTCCAAAATTTACATTGACTTAGATATATAAGGATTTTAAAAAATTCACAAGTCCCAAAGTCTGCTTTATCCCGACCATGTTTTGATATCAGCGTGTAGCTAGAGCTAATATCCACACATTGACACCACGTAGTCAAAATTTTATTGATTAACTCACGAGCTATATGCATGAATAATCTCCCAAAATTTACATTGACTTAGATATATAAGGATTTTAAAAAATTCACAAGTCCCAAAGTCTGCTTTATCCCGACCATGTTTTGATATCAGCGTGTAGCTAGAGCTAATATCTACACAATGACACCATGTAGTCAAAATTTTATTGATTAACTCACGAGCTATATGCATGGATAATCTTCCAAAATTTACATTGACTTAGATATATAAGGATTTTAAAAAATTCACAAGTCCCAAAGTCTGCTTTATCCCGACCATGTTTTGATATCAGCGTGTAGCTAGAGCTAATATCTACACAATGACACCATGTAGTCAAAATTTTATTGATTAACTCACGAGCTATATGCATGAATAATCTTCCAAAATTTACATTGACTTAGATATATAAGGATTTTAAAAAATTCACAAGTCCCAAAGTCTGCTTTATCCCGACCATGTTTTGATATCAGCGTGTAGCTAGAGCTAATATCTACACAATGACACCATGTAGTAAAAATTTTATTGATTAACTCACGAGCTATATGCATGAATAATCTTCCAAAATTTACATTGACTTAGATATATAAGGATTTTAAAAAATTCACAAGTCCCAAAGTCTGCTTTATCCCGACCATGTTTTGATATCAGCGTGTAGCTAGAGCTAATATCCACACAATGACACCACGTAGTCAAAATTTTATTGATTAACTCACGAGCTATATGCATGAATAATCTTCCAAAATTTACATTGACTTAGATATATAATGATTTTAAAAAATTCACAAGTCCCAAAGTCTGCTTTATCCTGACCATGTTTTGATATCAGCGTGTAGCTAGAGCTAATATCTACACAATGACACCATGTAGTCAAAATTTTATTGATTAACTCACGAGCTATATGCATGAATAATCTTCCAAAATTTACATTGACTTAGATATATAAGGATTTTAAAAAATTCACAAGTCCCAAAGTCTGCTTTATCCCGACCATGTTTTGATATCAGCGTGTAGCTAGAGCTAATATCTACACAATGACACCATGTAGTCAAAATTTCATTGATTAACTCACGAGCTATATGCATGAATAATCTTCCAAAATTTACATTGACTTAGATATATAAGGATTTTAAAAAATTCACAAGTCCCAAAGTCTGCTTTATCCCGACCATGTTTTGATATCAGCGTGTAGCTAGAGCTAATATCTACACAATGACACCATGTAGTCAAAATTTTATTGATTAACTCACGAGCTATATGCATGAATATTCTTCCAAAATTTACATTGACTTAGATATATAAGGATTTTAAAAAATTTACAAGTCCCAAAGTCTGCTTTATCCCGACCATGTTTTGATATCAGCGTGTAGCTAGAGCTAATATCTACACAATTACACCATGTAGTCAAAATTTTATTGATTAACTCACGAGCTATATGCATGAATAATCTTCCAAAATTTACATTGACTTAGATATATAAGGATTTTATAAAATTCACAAGTCCCAAAGTCTGCTTTATCCCGACCATGTTTTGATATCAGCGTGTAGCTAGAGCTAATATCTACACAATGACACCATGTAGTCAAAATTTTATTGATTAACTCACGAGCTATATGCATAAATAATCTTCCAAAATTTACATTGACTTAGATATATAAGGATTTTAAAAAATTCACAAGTCCCAAAGTCCGCTTTATCCCGACCATGTTTTGATATGAGCGTGTAGCTAGAGCTAATATCTACACAATGACACCATGTAGTCAAAATTTTATTGATTAACTCACGAGCTATATGCATGAATAATCTTCTAAAATTTACATTGACTTAGATATATAAGGATTTTAAAAAATTCACAAGTCAAAGTCTGCTTTATCCCGACCATGTTTTGATATCAGCGTGTAGCTAGAGCTAATATCTACACAATGACACCATGTAGTCAAAATTTTATTGATTATTTCACGAGCTTTATGCATGAATAATCTTCCAAAATTTACATTGACTTAGATATATAAGGATTTTAAAAAATTCACAAGTCAAAGTCTGCTTTATCCCGACCATGTTTTGATATCAGCGTGTAGCTAGAGCTAATATCTACACAATGACACCATGTAGTCAAAATTTTATTGATTAACTCACGAGCTATATGCATGAATAATCTTCCAAAATTCACATTAACTTAGATATATAAGGATTTTAAAAAATTCACAAGTCCCAAAGTCTGCTTTATCCCGACCATGTTTTGATATCAGCGTGTAGCTAGAGCTAATATCTACACAATGACACCATGTAGTCAAAATTTAATTGATTAACTCACGAGCTATATGCATGAATAATCTTCCAAAATTTACATTGACTTAGATATATAAGGATTTAAAAAAATTCACAAGTCAAAGTCAGCTTTATCCCGACCATGTTTTGATATCAGCGTGTAGCTAGAGCTAATATCTACACAATGACACCATGTAGTCAAAATTTTATTGATTATTTTACGAGCTTTATGCATGAATAATCTTCCAAAATTTACATTGACTTAGATATATAAGGATTTTAAAAAATTCACAAGTCAAAGTCTGCTTTATCCCGACCATGTTTTGATATCAGCGTGTAGCTAGAGCTAATATCTACACAATGACACCATGTAGTCAAAATTTTATTGATTAACTCACGAGCTATATGCATGACTAATCTTCCAAAATTTACATTGACTTAGATATATAAGGATTTTAAAAAATTCACAAGTCCCAAAGTCTGCTTCATCCCGACCATGTTTTGATATCAGCGTGTAGCTAGAGCTAATATTCACACAATGACACCATGTAGTCAAAATTTTATTGATTAACTCACGAGCTATATGCATGAATAATCTTCCAAAATTTACATTGACTTAGATATATAAGGATTTTAAAAAATTCACAAGTCAAAGTCTGCTTTATCCCGACCCTGTTTTGATATCAGCGTGTAGCTAGAGCTAATATCTACACAATAACACCATGTAGTCAAAATTTTATTGATTATTTCACGAGCTTTATGCATGAATAATCTTCCAAAATTTACATTGACTTAGATATATAAGGATATTAAAAAATTCACAAGTCCCAAAGTCTGCTTTATCCCGACCATGTTTTGATATCAGCGTGTAGCTAGAGCTAATATGCACACAATGACACCATGTAGTCAAAATTTTATTGATAAACTCACGAGCCATATGCATGGATAATCTTCCAAAATTTACATTGACTTAGATATATAAGGATTTTAAAAAATTCACAAGTCCCAAAGTCTGCTTTATCCCGACCATGTTTTGATATGAGCGTGTAGCTAGAGCTAATATCTACACAATAACACCATGTAGTCAAAATTTTATTGATTAACTCACGAGCTATATGCATGAATAATCTTCCAAAATTTACATTGACTTAGATATATAAGGATTTTAAAAAATTCACAAGTCAAAGTCTGCTTTATCCCGACCATGTTTTGATATCAGCGTGTAGCTAGAGCTAATATCTACACAATGACACCATGTAGTCAAAATTTTATTGATTAACTCACGAGCTATATGCATGAATAATCTTCCAAAATTTACATTGACTTAGATATATAAGGATTTTAAAAAATTCACAAGTCCCAAAGTCTGCTTTTTTTTACCATGTTTTGATATCAGCGTGTAGCTAGAGCTAATATCTACACAATGACACCATGTAGTCAAAATTTTATTGATTAACTCACGAGCTATATGCATGAATAATCTTCCAAAATTTACATTGACTTAGATATATACGGATTTTAAAAAATTCACAAGTCCCAAAGTCTGCTTTATCCCGACCATGTTTTGATATTAGCGTGTAGCTAGAGCTAATATCTACACAATGACACCATGTAGTCAAACTTTTATTGATTAACTCACGAGCTATATGCATGAATAATCTTCCAAAATTTACATTGACTTAGATATATAAGGATTTTAAAAAATTCACAAGTCCCAAAGTCTGCTTTATCCCGACCATGTTTTGATATGAGCGTGTAGCTAGAGCTTATATCTACACAATGACACCATGTAGTCAAAATTTTATTGATTAACTCACGAGCTATATGCATGAATAATCTTCCAAAATTGACATTGACTTAGATATATAAGGATTTTAAAAAATTCACAAGTCAAAGTCTGCTTTATCCCGACCATGTTTTGATATCAGCGTGTAGCTAGAGCTAATATCTACACAATGACACCATGTAGTCAAAATTTTATTGATTATTTCAGGAGCTTTATGCATGAATAATCTTCCAAAATTTACATTGACTTAGATATATAAGGATTTTAAAAAATTCACAAGTCAAAGTCTGCTTTATCCCGACCATGTTTTGATATCAGCGTGTAGCTAGAGCTAATATCTACACAATGACACCATGTAGTCAAAATTTTATTGATTAACTCACGAGCTATATGCATGAATAATCTTCCAAAATTTACATTGACTTAGATATATAAGGATTTTAAATAATTCACAAGTCCCAAAGTCTGCTTTATCCCGACCATGTTTTGATATCAGCGTGTAGCTAGAGCTAATATCTACACAATGACACCATGTAGTCAAAATTTTATTGATTAACTCACGAGCTATATGCATAAATAATCTTCCAAAATTTACATTTACTTAGATATATAAGGATTTTAAAAAATTCACAAGTCCCAAAGTCTGCTTTATCCCGACCATGTTTTGATATCAGCGTGTAGCTAGAGCTAATATCTACACAATGACACCATGTAGTCAAAATTTGATTGATTAACTCACGAGCTATATGCATGAATAATCTTCCAAAATTTACATTGACTTAGATATATAAGGATTTTAAAAAATTCACAAGTCCCAAAGTCTGCTTTATCCTGACCATGTTTTGATATCAGCGTGTAGCTAGAGCTAATATCTACACAATGACACCATGTAGTCAAAATTTTATTGATTAACTCACGAGCTATATGCATGAATAATCTTCCAAAATTTACATTGACTTAGATATATAAGGATTTTAAAAAATTCACAAGTCCCAAAGTCTGCTTTATCTTGACCATGTTTTGATATCAGCGTGTGGCTAGAGCTAATATGCACACAATGACACCATGTAGTCAAAATTTTATTGATAAACTCACGAGCCATATGCATGGATAATCTTCCAAAATTTACATTGACTTAGATATATAAGGATTTTAAAAAATTCACAAGTCCCAAAGTCTACTTTATCTTGACCATGTTTTGATATCAGCGTGTAGCTAAAGCTAATATCTACACAATGACACCATGTAGTCAAAATTTTATTGATTAACTCACGAGCTATATGCATGAATGATCTTCCAAAATTTACATTGACTTAGATATATAAGGATTTTAAAAAATTCACAAGTCCCAAAGTCTGCTTTATCCCGACCATGTTTTGATATCAGCGTGTAGCTAGAGCTAATATCTACACAATGACACCATGTAGTCAAAATTTTATTGATTAACTCACGAGCTATATGCATAAATAATCTTCCAAAATTTACATTTACTTAGATATATAAGGATTTTAAAAAATTCACAAGTCCCAAAGTCTGCTTTATCCCGACCATGTTTTGATATCAGCGTGTAGCTAGAGCTAATATCTACACAATGACACCATGTAGTCAAAATTTGATTGATTAACTCACGAGCTATATGCATGAATAATCTTCCAAAATTTACATTGACTTAGATATATAAGGATTTTAAAAAATTCACAAGTCCCAAAGTCTGCTTTATCCCGACCATGTTTTGATATCAGCGTGTAGCTAGAGCTAATATCTACACAATGACACCATGTAGTCAAAATTTCATTGATTAACTCACGAGCTATATGCATAAATAATCTTCCAAAATTTACATTGACTTAGATATATAAGGATTTTAAAAAATTCACAAGTCCCAAAGTCTGCTTTATCTTGACCATGTTTTGATATCAGCGTGTAGCTAAAGCTAATATCTACACAATGACACCATGTAGTCGAAATTTTATTGATTAACTCACGAGCTATATGCATGAATAATCTTCCAAAATTTACATTGACTTAGATATATAAGGATTTTAAAAAATTCACAAGTCCCAAAGTCTGCTTTATCCCGACCATGTTTTGATATCAGCGTGTAGCTAGAGCTAATATCTACACAATGACACCATGTAGTCAAAATTTTATTGATTAACTCACGAGCTATGTGCATAAATAATCTTCCAAAATTTACATTGACTTAGATATATAAGGATTTTAAAAAATTCACAAGTCCCAAAATCTGCTTTATCCCGACCATGTTTTGATATCAGCGTGTAGCTAGAGCTAATATCTACACAATGACACCATGTAGTCAAAATTTTATTGAATAACTCACGAGCTATATGCATGAATAATCTTCCAAAATTTACATTGACTTAGATATATAAGGATTTTAAAAAATTCACAAGTCCCAAAGTCTGCTTTATCCCGACCATGTTTTGATATGAACGTGTAGCTAGAGGTAATATCTACACAATGACACCATGTAGTCAAAATTTTATTGATTAACTCACGAGCTATATGCATGAATAATCTTCCAAAATTCACATTGACTTAGATATATAAGGATTTTAAAAAATTTACAAGTCCCAAAGTCTGCTTTATCCCGACCATGTTTTGATATCAGCGTGTAGCTAGAGCTAATATCTACACAATGACACCATGTAGTCAAAATTTTATTGATTAACACACGAGCTATATGCATGAATAATCTTCCAAAATTTACATTGACTTAGATATATAAGGATTTTAAAAAATTCACAAGTCCCAAAGTCTGCTTTATCTTGACCATGTTTTGATATCAGCGTGTAGCTAAAGCTAATATCTACACAATGACACCATGTAGTCAAAATTTTATTGATTAACTCACGAGCTATATGCATGAATAACCTTCCAAAATTCACATTGACTTAGATATATAAGGATTTTAAAAAATTCACAAGTCCCAAAGTCTGCTTTATCCCGACCATGTTTTGATATCAGCGTGTACCTAGAGCTAATATCTACACAATGACATCATGTAGTCAAAATTTTATTGATTAACTCACGAGCTATATGCATGAATAATCTTCCAAAATTTACATTGACTTAGATATATAAGGATTTTAAAAAATTCACAAGTCCCAAAGTCTGCTTTATCCCGACCATGTTTTGATATCAGCGTGTAGCTAGAGCTAATATCTACACAATGACACCATGTAGTCAAAATTTTATTGATTAACTCACGAGCTATATGCATGAATAATCTTCCGAAATTTACATTGACTAAGACATATAAGGATTTTAAAAAATTCACAAGTCCCAAAGTCTGCTTTATCCCGACCATGTTTTGATATCAGCGTGTAGCTAGAGCTAATATCTACACAATGACACCATGTAGTCAAAATTTTATTGATTAACTCACGAGCTATATGCATGAATAATCTTCCAAAATTTACATTGACTTAGATATATAAGGATTTTAAACAATTCACAAGTCCCAAAGTCTGCTTTATCTCGACCATGTTTTGATATCAGCGTGTAGCTAGAGCTAATATCTACACAATGACACCATGTAGTCAAAATTTTATTGATTACCTCACGAGCTATATGCATGAATAATCTTCCAAAATTTACATTGACTTAGATATATAAGGATTTTAAAAAATTCACAAGTCCCAAAATCTGCTTTATCCCGACCATGTTTTGATATCAGCGTGTAGCTAGAGCTAATATCTACACAATGACACCATGTAGTCAAAATTTTATTGATTAACTCACGAGCTATATGCATGAATAATCTTCCAAAATTTACATTGACTTAGATATATAAGGATTTTAAAAAATTCACAAGTCCCAAAGTCTGCTTTATCCCGACCATGTTTTGATATCAGCGTGTAGCTAGAGCTAATATCTACACAATGACACCATGTAGTCAAAATTTTATTGATTAACTCACTAGCTATATGCATAAATAATCTTCCAAAATTTACATTTACTTAGATATATAAGGATTTTAAAAAATTCACAAGTCCCAAAGTCTGCTTTATCCCGACCATGTTTTGATATCAGCGTGTAGCTAGAGCTAATATCTACACAATGACACCATGTAGTCAAAATTTAATTGATTAACTCACGAGCTATATGCATGAATTATCTTCCAAAATTTACATTGACTTAGATATATAAGGATTTTAAAAAATTCACAAGTCCCAAAGTCTTCTTTATCCTGACCATGTTTTGATATCAGCGTGTAGCTAGAGCTGATATCTACACAATGACACCATGTAGTCAAAATTTTATTGATTAACTCACGAGCTATATGCATGAATAATCTTCCAAAATTTACATTGACTTAGATATATAAGGATTTTAAAAAATTCACAAGTCCCAAAGTCTGCTTTATCTTGACCATGTTTTGATATCAGCGTGTAGCTAGAGCTAATATGCACACAATGACACCATGTAGTCAAAATTTTATTGATTAACTCACGAGCTATATGCATGAATGATCTTCCAAAATTTACATTGACTTAGATATATAAGGATTTTAAAAAATTCACAAGTCCCAAAGTCTGCTTTATCCCGACCATGTTTTGATATCAGCGTGTAGCTAGAGCTAATATCTACACAATGACACCATGTAGTCAAAATTTTATTGATTAACTCACGAGCTATATGCATAAATAATCTTCCAAAATTTACATTTACTTAGATATATAAGGATTTTAAAAAATTCACAAGTCCCAAAGTCTGCTTTATCCCGACCATGTTTTGATATCAGCGTGTAGCTAGAGCTAATATCTACACAATGACACCATGTAGTCAAAATTTGATTGATTAACTCACGAGCTATATGCATGAATAATCTTCCAAAATTTACATTGACTTAGATATATAAGGATTTTAAAAAATTCACAAGTCCCAAAGTCTGCTTTATCCCGACCATGTTTTGATATCAGCGTGTAGCTAGAGCTAATATCTACACAATGACACCATGTAGTCAAAATTTCATTGATTAACTCACGAGCTATATGCATAAATAATCTTCCAAAATTTACATTGACTTAGATATATAAGGATTTTAAAAAATTCACAAGTCCCAAAGTCTGCTTTATCTTGACCATGTTTTGATATCAGCGTGTAGCTAAAGCTTATATCTACACAATGACACCATGTAGTCGAAATTTTATTGATTAACTCACGAGCTATATGCATGAATAATCTTCCAAAATTTACATTGACTTAGATATATAAGGATTTTAAAAAATTCACAAGTCCCAAAGTCTGCTTTATCCCGACCATGTTTTGATATCAGCGTGTAGCTAGAGCTAATATCTACACAATGACACCATGTAGTCAAAATTTTATTGATTAACTCACGAGCTATGTGCATAAATAATCTTCCAAAATTTACATTGACTTAGATATATAAGGATTTTAAAAAATTCACAAGTCCCAAAATCTGCTTTATCCCGACCATGTTTTGATATCAGCGTGTAGCTAGAGCTAATATCTACACAATGACACCATGTAGTCAAAATTTTATTGAATAACTCACGAGCTATATGCATGAATAATCTTCCAAAATTTACATTGACTTAGATATATAAGGATTTTAAAAAATTCACAAGTCCCAAAGTCTGCTTTATCCCGACCATGTTTTGATATGAACGTGTAGCTAGAGGTAATATCTACACAATGACACCATGTAGTCAAAATTTTATTGATTAACTCACGAGCTATATGCATGAATAATCTTCCAAAATTCACATTGACTTAGATATATAAGGATTTTAAAAAATTTACAAGTCCCAAAGTCTGCTTTATCCCGACCATGTTTTGATATCAGCGTGTAGCTAGAGCTAATATCTACACAATGACACCATGTAGTCAAAATTTTATTGATTAACACACGAGCTATATGCATGAATAATCTTCCAAAATTTACATTGACTTAGATATATAAGGATTTTAAAAAATTCACAAGTCCCAAAGTCTGCTTTATCTTGACCATGTTTTGATATCAGCGTGTAGCTAAAGCTAATATCTACACAATGACACCATGTAGTCAAAATTTTATTGATTAACTCACGAGCTATATGCATGAATAACCTTCCAAAATTCACATTGACTTAGATATATAAGGATTTTAAAAAATTCACAAGTCCCAAAATCTGCTTTATCCCGACCATGTTTTGATATGAACGTGTAGCTAGAGGTAATATCTACACAATGACACCATGTAGTCAAAATTTTATTGATTAACTCACGAGCTATGTGCATAAATAATCTTCCAAAATTTACATTGACTTAGATATATAAGGATTTTAAAAAATTCACAAGTCCCAAAATCTGCTTTATCCCGACCATGTTTTGATATCAGCGTGTAGCTAGAGCTAATATCTACACAATGACACCATGTAGTCAAAATTTTATTGAATAACTCACGAGCTATATGCATGAATAATCTTCCAAAATTTACATTGACTTAGATATATAAGGATTTTAAAAAATTCACAAGTCCCAAAGTCTGCTTTATCTTGACCATGTTTTGATATCAGCGTGTAGCTAAAGCTAATATCTACACAATGACACCATGTAGTCAAAATTTTATTGATTAACTCACGAGCTATATGCATGAATAACCTTCCAAAATTCACATTGACTTAGATATATAAGGATTTTAAAAAATTCACAAGTCCCAAAGTCTGCTTTATCCCGACCATGTTTTGATATCAGCGTGTACCTAGAGCTAATATCTACACAATGACATCATGTAGTCAAAATTTTATTGATTAACTCACGAGCTATATGCATGAATAATCTTCCAAAATTTACATTGACTTAGATATATAAGGATTTTAAAAAATTCACAAGTCCCAAAGTCTGCTTTATCCCGACCATGTTTTGATATCAGCGTGTAGCTAGAGCTAATATCTACACAATGACACCATGTATTTAAAATTTTATTGATTAACTCACGAGCTATATGCATGAATAATCTTCCAAAATTTACATTGACTAAGACATATAAGGATTTTAAAAAATTCACAAGTCCCAAAGTCTGCTTTATCCCGACCATGTTTTGATATCAGCGTGTAGCTAGAGCTAATATCTACACAATGACACCATGTAGTCAAAATTTTATTGATTAACTCACGAGCTATATGCATGAATAATCTTCCAAAATTTACATTGACTTAGATATATAAGGATTTTAAACAATTCACAAGTCCCAAAGTCTGCTTTATCTCGACCATGTTTTGATATCAGCGTGTAGCTAGAGCTAATATCTACACAATGACACCATGTAGTCAAAATTTTATTGATTACCTCACGAGCTATATGCATGAATAATCTTCCAAAATTTACATTGACTTAGATATATAAGGATTTTAAAAAATTCACAAGTCCCAAAATCTGCTTTATCCCGACCATGTTTTGATATCAGCGTGTAGCTAGAGCTAATATCTACACAATGACACCATGTAGTCAAAATTTTATTGATTAACTCACGAGCTATATGCATGAATAATCTTCCAAAATTTACATTGACTTAGATATATAAGGATTTTAAAAAATTCACAAGTCCCAAAGTCTGCTTTATCCCGACCATGTTTTGATATCAGCGTGTAGCTAGAGCTAATATCTACACAATGACACCATGTAGTCAAAATTTTATTGATTAACTCACTAGCTATATGCATAAATAATCTTCCAAAATTTACATTTACTTAGATATATAAGGATTTTAAAAAATTCACAAGTCCCAAAGTCTGCTTTATCCCGACCATGTTTTGATATCAGCGTGTAGCTAGAGCTAATATCTACACAATGACACCATGTAGTCAAAATTTAATTGATTAACTCACGAGCTATATGCATGAATTATCTTCCAAAATTTACATTGACTTAGATATATAAGGATTTTAAAAAATTCACAAGTCCCAAAGTCTTCTTTATCCTGACCATGTTTTGATATCAGCGTGTAGCTAGAGCTGATATCTACACAATGACACCATGTAGTCAAAATTTTATTGATTAACTCACGAGCTATATGCATGAATAATCTTCCAAAATTTACATTGACTTAGATATATAAGGATTTTAAAAAATTCACAAGTCCCAAAGTCTGCTTTATCTTGACCATGTTTTGATATCAGCGTGTAGCTAGAGCTAATATGCACACAATGACACCATGTAGTCAAAATTTTATTGATAAACTCACGAGCCATATGCATGGATAATCTTCCAAAATTTACATTGACTTAGATATATAAGGATTTTAAAAAATTCACAAGTCCCAAAGTCTACTTTATCTTGACCATGTTTTGATATCAGCGTGTAGCTAAAGCTAATATCTACACAATGACACCATGTAGTCAAAATTTTATTGATTAACTCACGAGCTATATGCATGAATAATCTTCCAAAATTTACATTGACTTAGATATATAAGGATTTTAAAAAATTCACAAGTCCCAAAGTCTGCTTTATCCCGACCATGTTTTGATATCAGCGTGTAGCTAGAGCTAATATCTACACAATGACACCATGTAGTCAAAATTTTATTGATTAACTCACGAGCTATATGCATAAATAATCTTCCAAAATTTACATTTACTTAGATATATAAGGATTTTAAAAAATTCACAAGTCCCAAAGTCTGCTTTATCCCGACCATGTTTTGATATCAGCGTGTAGCTAGAGCTAATATCTACACAATGACACCATGTAGTCAAAATTTAATTGATTAACTCACGAGCTATATGCATGAATAATCTTCCAAAATTTACATTGACTTAGATATATAAGGATTTTAAAAAATTCACAAGTCCCAAAGTCTGCTTTATCTTGACCATGTTTTGATATCAGCGTGTAGCTAAAGCTAATATCTACACAATGACACCATGTAGTCAAAATTTTATTGATTAACTCACGAGCTATATGCATGAATAATCTTCCAAAATTTACATTGACTTAGATATATAAGGATTTTAAAAAATTCACAAGTCCCAAAGTCTGCTTTATCCTGACCATGTTTTGATATCAGCGTGTAGCTAGAGCTAATATCTACACAATGACACCATGTAGTCAAAGTTTTATTGATTAACTCACGAGCTATATGCATAAATAATCTTCCAAAATTTACATTGACTTAGATATATAAGGATTTTATAAAATTCACAAGTCCCAAAGTCTGCTTTATCTTGACCATGTTTTGATATCAGCGTGTAGCTAAAGCTAATATCTACACAATGACTTCATGTAGTCAAAATTTTATTGATTAACTCACGAGCTATATGCATGAATAATCTTCTAAAATTTACATTGACTTAGATATATAAGGATTTTAAAAAATTCACAAGTCCCAAAGTCTGCTTTATCCCGACCATGTTTTGATATCAGCGTGTAGCTAGAGCTAATATCTACACAATGACACCATGTAGTCAAAATTTTATTGATTAACTCACGAGCTATATGCATAAATAATCTTCCAAAATTTACAATGACTCAGATATATAAGGATTTTAAAAAATTCACAAGTCCCAAAGTCTGCTTTATCCCGACCATGTTTTGATATCAGCGTGTAGCTAGAGCTAATATCTACACAATGACACCATGTAGTCAAAATTTAATTGATTAACTCACGAGCTATATGCATAAATAATCTTCCAAAATTTACATTGACTTAGATTTATAAGGATTTTAAAAAATTCACAAGTCCCAAAGTCTGCTTTATCCCGACCATGTTTTGATATCAGCGTGTAGCTAGAGCTAATATCTACACAATGACACCATGTAGTCAAAATTTTATTGATTAACTCACGAGCTATATGCATGAATAATCTTCCAAAATTTACATTGACTTAGATATATAAGGATTTTAAAAAATTCACAAGTCCCAAAGTCTGCTTTATCTTGACCATGTTTTGATATCAGCGTGTAGCTAAAGCTAATATCTACACAATGACACCATGTTGTCAAAATTTTATTGATTAACTCACGAGCTATATGCATGAATAATCTTCCAAAATTTACATTGACTTAGATATATAAGGATTTTAAAAAATTCACAAGTCCCAAAGTCTGCTTTATCCTGACCATGTTTTGATATCAGCGTGTAGCTAAAGCTAATATCTACACAATCACACCATGTAGTCAAAATTTTATTGATTAACTCACGAGCTATATGCATAAATAATCTTCCAAAATTTACAATGACTTAGATATATAAGGATTTTAAAAAATTCACAAGTCCCAAAGTCTGCTTTATCCCGACCATGTTTTGATATCAGCGTGTAGCTAGAGCTAATATCTACACAATGACACCATGTAGTCAAAATTTTATTAATTGACTCACGAGCTATATGCATGAATAATCTTCCAAAATTTACATTGACTTAGATTTATAAGGATTTTAAAAAATTCACAAGTCCCAAAGTCTGCTTCATCCCGACCATGTTTTGATATCAGCGTGTAGCTAGAGCTAATATCTACACAATGACACCATGTAGTCAAAATTTTATTGATTAACTCACGAGCTATATGCATGAATAATCTTCCAAAATTTACATTGACTTAGATATATAAGGATTTTAAAAAATTCACAAGTCCCAAAGTCTGCTTTATCTTGACCATGTTTTGATATCAGCGTGTAGGTAAAGCTAATATCTACACAAGGACATCATGTAGTCAAAATTTAATTGATTAACTCACGAGCTATATGCATGAATAATCTTCCAAAATTTACATTGACTTAGATATATAAGGATTTTAAAAAATTCACAAGTCCCAAAGTCTGCTTTATCCCGACCATGTTTTGATATCAGCGTGTAGCTAGAGCTAATATCTACACAATGACACCATGTAGTCAAAATTTTATTGATTAACTCACGAGCTATATGCATAAATAATCTTCCAAAATTTACATTGACTTAGATATATAAGGATTTTAAAAAATTCACAAGTCCCAAAGTCTGCTTTATCCCGACCATGTTTTGATATCAGCGTGTAGCTAGAGCTAATATCTACACAATGACACCATGTAGTCAAAATTTAATTAATTGACTCACAAGCTATATGCATGAATAATCTTTTAAATTTTACATTGACTTAGATATATAAGGATTTTAAAAAATTCACAAGTCCCAAAGTCTGCTTTATCCCGACCATGTTTTGATATAAGCGTGTAGCTAGAGGTAATATCTACACAATGACACCATGTAGTCAAAATTTTATTGATTAACTCACGAGCTATATGCATGAATAATCTTTTAAAATTCACATTGACTTAGATATATAAGGATTTTAAAAAATTCACAAGTCCCAAAGTCTGCTTTATCTCGACCATGTTTTGATATCAGCGTGTAGCTAGAGCTAATATCAACACAATGACACCATGTAGTCAAAATTTTATTGATTAACTCACGAGCTATATGCATGAATAATCTTCCAAAATTTACATTGACTTAGATATATAAGGATTTTAAAAAATTCACAAGTCCCAAAGTCTGCTTTATCCCGACCATGTTTTGATATCAGCGTGTAGCTAGAGCTAATATCTACACAATGACACCATGTAGTCAAAATTTTATTGAATAACTCACGAGCTATATGCATAAATAATCTTCCAAAATTTACATTGACTTAGATATATAAGGATTTTAAAAAATTCACAAGTCCCAAAGTCTGCTTTATCCTGACCATGTTTTGATATCAGCGTGTAGCTAGAGCTAATATCTACACAATGAAACCATGTAGTCAAAATTTTATTAATTGACTCACGAGCTATATGCATGAATAATCTTCTATATTTTACATTGACTTAGATATATAAGGATTTTAAAAAATTCACAAGTCCCAAAGTCTGCTTTATCCCGACCATGTTTTGATATTAGCGTGTAGCTAGAGGTAACATCTACACAATGACACCATGTAGTCAAAATTTTATTGATTAACTCACGAGCTATATGCATGAATAATCTTCCAAAATTCACATTGACTTAGATATATAAGGATTTTAAAAAATTCACAAGTCCCAAAGTCTGCTTTATCCCGACCATGTTTTGATATCAGCGTGTAGCTAGAGCTAATATAAACACAATGACACCATGTAGTCAAAATTTTATTGATTAACTCACGAGCTATATGCATGAATAATCTTCTAAAATTTACATTTACTTAGATATATAAGGATTTTAAAAAATTCACAAGTCCCAAAGTCTGCTTTATCCCGACCATGTTTTGATATCAGCGTGTAGCTAGAGCTAATATCTACACAATGACACCATGTAGTCAAAATTTTATTGATTAACTCACGAGCTATATGCATGAATAATCTTCCAAAATTTACATTGACTTAGATATATAAGGATTTTAAAAAATTCACAAGTCCCAAAGTCTGCTTTATCCCGACCATGTTTTGATATCAGCGTGTAGCTAGACCTAATATTTACACAATGACACCATGAAGTCAAAATTTTATTGATTAACTCACGAGCTATATGCATGAATAATCTTCCAAAATTTACATTGACTTAGATATATAAGGATTTTAAAAAATTCACAAGTCCCAAAGTCTGCTTTATCTTGACCATGTTTTGATATCAGCGTGTAGCTAAAGCTAATATCTACACAATGACACCATGTAGTCAAAATTTTATTGATTAACTCACGAGCTATATGCATGAATAATCTTCCAAAATTTACATTGACTTAGATATATAAGGATTTTAAAAAATTCACAAGTCCCAAAGTCTGCTTTATCCCGACCATGTTTTGATAACAGCGTGTAGCTAGAGCTAATATCTACACAATGACACCATGTAGTCAAAATTTTATTGATTAACTCACGAGCTATATGCATAAATAATCTTCCAAAATTTACATTGACTTAGATATATAAGGATTATAAAAAATTCACAAGTCCCAAAGTCTGCTTTATCCCGACCATGTTTTGATATCAGCGTGTAGCTAGAGCTAATATCTACACAATGACACCATGTAGTCAAAATTTTATTGATTAACTCACGAGCTATATGCATGAATAATCTTCCAAAATTTACATTGACTAAGATATATAAGGATTTTAAAAAATTCACAAGTCCCAAAGTCTGCTTTATCCCGACCATGTTTTGATATTAGCGTGTAGCTAGAGCTAATATCTATACAATGACATTATGTAGTCAAAATTTTATTAATTAACTCACGAGATATATGCATGAATAATCTTCCAAAATTTACATTGACTTAGATATATAAGGATTTTAAAAAATTCACAAGTCCCAAAGTCTGCTTTATCTTGACCATGTTTTGATATCAGCGTGTAGCTAAAGCTAATATCTACACAATGACACCATGTAGTCAAAATTTTATTGATTAACTCACGAGCTATATGCATGAATAATCTTCCAAAATTTACATTGACTTAGATATATAAGGATTTTAAAAAATTCACAAGTCCCAAAGTCTGCTTTATCCTGACCATGTTTTGATATCAGCGTGTAGCTAAAGCTAATATCTACACAATCACACCATGTAGTTAAAATTTTATTGATTAACTCACGAGCTATATGCATAAATAATCTTCCAAAATTTACAATGACTTAGATATATAAGGATTTTAAAAAATTCACAAGTCCCAAAGTCTGCTTTATCCCGACCATGTTTTGATATCAGCGTGTAGCTAGAGCTAATATCTACACAATGACACCATGTAGTCAAAATTTTATTAATTCACTCACGAGCTATATGCATGAATAATCTTCCAAAATTTACATTGACTTAGATTTATAAGGATTTTAAAAAATTCACAAGTCCCAAAGTCTGCTTCATCCCGACCATGTTTTGATATCAGCGTGTAGCTAGAGCTAATATCTACACAATGACACCATGTAGTCAAAATTTTATTGATTAACTCACGAGCTATATGCATGAATAATCTTCCAAAATTTACATTGACTTAGATATATAAGGATTTTAAAAAATTCACAAGTCCCAAAGTCTGCTTTATCTTGACCATGTTTTGATATCAGCGTGTAGGTAAAGCTAATATCTACACAAGGACATCATGTAGTCAAAATTTAATTGATTAACTCACGAGCTATATGCATGAATAATCTTCCAAAATTTACATTGACTTAGATATATAAGGATTTTAAAAAATTCACAAGTCCCAAAGTCTGCTTTATCCCGACCATGTTTTGATATCAGCGTGTAGCTAGAGCTAATATCTACACAATGACACCATGTAGTCAAAATTTTATTGATTAACTCACGAGCTATATGCATAAATAATCTTCCAAAATTTACATTGACTTAGATATATAAGGATTTTAAAAAATTCACAAGTCCCAAAGTCTGCTTTATCCCGACCATGTTTTGATATCAGCGTGTAGCTAGAGCTAATATCTACACAATGACACCATGTAGTCAAAATTTAATTAATTGACTCACAAGCTATATGCATGAATAATCTTTTAAATTTTACATTGACTTAGATATATAAGGATTTTAAAAAATTCACAAGTCCCAAAGTCTGCTTTATCCCGACCATGTTTTGATATAAGCGTGTAGCTAGAGGTAATATCTACACAATGACACCATGTAGTCAAAATTTTATTGATTAACTCACGAGCTATATGCATGAATAATCTTTTAAAATTCACATTGACTTAGATATATAAGGATTTTAAAAAATTCACAAGTCCCAAAGTCTGCTTTATCTCGACCATGTTTTGATATCAGCGTGTAGCTAGAGCTAATATCAACACAATGACACCATGTAGTCAAAATTTTATTGATTAACTCACGAGCTATATGCATGAATAATCTTTTAAAATTTACATTGACTTAGATATATAAGGATTTTAAAAAATTCACAAGTCCCAAAGTCTGCTTTATCCCGACCATGTTTTGATATCAGCGTGTAGCTAGAGCTAATATCTACACAATGACACCATGTAGTCAAAATTTTATTGAATAACTCACGAGCTATATGCATAAATAATCTTCCAAAATTTACATTGACTTAGATATATAAGGATTTTAAAAAATTCACAAGTCCCAAAGTCTGCTTTATCCTGACCATGTTTTGATATCAGCGTGTAGCTAGAGCTAATATCTACACAATGAAACCATGTAGTCAAAATTTTATTAATTGACTCACGAGCTATATGCATGAATAATCTTCTATATTTTACATTGACTTAGATATATAAGGATTTTAAAAAATTCACAAGTCCCAAAGTCTGCTTTATCCCGACCATGTTTTGATATTAGCGTGTAGCTAGAGGTAACATCTACACAATGACACCATGTAGTCAAAATTTTATTGATTAACTCACGAGCTATATGCATGAATAATCTTCCAAAATTCACATTGACTTAGATATATAAGGATTTTAAAAAATTCACAAGTCCCAAAGTCTGCTTTATCCCGACCATGTTTTGATATCAGCGTGTAGCTAGAGCTAATATAAACACAATGACACCATGTAGTCAAAATTTTATTGATTAACTCACGAGCTATATGCATGAATAATCTTCTAAAATTTACATTTACTTAGATATATAAGGATTTTAAAAAATTCACAAGTCCCAAAGTCTGCTTTATCCCGACCATGTTTTGATATCAGCGTGTAGCTAGAGCTAATATCTACACAATGACACCATGTAGTCAAAATTTTATTGATTAACTCACGAGCTATATGCATGAATAATCTTCCAAAATTTACATTGACTTAGATATATAAGGATTTTAAAAAATTCACAAGTCCCAAAGTCTGCTTTATCCCGACCATGTTTTGATATCAGCGTGTAGCTAGACCTAATATTTACACAATGACACCATGAAGTCAAAATTTTATTGATTAACTCACGAGCTATATGCATGAATAATCTTCCAAAATTTACATTGACTTAGATATATAAGGATTTTAAAAAATTCACAAGTCCCAAAGTCTGCTTTATCTTGACCATGTTTTGATATCAGCGTGTAGCTAAAGCTAATATCTACACAATGACACCATGTAGTCAAAATTTTATTGATTAACTCACGAGCTATATGCATGAATAATCTTCCAAAATTTACATTGACTTAGATATATAAGGATTTTAAAAAATTCACAAGTCCCAAAGTCTGCTTTATCCCGACCATGTTTTGATAACAGCGTGTAGCTAGAGCTAATATCTACACAATGACACCATGTAGTCAAAATTTTATTGATTAACTCACGAGCTATACGCATAAATAATCTTCCAAAATTTACATTGACTTAGATATATAAGGATTATAAAAAATTCACAAGTCCCAAAGTCTGCTTTATCCCGACCATGTTTTGATATCAGCGTGTAGCTAGAGCTAATATCTACACAATGACACCATGTAGTCAAAATTTTATTGATTAACTCACGAGCTATATGCATGAATAATCTTCCAAAATTTACATTGACTAAGATATATAAGGATTTTAAAAAATTCACAAGTCCCAAAGTCTGCTTTATCCCGACCATGTTTTGATATTAGCGTGTAGCTAGAGCTAATATCTATACAATGACATTATGTAGTCAAAATTTTATTAATTAACTCACGAGATATATGCATGAATAATCTTCCAAAATTTACATTGACTTAGATATATAAGGATTTTAAAAAATTCACAAGTCCCAAAGTCTGCTTTATCTTGACCATGTTTTGATATCAGCGTGTAGCTAAAGCTAATATCTACACAATGACACCATGTAGTCAAAATTTTATTGATTAACTCACGAGCTATATGCATGAATAATCTTCCAAAATTTACATTGACTTAGATATATAAGGATTTTAAAAAATTCACAAGTCCCAAAGTCTGCTTTATCTCGACCATGTTTTGATATCAGCGTGTAGCTAGAGCTAATATCTACACAATGACACCATGTAGTCAAAATTTTATTGATTAACTCACGAGCTATATGCATAAATAATCTTCCAAAATTTACATTGACTTAGATATATAAGGATTTTAAAAAATTCACAAGTCCCAAAGTCTGCTTTATCCCGACCATGTTTTGATATCAGCGTGTAGCTAGAGCTAATATCTACACAATGACACCATGTAGTTAAAATTTTTTGGATTAACTCACGAGCTATATGCATGAATAATCTTCCAAAATTTACATTGACTTAGATATATAAGGATTTTAAAAAATTCACAAGTCCCAAAGTCTGCTTTATCCCGACCATGTTTTGATATCAGCGTGTAGCTAGAGCTAATATCTACACAATGACACCATGTAGTCAAAATTTTATTGATTAACTCACGAGCTATATGCATGAATGATCTTCCAAAATTTACATTGACTTAGATATATAAGGATTTTAAAAAATTCACAAGTCCCAAAGTCTGCTTTATCCCGATCATGTTTTAATATCAGCGTGTAGCTAGAGCTAATATCTACACAATGACACCATGTAGTTAAAATTTTTTAGATTAACTCACGAGCTATATGCATGAATAATCTTCCAAAATTTACATTGACTTAGATATATAAGGATTTTAAAAAATTCACAAGTCCCAAAGTCTGCTTTATCCCGACCATGTTTTGATATCAGCGTGTAGCTAGAGCTAATATCTACACAATGACACCATGTAGTCAAAATTTTATTGATTAACTCACGAGCTATATGCATGAATAATCTTCCAAAATTTACATTGACTTAGATATATAAGGATTTTAAAAAATTCACAAGTCCCAAAGTCCGCTTTATCCCGACCATGTTTTAATATCAGCGTGTAGCTAGAGCTAATATCTACACAATGACACCATGTAGTTAAAATTTTTTGGATTAACTCACGAGCTATATGCATAAATAATCTTCCAAAATTTACATTGACTTAGATATATAAGGATTTTAAAAACTTCACAAGTCCCAAAGTCTGCTTTATCCCGACCATGTTTTGATATCAGCGTGTAGCTAGAGCTAATATCTACACAATGACACCATGTAGTCAAAATTTTATTGATTAACTCACGAGCTATATGCATGAATAATCTTCCAAAATTTACATTGACTTAGATATATAAGGATTTTAAAAAATTCACAAGTCCCAAAGTCTGCTTTATCCCGATCATGTTTTAATATCAGCGTGTAGCTAGAGCTAATATCTACACAATGACACCATGTAGTTAAAATTTTTTAGATTAACTCACGAGCTATATGCATGAATAATCTTCCAAAATTTACATTGACTTAGATATATAAGGATTTTAAAAAATTCACAAGTCCCAAAGTCTGCTTTATCCCGACCATGTTTTGATATCAGCGTGTAGCTAGAGCTAATATCTACACAATGACACCATGTAGTCAAAATTTTATTGATTAACTCACGAGCTATATGCATGAATAATCTTCCAAAATTTACATTGACTTAGATATATAAGGATTTTAAAAAATTCACAAGTCCCAAAGTCCGCTTTATCCCGACCATGTTTTAATATCAGCGTGTAGCTAGAGCTAATATCTACACAATGACACCATGTAGTCAAAATTTTATTGATTAACTCACGATCTATATGCATGAATAATCTTCTAAAATTTACATTGACTAAGATATATAAGGATTTTAAAAAATTCACAAGTCCCAAAGTCTGCTTTATCCCGACCATGTTTTGATATCAGCGTGTAGCTAGAGCTAATATCTACACAATGACTTCATGCAGTCAAAATTTTATTGATTAACTCACGAGCTATATGCATGAATAATCTTCCAAAATTTACATTGACTTAGATATATAAGGATTTTAAAAAATTCACAAGTCCCAAAGTCTGCTTTATCCCGACCATGTTTTGATATCAGCGTGTAGCTAGAGCTAATATCTACACAATGACCTCATCTAGTCAAAATTTTATTGATTAACTCACGAGCTATATGCATGAATAATCTTCCAAAATTTACATTGACTTAGATATATAAGGATTTTAAAAAATTCACAAGTCCCAAAGTCTGCTTTATCTTGACCATGTTTTGATATCAGCGTGTAGCTAGAGCTAATATCTACACAATGACACCATGTAGTCAAAATGTTATTGATTAACTCACGAGCTATATGCATGAATAATCTTCCAAAATTTACATTGACTTAGATATATAGGGATTTTAAAAAATTCACAAGTCCCAAAGTCTGCTTTATCCCGACTATGTTATGATATCAGCGTGTAGCTAGAGCTAATATCTACACAATGACACCATGTAGTTAAAATTTTATTGAATAACTCACGAGCTATATGCAAGAATAATCTTTCAAAATTTACGTTGACTCTGTTAAACAAATTTATGTTACGGATACTGAGTGATTTGGGCTATTCTTATTGGAGTGCAGTTAAAAGTTCTTTTTAATACAGTTGTCTTACTTATTTACACTAAAAGTACTACCAGGTTATAAAATTACAGAGGAAGCCGCTAAACCTGTTTTTCATCATGTAGAGTAAAAGTTTATTAAAAGTATAAATATAAGATAAAATAATATTAGGAGTAAGGGTTTCTGTTAAATAAGTTAGAGTCCTTGATGGAAATGCAATATTTTAAGCAAGTACACAAACCAGCGGTGTAGATGCTGTAATTGATGGTAAAATTAATATTACTTTTTTAAAATGGAGAATGCCATATAATAATTTAAATTCAAAAATGTCTGTTAAAATATCTGAATATCTTACAATTCAATCAAAGATACCTTATAAATTCGTAACAAAACAAGTTTAACAATTAACTGTGGCACGAGCTAGAATTTTAAATCATTATTCAACTTCTACCTCTGGTACCCAAAAGATTTTATGTTTTGTTTTTGGCTTCTAAACTAACCGTTGAAATAGTCAAAAATCTAATACTTCAGCGTATGATTATTGTAATGTTCTAGATGCTTGTATTTCTCTCAATACTAATAAGATATCCTGGTAATAATCTAAATAGTGGTACTGAAGGGTTAGATTATATGAAAAATTATAATCAATATTTAAAATTTAGAGAGTTATTTACTAATTCAGAACCAGAAATAGCACCATTAGGATTTTAAACAGCTTGTCTTCTTTATTGTTTTGATACATCCATTTAAGAATACCAAATTATTGGAAATACAATAGGTAATAAAATTAATTTCAAATTTGGGCACAATATACCTGCAAATACAACCGTTTATGTCCTACGTCGTTATATTTAAAGAAAAAGCAATATCTATGACTACAACGGGAAGTAGAAAAATGCAGGTTGAATTTATAAATAATTATGAAATTTTTTCTTTTATATAAATGATTATTATTTCATTCACAGAAAGTCAAGGATAGGTAGTCCACAAGCGACAAGAGGGGAGTTCAGTGGCGCCTCTAAGGCCATCAGTCATGGGGCTGGGACCGGGTTTGGGTTTGGGTCAACACCAACGGCGGAAGGTAACCGCAGTGGCGCAACCACTGCAGCTCATAAAGGGGCAAGAGGTAGAAAAGCCATCAGGGGCGGACTCACAAAGAAACCGTACGGCTTAGGGCAACTAAAATCAGCTGCATGTAGTTTTCTGGTATCTTATCCCAGAGCAGGGGGGGGGGAGCAGGTTAGTAGATAAAGCACTGATAGCGGTCAGTGAGTAGGCTAAGGCATAAGGGGTCTAGTCATTCAAGGGGGCAGCCACTATCGACACCCCTTGTAGATGTAACCCAAATAGACTTGCATCACTCCAAAGACGCTGCTGCAGCCTTATGCAGATGGCGCGACGCAGTGATGCTACAAAAACACAAAAAAAGTACTAGCCATGCTCAAAAAACCTCTCATTCATATATTGCTTTATTACAAGAACCATACTACTATAAGTCAGCAATAAGGATCTGGGTAGACCAGACCCCCAAAAACTACCACAGCAAATGATAACAATCCGCCACGTGCATACATCCTGGCGACTAAGAATGTCCATGCAGAGTTGTTAGTACAACTCTCTGACCGGAACCTTGTAGCAATTACAGCAAAATGGCGTAATAAATTAATATTTTTATTTGCATCGGTGTACATTGCATACGATGCCTTATGTACACCAGAGGCACTAACAAAGCTAAAAGAGCACTGTAAAATCAATAGAATCCCTCTGATTGTAGAAACAGACTGCAATGCAAACTACAGTTATTGGAGGAGCACTAACACAAATAGCAGGGGGGAGCAACTATTTGAAAACATAATGAAAAATGACATGGATGTCACAAATAGGGGAACCAAACCCACTTTTGTCACTTAAGTTCGCAGAGAAGTGCTCGACATCACACTTGCAAATCAATAAGCCTGGGCACTTATAAAAAACTGGAAAGTAACATTTAACATTAATCCAACTGTGATAAGATAGATAAGCTTTTTGCCTGCACAAAGAACTGCAACGGCCTCCGCAAATGGCATCTCCATTTTCAAAAATATTACTAGAGGCTGTCCGCAAGGAGGCGTGTTGTCTAAACTCTCTGAAACCTAGTAATTGATAAGTTGCTAGCTAAACTTAAATCAATATTATCCGCACTATCACAAGCCTTTGCGGATGATGGCTGCGTTTTACAAAGTGGTATCGACCCTAACGTAGTGGTGGACGGAATTCAAAAAGGCGTTAGGCTTATTGAGAACTGGTGCCCAACAAAAGGTATGAATGCCAGCCCTAGTATGACAGATCTAGTACTGTTTGGAAAAAAGCGATCAGTAAAACTGTAACCTATTGTTCTGAACAGGGCAGTACTTCAACGCAAATACATAGTAAACAACTTAGGTGTACTTATTGACAGTAAACTTTATTGGACTGAGCACTGCTTAAGCATTGGACTCAAAACCTCTACAGCAAAAAGGTGATGCGCAGAGCTATCGGCAAGACCTAAGGCTTCACTCCAAAGATTGCTGAATGGGTCTATACAGCGATAGTGAGCTAGCTTAATGTTTATAACAAAACATAGTCGGGATAAAGCAGACTTTGGAACTTGTGAATTTTTTAAAATCCTTATATATCTAAGTCAATGTAAATTTTGGAAGATTATTCATGCATATAGCTCGTGAGTTAATCAATTAAATTTGGATTACATGGTGTCATTGTGTAGATATTAGCTCTAGCTACACGCTGATATCAAAACATGGTCGGGATAAAGCAGACTTTGGGACTTGTGAATTTTTTAAAATCCTTATATATCTAAGTCAATGTGAATTTTGGAAGATTATTTATGCATATAGCTCGTAAGTTGATCAATAAAATTTTGACTACATGGTGTCATTGTGTAGATATTAGCTTTAGCTACACGCTGATATCAAAACATGGTCGGAATAAAGCAGACTTTGGGACTTGTGAATTTTTTAAAATCCCTATATATCTGAGTCAATTTAAATTTTGGAAGATTATTCATGCATATAGCTCGTGAATTAATCAACGAAATTTTGACTACATGGTGTCATTGTGTAGATATTAGCTCTAGCTACACGCTGATATCAAAACATGGTTGGGATAAAGCAGACTTTAGGACTTGTGAATTTTTAAAAATCCTTATATATCTAAGTAAATGTAAATTTTGGAAGATTATTCATGCATATAGCTCGTGAGTTGATCAATAAAATTTTAACTACATGGTGTCATTGTGTAGATATTAGCTCTAGCTACACGCTTATATCAAAACATGGTCGATTTAAAACAGACTTTGGGACTTGTGAATATTTTAAAATCCTTATATATCTAAGTCAATGTAAATTTTGGAGGATTATTCATGCATATAGCTCGTGAGTTAAACAATAAACTTTTGACTACATGGTGTCATTGTGTAGATATTAGCTCTAGCTACACGCTGATATCAAAACATGGTCGGGATAAAGCAGACTTTGGGACTTGTGAATTTTTTAAAATCCTTATATATCTAAGTCAATGTAAATTTTGGAAGATTATTCATGCATATAGCTCGTGAGTTAATCAATAAACTTTTAACTACATGGTGTCATTGTGTAGATATTAGCTCTAGCTACACGCTGATATCAAAACATGGTCAAGATAAAGCAGACTTTGGGATTTGTGAATTTTTTAAAATCCTTATATATCTAAGTCAATGTAAATTTTGGAAGATTATTCATGCATATAGCTCGTGAGTTGATCAATAAAATTTTGACTACATGGTGTCATTGACTAGATATTAGCTCTAGCTACACTCTGATATCAAAACATGGTTGAGATAAAGCTGACTGTGGGACTTGTGAATTTTTTAAAATCCTTATATATCTAAGTCAATGTAAATTTTGGAAGATTATTCATGCACATAGCTCGTGAGTTAATCGATAAAATTTTGACTTCATGAAGTCATTGTGTAGATATTAGCTCTAGCTACACGCTGATATCAAAACATGGTTAGGATAAAGCAGACTTTGGGACTTGTGAATTTTTTAAAATCCCTATATATCTAAGTAAATGTAAATTTTGGAAGATTATTCATGCATATAGCTCGTGAGTTGATCAATAAAATTTTAACTACATGGTGTCATTGTGTAGATATTAGCTCTAGCTACACGTTGATATCAAAACATGTTTGGGATAAAGCAGACTCTGGGACTTGTGAATTTTTTAAAATCCTTATATATCTAAGTCAATGTAAATTTTGGAAGATTATTCATGCATATAGCTCGTGAGTTAATCAATAAACTTTTGACTACATGGTGTCATTGTGTAGATATTAGCTCTAGCTACACGCTGATATCAAAACATAGTCGGGATAAAGCATACTTTGGGACTTGTGAATTTTTTAAAATCCTTATATATCTAAGTCAATGTAAATTTTGGAAGATTATTCATGCATATAGCTCGTGAGTTGATCGATAAAATTTTGACTACATGGTGTCATTGTGTAGATATTAGCTCTAGCTACACGCTGATATCAAAACATGGTAAAGATAAAGTAGACTTTGGGACTTGTGAATTTTTTAAAATCATTATATATCTAAGTAAATGTAAATTTTGGAAGATTATTCATGCATATAGCTCGTGAGTTGATCAATAAAATTTTAACTACATGGTGTCATTGTGTAGATATTAGCTCTAGCTACACGCTGATATTAAAACATGGTTGGGATAAAGCAGACTTTGGGACTTGGGGATTTTTTTAAAATCCTTATATATCTAAGTCAATGTAAATTTTGAAAGATTATTTATGCATATAGCTCGTGAGGTAAACAATAAACTTTTGACTACATGGTGTCATTGTGTAGATATTAGCTTTAGCTACACGCTGATATCAAAACACGGTCGGGATAAAGCAGACTTTGGGACTTGTGAATTTTTTAAAATCCTTATATATCTGAGTCAATGTAAATTTTGAAAGATTATTCATGCATATAGCTCGTGAATTAATCAATAAAATTTTGACTACATGGTGTCATTGTGTAGATATTAGCTCTAGCTACACGCTGATATCAAAACATGGTCGGGATAAAGCAGACTTTGGGACTTGTGATTTTTTTAAAATCCTTATATATCTAAGTCAATGTAAATTTTGGAAGATTATTCATGCACATAGCTCGTGAGTAAATCAATAAAATTCTGAATACATGGTGTCATTGTGTAAATATTAGCTCTAGCTACACGCTGATATCAAAACATGGTTGGGATAAAGCAGACTTTGGGACTTGTGAATTTTTTAATATCCTTATATATCTAAGTAAATGTAAATTTTGGAAGATTATTCATGCATATAGCTCGTGAGTTGATCAATAAAATTCTAACTACATGGTGTCATTGTGTAGATATTAGCTCTAGCTACACGCTGATATCAAAACATGGTCAAGATAAAGCAGACTTTGGGACTTGTGAATTTTTTAAAATCCTTATATATCTAAGTCAATGTAAATTTTGGAAGATTATTCATGCATATAGCTCGTAAGTTAATCAATAAAATTTTGACTACATGAAGTCATTGTGTAGATATTAGCTCTAGCTACACGCTGATATCAAAACATTGTTGGGATGAAGCAGACTTTGGGACTTGTGAATTTTTTAATATCCTTATATATCTAAGTAAATGTAAATTTTGGAAGATTATTCATGCATATAGCTCGCGAGTTAATCAATAAACTTTTGACTACATGGTGTCATTGTGTAGATATTAGCTCTAGCTACACGCTGATATCAAAACATGGTCGGGATAAAGCAGACTTTGGGACTTGTGAATTTTTTAAAATCCTTATATATCTAAGTCAATGTAAATTTTCGAAGATTATTCATGCATATAGCTCGTGAGTTGATCAATAAAATTTTAACTACATGGTGTCATTGTGTGGATATTAGCTCTAGCTACACGCTGATATCAAAACATGGTTGGGATAAAGCAGACTTTGGGACTTGTGAATTTTTTAAAATCCTTATATATCTAAGTCAATGTAAATTTTGGAAGATTATTCATGCATATAGCTCGTAAGTTAATCAATAAAATTTTGATCACATGAAGTCATTGTGTAGATATTAGCTCTAGCTGCACGCTGATATCAAAACATTGTTAGGATAAAGCAGTTTTTGGGACTTGTGAATTTTTTAAAATCCTTATATATCTAAGTAAATGTAAATTTTGGAAGATTATTCATGCATAAAGCTCGTGAGTTGATCAATAAAATTTTAACTACATGGTGTCATTGTGTAGATATTAGCTCTAGCTACACGCTGATATCAGAACATGGTCGGGATAAAGCAGACTTTGGGACTTGTGAATTTTTTAAAATCCTTATATATCTAAGTCAATGTAAATTTTGAAAGATTATTTATGCATATAGCTCGTGAGGTAAACAATAAACTTTTGACTACATGGTGTCATTGTGTAGATATTAGCTTTAGCTACACGCTGATATCAAAACACGGTCGGGATAAAGCAGACTTTGGGACTTGTGAATTTTTTAAAATCCTTATATATCTGAGTCAATGTAAATTTTGAAAGATTATTCATGCATATAGCTCGTGAATTAATCAATAAAATTTTGACTACATGGTGTCATTGTGTAGATATTAGCTCTAGCTACACGCTGATATCAAAACATGGTCGGGATAAAGCAGACTTTGGGACTTGTGATTTTTTTAAAATCCTTATATATCTAAGTCAATGTAAATTTTGGAAGATTATTCATGCACATAGCTCGTGAGTAAATCAATAAAATTTTGAATACATGGTGTCATTGTGTAAATATTAGCTCTAGCTACACGCTGATATCAAAACATGGTTGGGATAAAGCAGACTTTGGGACTTGTGAATTTTTTAAAATCCTTATATATCTAAGTAAATGTAAATTTTGGAAGATTATTCATGCATATAGCTCGTGAGTTGATCAATAAAATTCTAACTACATGGTGTCATTGTGTAGATATTAGCTCTAGCTACACGCTGATATCAAAACATGGTAGGGATAAAGCAGACTTTGGGACTTGTGAATTTTTTAAAATCCTTATATATCTAAGTCAATGTAAATTTTGGAAGATTATTCATGCATATAGCTCGTAAGTTAATCAATAAAATTTTGACTACATGAAGTCATTGTGTAGATATTAGCTCTAGCTACACGCTGATATCAAAACATTGTTGGGATGAAGCAGACTTTGGGACTTGTGAATTTTTTAATATCCTTATATATCTAAGTAAATGTAAATTTTGGAAGATTATTCATGCATATAGCTCGCGAGTTAATCAATAAACTTTTGACTACATGGTGTCATTGTGTAGATATTAGCTCTAGCTACACGCTGATATCAAAACATGGTCGGGATAAAGCAGACTTTGGGACTTGTGAATTTTTTAAAATCCTTATATATCTAAGTCAATGTAAATTTTCGAAGATTATTCATGCATATAGCTCGTGAGTTGATCAATAAAATTTTAACTACATGGTGTCATTGTGTGGATATTAGCTCTAGCTACACGCTGATATCAAAACATGGTTGGGATAAAGCAGACTTTGGGACTTGTGAATTTTTTAAAATCCTTATATATCTAAGTCAATGTAAATTTTGGAAGATTATTCATGCATATAGCTCGTAAGTTAATCAATAAAATTTTGATCACATGAAGTCATTGTGTAGATATTAGCTCTAGCTGCACGCTGATATCAAAACATTGTTAGGATAAAGCAGTTTTTGGGACTTGTGAATTTTTTAAAATCCTTATATATCTAAGTAAATGTAAATTTTGGAAGATTATTCATGCATAAAGCTCGCGAGTTAATCAATAAACTTTTGACTTCATGGTGTCATTGTGTAGATATTAGCTCTAGCTACACGCTGATATCAGAACATGGTCGGGATAAAGCAGACTTTGGGACTTGTGAATTTTTTAAAATCCTTATATATCTAAGTAAATGTAAATTTTGGAAGATTATTCATGCATATAGCTCGTGAGTTGATCAATAAAATTGTAACTACATGGTGTCATTGTGTAGATATTAGCTCTAGCTACACGCTGATATTAAAACATGGTTGGGATAAAGCAGACTTTGGGACTTGGGGATTTTTTTAAAATCCTTATATATCTAAGTCAATGTAAATTTTGGAAGATTATTTATGCATATAGCTCGTGAGGTAAACAATAAACTTTTGACTACATGGTGTCATTGTGTAGATATTAGCTCTAGCTACACGCTGATATCAAAACATGGTCGGGATAAAGCAGACTTTGGGACTTGTGAATTTTTTAAAATCCTTATATATCTAAGTCAATGTAAATTTTGGAAGATTATTCATGCATATAGCTCGTGAGTTGATCAATAAAATTTTGACTACATGGTGTCATTGTGTAGATATTAGCTCTAGCTACACGCTGATATTAAAACATGGTTGGGATAAAGCAGACTTTGGGACTTGGGGATTTTTTTAAAATCCTTATATATCTAAGTCAATGTAAATTTTGGAAGATTATTTATGCATATAGCTCGTGAGGTAAACAATAAACTTTTGACTACATGGTGTCATTGTGTAGATATTAGCTTTAGCTACACGCTGATATCAAAACACGGTCGGGATAAAGCAGACTTTGGGACTTGTAAATTTTTTAAAATCCTTATATATCTGAGTCAATGTAAATTTTGAAAGATTATTCATGCATATAGCTCGTGAATTAATCAATAAAATTTTGACTACATGGTGTCATTGTGTAGATATTAGCTCTAGCTACACGCTGATATCAAAACATGGTCGGGATAAAGCAGACTTTGGGACTTGTGATTTTTTTAAAATCCTTATATATCTAAGTCAATGTAAATTTTGGAAGATTATTCATGCACATAGCTCGTGAGTAAATCAATAAAATTTTGAATACATGGTGTCATTGTGTAAATATTAGCTCTAGCTACACGCTGATATCAAAACATGGTTGGGATAAAGCAGACTTTGGGACTTGTGAATTTTTTAAAATCCTTATATATCTAAGTAAATGTAAATTTTGGAAGATTATTCATGCATATAGCTCGTGAGTTGATCAATAAAATTCTAACTACATGGTGTCATTGTGTAGATATTAGCTCTAGCTACACGCTGATATCAAAACATGGTAGGGATAAAGCAGACTTTGGGACTTGTGAATTTTTTAAAATCCTTATATATCTAAGTCAATGTAAATTTTGGAAGATTATTCATGCATATAGCTCGTAAGTTAATCAATAAAATTTTGACTACATGAAGTCATTGTGTAGATATTAGCTCTAGCTACACGCTGATATCAAAACATTGTTGGGATGAAGCAGACTTTGGGACTTGTGAATTTTTTAATATCCTTATATATCTAAGTAAATGTAAATTTTGGAAGATTATTCATGCATATAGCTCGTAAGTTAATCGATAAACTTTTGACTACATGGTGTCATTGTGTAGATATTAGCTCTAGCTACACGCTGATATCAAAACATGGTCGGGATAAAGCAGACTTTGGGACTTGTGAATTTTTTAAAATCCTTATATATCTAAGTAAATGTAAATTTTGGAAGATTATTCATGCATATAGCTCGCGAGTTAATCAATAAACTTTTGACTACATGGTGTCATTGTGTAGATATTAGCTCTAGCTACACGCTGATATCAAAACATAGTCGGGATAAAGCAGACTTTGGGACTTGTGAATTTTTTAAAATCCTTATATATCTAAGTCAATGTAAATTTTCGAAGATTATTCATGCATATAGCTCGTGAATTGATCAATAAAATTTTAACTACATGGTGTCATTGTGTGGATATTAGCTCTAGCTACACGCTGATATCAAAACATGGTTGGGATAAAGCAGACTTTGGGACTTGTGAATTTTTTAAAATCCTTATATATCTAAGTCAATGTAAATTTTGGAAGATTATTCATGCATATAGCTCGTAAGTTAATCAATAAAATTTTGATCACATGAAGTCATTGTGTAGATATTAGCTCTAGCTGCACGCTGATATCAAAACATTGTTAGGATAAAGCAGACTTTGGGACTTGTGAATTTTTTAAAATCCTTATATATCTAAGTAAATGTAAATTTTGGAAGATTATTCATGCATAAAGCTCGCGAGTTAATCAATAAACTTTTGACTTCATGGTGTCATTGTGTAGATATTAGCTCTAGCTACACGCTGATATCAAAACATGGTCGGGATAAAGCAGACTTTGGGACTTGTGAATTTTTTAAAATCCTTATATATCTAAGTAAATGTAAATTTTGGAAGATTATTCATGCATATAGCTCGTGAGTTGATCAATAAAATTGTAACTACATGGTGTCATTGTGTAGATATTAGCTCTAGCTACACGCTGATATTAAAACATGGTTGGGATAAAGCAGACTTTGGGACTTGGGGATTTTTTTAAAATCCTTATATATCTAAGTCAATGTAAATTTTGGAAGATTATTTATGCATATAGCTCGTGAGGTAAACAATAAACTTTTGACTACATGGTGTCATTGTGTAGATATTAGCTCTAGCTACACGCTGATATCAAAACATGGTCGGGATAAAGCAGACTTTGGGACTTGTGAATTTTTTAAAATCCTTATATATCTAAGTCAATGTAAATTTTGGAAGATTATTCATGCATATAGCTCGTGAGTTGATCAATAAAATTTTGACTACATGGTGTCATTGTGTAGATATTAGCTCTAGCTACACGCTGATATCAAAACATGGTCGGGATAAAGCAGACTTTGGGACTTGTAAATTTTTTAAAATCCTTATATATCTGAGTCAATGTAAATTTTGAAAGATTATTCATGCATATAGCTCGTGAATTAATCAATAAAATTTTGACTACATGGTGTCATTGTGTAGATATTAGCTCTAGCTACACGCTGATATCAAAACATGGTCGGGATAAAGCAGACTTTGGGACTTGTGATTTTTTTAAAATCCTTATATATCTAAGTCAATGTAAATTTTCGAAGATTATTCATGCACATAGCTCGTGAGTAAATCAATAAAATTTTGAATACATGGTGTCATTGTGTAAATATTAGCTCTAGCTACACGCTGATATCAAAACATTGTTGGGATGAAGCAGACTTTGGGACTTGTGAATTTTTTAATATCCTTATATATCTAAGTAAATGTAAATTTTGGAAGATTATTCATGCATATAGCTCGTAAGTTAATCAATAAACTTTTGACTACATGGTGTCATTGTGTAGATATTAGCTCTAGCTACACGCTGATATCAAAACATGGTCGGGATAAAGCAGACTTTGGGACTTGTGAATTTTTTAAAATCCTTATATATCTAAGTAAATGTAAATTTTGGAAGATTATTCATGCATATAGCTCGCGAGTTAATCAATAAACTTTTGACTACATGGTGTCATTGTGTAGATATTAGCTCTAGCTACACGCTGATATCAAAACATAGTCGGGATAAAGCAGACTTTGGGACTTGTGAATTTTTTAAAATCCTTATATATCTAAGTCAATGTAAATTTTCGAAGATTATTCATGCATATAGCTCGTGAATTGATCAATAAAATTTTAACTACATGGTGTCATTGTGTGGATATTAGCTCTAGCTACACGCTGATATCAAAACATGGTTGGGATAAAGCAGACTTTGGGACTTGTGAATTTTTTAAAATCCTTATATATCTAAGTCAATGTAAATTTTGGAAGATTATTCATGCATATAGCTCGTAAGTTAATCAATAAAATTTTGATCACATGAAGTCATTGTGTAGATATTAGCTCTAGCTGCACGCTGATATCAAAACATTGTTAGGATAAAGCAGACTTTGGGACTTGTGAATTTTTTAAAATCCTTATATATCTAAGTAAATGTAAATTTTGGAAGATTATTCATGCATAAAGCTCGCGAGTTAATCAATAAACTTTTGACTTCATGGTGTCATTGTGTAGATATTAGCTCTAGCTACACGCTGATATCAAAACATGGTCGGGATAAAGCAGACTTTGGGACTTGTGAATTTTTTAAAATCCTTATATATCTAAGTAAATGTAAATTTTGGAAGATTATTCATGCATATAGCTCGTGAGTTGATCAATAAAATTGTAACTACATGGTGTCATTGTGTAGATATTAGCTCTAGCTACACGCTGATATTAAAACATGGTTGGGATAAAGCAGACTTTGGGACTTGGGGATTTTTTTAAAATCCTTATATATCTAAGTCAATGTAAATTTTGGAAGATTATTTATGCATATAGCTCGTGAGGTAAACAATAAACTTTTGACTACATGGTGTCATTGTGTAGATATTAGCTCTAGCTACACGCTGATATCAAAACATGGTCGGGATAAAGCAGACTTTGGGACTTGTGAATTTTTTAAAATCCTTATATATCTAAGTCAATGTAAATTTTGGAAGATTATTCATGCATATAGCTCGTGAGTTGATCAATAAAATTTTGACTACATGGTGTCATTGTGTAGATATTAGCTCTAGCTACACGCTGATATCAAAACATGGTCGGGATAAAGCAGACTTTGGGACTTGTAAATTTTTTAAAATCCTTATATATCTGAGTCAATGTAAATTTTGAAAGATTATTCATGCATATAGCTCGTGAATTAATCAATAAAATTTTGACTACATGGTGTCATTGTGTAGATATTAGCTCTAGCTACACGCTGATATCAAAACATGGTCGGGATAAAGCAGACTTTGGGACTTGTGATTTTTTTAAAATCCTTATATATCTAAGTCAATGTAAATTTTCGAAGATTATTCATGCACATAGCTCGTGAGTAAATCAATAAAATTTTGAATACATGGTGTCATTGTGTAAATATTAGCTCTAGCTACACGCTGATATCAAAACATGGTTGGGATAAAGCAGACTTTGGGACTTGTGAATTTTTTAAAATCCTTATATATCTAAGTAAATGTAAATTTTGGAAGATTATTCATGCATATAGCTCGTGAGTTGATCAATAAAATTCTAACTACATGGTGTCATTGTGTAGATATTAGCTCTAGCTACACGCTGATATTAAAACATGGTTGGGATAAAGCAGACTTTGGGACTTGGGGATTTTTTTAAAATCCTTATATATCTAAGTCAATGTAAATTTTGGAAGATTATTTATGCATATAGCTCGTGAGGTAAACAATAAACTTTTGACTACATGGTGTCATTGTGTAGATATTAGCTTTAGCTACACGCTGATATCAAAACACGGTCGGGATAAAGCAGACTTTGGGACTTGTAAATTTTTTAAAATCCTTATATATCTAAGTAAATGTAAATTTTGGAAGATTATTCATGCATATAGCTCGTGAGTTGATCAATAAAATTCTAACTACATGGTGTCATTGTGTAGATATTAGCTCTAGCTACACGCTGATATCAAAACATGGTTGGGATAAAGCAGACTTTGGGACTTGTGAATTTTTTAAAATCCTTATATATCTAAGTCAATGTAAATTTTCGAAGATTATTCATGCATATAGCTCGTGAATTGATCAATAAAATTTTAACTACATGGTGTCATTGTGTGGATATTAGCTCTAGCTACACGCTGATATCAAAACATGGTTGGGATAAAGCAGACTTTGGGACTTGTGAATTTTTCAAAATCCTTATATATCTAAGTCAATGTAAATTTTGGAAGATTATTCATGCATATAGCTCGTAAGTTAATCAATAAAATTTTGACTACATGAAGTCATTGTGTAGATATTAGCTCTAGCTACACGCTGATATCAAAACATTGTTGGGATGAAGCAGACTTTGGGACTTGTGAATTTTTTAATATCCTTATATATCTAAGTAAATGTAAATTTTGGAAGATTATTCATGCATATAGCTCGCGAGTTAATCAATAAACTTTTGACTACATGGTGTCATTGTGTAGATATTAGCTCTAGCTACACGCTGATATCAAAACATGGTCGGGATAAAGCAGACTTTGGGACTTGTGATTTTTTTAAAATCCTTATATATCTAAGTCAATGTAAATTTTGGAAGATTATTCATGCACATAGCTCGTGAGTAAATCAATAAAATTTTGAATACATGGTGTCATTGTGTAAATATTAGCTCTAGCTACACGCTGATATCAAAACATGGTTGGGATAAAGCAGACTTTGGGACTTGTGAATTTTTTAAAATCCTTATATATCTAAGTAAATGTAAATTTTGGAAGATTATTCATGCATATAGCTCGTGAGTTGATCAATAAAATTCTAACTACATGGTGTCATTGTGTAGATATTAGCTCTAGCTACACGCTGATATCAAAACATGGTAGGGATAAAGCAGACTTTGGGACTTGTGAATTTTTTAAAATCCTTATATATCTAAGTCAATGTAAATTTTGGAAGATTATTCATGCATATAGCTCGTAAGTTAATCAATAAAATTTTGACTACATGAAGTCATTGTGTAGATATTAGCTCTAGCTACACGCTGATATCAAAACATTGTTGGGATGAAGCAGACTTTGGGACTTGTGAATTTTTTAATATCCTTATATATCTAAGTAAATGTAAATTTTGGAAGATTATTCATGCATATAGCTCGTAAGTTAATCAATAAACTTTTGACTACATGGTGTCATTGTGTAGATATTAGCTCTAGCTACACGCTGATATCAAAACATGGTCGGGATAAAGCAGACTTTGGGACTTGTGAATTTTTTAAAATCCTTATATATCTAAGTAAATGTAAATTTTGGAAGATTATTCATGCATATAGCTCGCGAGTTAATCAATAAACTTTTGACTACATGGTGTCATTGTGTAGATATTAGCTCTAGCTACACGCTGATATCAAAACATGGTCGGGATAAAGCAGACTTTGGGACTTGTGAATTTTTTAAAATCCTTATATATCTAAGTCAATGTAAATTTTCGAAGATTATTCATGCATATAGCTCGTGAATTGATCAATAAAATTTTAACTACATGGTGTCATTGTGTGGATATTAGCTCTAGCTACACGCTGATATCAAAACATGGTTGGGATAAAGCAGACTTTGGGACTTGTGAATTTTTTAAAATCCTTATATATCTAAGTCAATGTAAATTTTGGAAGATTATTCATGCATATAGCTCGTAAGTTAATCAATAAAATTTTGATCACATGAAGTCATTGTGTAGATATTAGCTCTAGCTGCACGCTGATATCAAAACATTGTTAGGATAAAGCAGACTTTGGGACTTGTGAATTTTTTAAAATCCTTGTATATCTAAGTAAATGTAAATTTTGGAAGATTATTCATGCATAAAGCTCGCGAGTTAATCAATAAACTTTTGACTTCATGGTGTCATTGTGTAGATATTAGCTCTAGCTACACGCTGATATCAAAACATGGTCGGGATAAAGCAGACTTTGGGACTTGTGAATTTTTTAAAATCCTTATATATCTAAGTAAATGTAAATTTTGGAAGATTATTCATGCATATAGCTCGTGAGTTGATCAATAAAATTGTAACTACATGGTGTCATTGTGTAGATATTAGCTCTAGCTACACGCTGATATTAAAACATGGTTGGGATAAAGCAGACTTTGGGACTTGGGGATTTTTTTAAAATCCTTATATATCTAAGTCAATGTAAATTTTGGAAGATTATTTATGCATATAGCTCGTGAGGTAAACAATAAACTTTTGACTACATGGTGTCATTGTGTAGATATTAGCTCTAGCTACACGCTGATATCAAAACATGGTCGGGATAAAGCAGACTTTGGGACTTGTGAATTTTTTAAAATCCTTATATATCTAAGTCAATGTAAATTTTGGAAGATTATTCATGCATATAGCTCGTGAGTTGATCAATAAAATTTTGACTACATGGTGTCATTGTGTAGATATTAGCTCTAGCTACACGCTGATATCAAAACATGGTCGGGATAAAGCAGACTTTGGGACTTGTAAATTTTTTAAAATCCTTATATATCTGAGTCAATGTAAATTTTGAAAGATTATTCATGCATATAGCTCGTGAATTAATCAATAAAATTTTGACTACATGGTGTCATTGTGTAGATATTAGCTCTAGCTACACGCTGATATCAAAACATGGTCGGGATAAAGCAGACTTTGGGACTTGTGATTTTTTTAAAATCCTTATATATCTAAGTCAATGTAAATTTTGGAAGATTATTCATGCACATAGCTCGTGAGTAAATCAATAAAATTTTGAATACATGGTGTCATTGTGTAAATATTAGCTCTAGCTACACGCTGATATCAAAACATGGTTGGGATAAAGCAGACTTTGGGACTTGTGAATTTTTTAAAATCCTTATATATCTAAGTAAATGTAAATTTTGGAAGATTATTCATGCATATAGCTCGTGAGTTGATCAATAAAATTCTAACTACATGGTGTCATTGTGTAGATATTAGCTCTAGCTACACGCTGATATCAAAACATGGTTGGGATAAAGCAGACTTTGGGACTTGTGAATTTTTTAAAATCCTTATATATCTAAGTCAATGTAAATTTTGGAAGATTATTCATGCATATAGCTCGTAAGTTAATCAATAAAATTTTGACTACATGAAGTCATTGTGTAGATATTAGCTCTAGCTACACGCTGATATCAAAACATTGTTGGGATGAAGCAGACTTTGGGACTTGTGAATTTTTTAATATCCTTATATATCTAAGTAAATGTAAATTTTGGAAGATTATTCATGCATATAGCTCGCGAGTTAATCAATAAACTTTTGACTACATGGTGTCATTGTGTAGATATTAGCTCTAGCTACACGCTGATATCAAAACATGGTCGGGATAAAGCAGACTTTGGGACTTGTGAATTTTTTAAAATCCTTATATATCTAAGTCAATGTAAATTTTGGAAGATTATTCATGCATAAAGCTTGTAAGTTGATCAATAAAATTTTAACTACATGGTGTCATTGTGTGGATATTAGCTCTAGCTACACGCTGATATCAAAACATGGTTGGGATAAAGCAGACTTTGGGACTTGTGAATTTTATAAAATCCTTATATATCTAAGTCAATGTAAATTTTGGAAGATTATTCATGCATATAGCTCGTAAGTTAATCAATAAAATTTTGACCACATGAAGTCATTGTGTAGATATTAGCTCTAGCTGCACGCTGATATCAAAACATTGTTGGGATAAAGCAGACTTTGGGACTTGTGAATTTTTTAAAATCCTTATATATCTAAGTAAATGTAAATTTTGGAAGATTATTCATGCATAAAGCTCGCGAGTTAATCAATAAACTTTTGACTTCATGGTGTCATTGTGTAGATATTAGCTCTAGCTACACGCTGATATCAAAACATGGTCGGGATAAAGCAGACTTTGGGACTTGTGAATTTTTTAAAATCCTTATATATCTAAGTCAATGTAAATTTTGGAAGATTATTCATGCATATAGCTCGTGAGTTGATCAATAAATTTTTAACTACATGGTGCCATTGTGTAGATATTAGCTCTAGCTACACGCTGATATCAAAACATGGTCGGGATAAAGCAGACTTTGGGACTTGTGAATTTTTTAAAATCCTTATATATCTAAGTAAATGTAAATTTTGGAAGATTATTCATGCATATAGCTCGTGAGTTAATCAATAAACTTTTGACTACATGGTGTCATTGTGTAGATATTAGCTCTAGCTACACGCTGATATCAAAACATGGTCGCGATAAAGCAGACTTTGGGACTTGTAAATTTTTTAAAATCCTTATATATCTAAGTCAATGTAAATTTTGGAAGATTATTCATGCATATAGCTCGTGAGTTGATCAATAAAATTTTGACTACATGGTGTCATTGTGTAGATATTAGCTCTAGCTACACGCTGATATCAAAACATGGTCGGGATAAAGCAGACTTTGGGACTTGTGAATTTTTTAAAATCCTTATATATCTAAGTCAATGTAAATTTTGGAAGATTATTTATGCATATAGCTCGTGAGTTAATCAATAAAATTTTAACTACATGGTGTCATTGTGTAGATATTTGCTCTAGCTACACGCTGATATTAAAACATGGTTGGGATAAATCAGACTTTGGGACTTGGGGATTTTTTTAAAATCCTTATATATCTAAGTCAATGTAAATTTTGGAAGATTATTCATGCATATAGCTCGTGAGGTAAACAATAAACTTTTGACTACATGGTGTCATTGTGTAGATATTAGCTCTAGCTACACGCTGATATCAAAACATGGTCGGGATAAAGCAGACTTTGGGACTTGTGAATTTTTTAAAATCCTTATATATCTAAGTCAATGTAAATTTTGGAAGATTATTCATGCATATAGCTCGTGAGTTAATCAATACAATTTTAACTACATGGTGTCATTGTGTAGATATTAGCTCTAGCTACACGCTGATATCAAAACATGGTCGGGATAAAGCAGACTTTGGGACTTGTGAATTTTTTAAAATCCTTATATATCTGATTCAATGTAAATTTTGAAAGATTATTCATGCATATAGCTCGTGAATTAATCAATAAAATTTTGACTACATGGTGTCATTGTGTAGATATTAGCTCTAGCTAAACGCTGATATCAAAACATGGTCGGGATAAAGCAGACTTTGGGACTTGTGACTTTTTTAAAATCCTTATATATCTAAGTCAATGTAAATTTTGGAAGATTATTTATGCACATAGCTCGTGAGTAAATCAATAAAATTTTAGATACATGGTGTCATTGTGTAGATATTAGCTCTAGCTACACGCTGATATCAAAACATAGTTGGGATAAAGCAGACTTTGGGACTTGTGAATTTTTTAAAATCCTTATATATCTAAGTAAATGTAAATTTTGGAAGATTATTCATGCATATAGCTCGTGAGTTGATCAATAAAATTTTAACTACATGGTGTCATTGTGTAGATATTAGCTCTAGCTACACGCTGATATCAAAACATGGTTAGGATAAAGCGGACTTTGGGACTTGTGAATTTTTTAAAATCCTTATATATCTAAGTAAATGTAAATTTTGGAAGATTATTCATGCATATAGCTCGTGAGTTGATCAATAAAATTTTAACTACATGGTGTCATTGTGTAGATATTAGCTCTAGCTACACGCTGATATCAAAACATGGTCGGGATAAAGCAGACTTTGGGACTTGTGAATTTTTTAAAATCCTTATATATCTAAGTCAATGTAAATTTTGGAAGATTATTCATGCATATAGCTCGTGAGTTAATCAATACAATTTTAACTACATGGTGTCATTGTGTAGATATTAGCTCTAGCTACACGCTGATATCAAAACATGGTCGGGATAAAGCAGACTTTGGGACTTGTGAATTTTTTAAAATCCTTATATATCTGATTCAATGTAAATTTTGAAAGATTATTCATGCATATAGCTCGTGAATTAATCAATAAAATTTTGACTACATGGTGTCATTGTGTAGATATTAGCTCTAGCTAAACGCTGATATCAAAACATGGTCGGGATAAAGCAGACTTTGGGACTTGTGACTTTTTTAAAATCCTTATATATCTAAGTCAATGTAAATTTTGGAAGATTATTTATGCACATAGCTCGTGAGTAAATCAATAAAATTTTAGATACATGGTGTCATTGTGTAGATATTAGCTCTAGCTACACGCTGATATCAAAACATAGTTGGGATAAAGCAGACTTTGGGACTTGTGAATTTTTTAAAATCCTTATATATCTAAGTAAATGTAAATTTTGGAAGATTATTCATGCATATAGCTCGTGAGTTGATCAATAAAATTTTAACTACATGGTGTCATTGTGTAGATATTAGCTCTAGCTACACGCTGATATCAAAACATGGTTAGGATAAAGCGGACTTTGGGACTTGTGAATTTTTTAAAATCCTTATATATCTAAGTCAATGTAAATTTTGGAAGATTATTCATGCATAAAGCTCGTGAGTTAATCAATAAAATTTTGACTACATGAAGTCATTGTGTAGATATTAGCTCTAGCTACACGCTGATATCAAAACATTGTTGGGATAAAGCAGACTTTGGGACTTGTGAATTTTTTAAAATCCTTATATATCTAAGTAAATGTAAATTTTGGAAGATTATTCATGCATATAGCTCGCGAGTTAATCAATAAACTTTTGACTACATGGTGTCATTGTGTAGATATTAGCTCTAGCTACACGCTGATATCAAAACATGGTCGGGATAAAGCAGACTTTGGGACTTGTGAATTTTTTAAAATCCTTATATATCTAAGTCAATGTAAATTTTGGAAGATTATTCATGCATATAGCTCGTGAGTTGATCAATAAAATTTTAACTACATGGTGTCATTGTGTAGATATTAGCTCTAGCTACACGCTGATATCAAAACATGGTCGGGATAAAGCAGACTTTGGGACTTGTGAATTTTTTAAAATCCTTATATATCTAAGTCAATGTAAATTTTGGAAGATTATTCATGCATATAGCTCGTGAGTTAATCAATAAACTTTGACTACATGGTGTCATTGTGTAGATATTAGCTCTAGCTACACGCTGATATCAAAACATGGTGGGGATAAAGCAGACTTTGGGACTTGTGAATTTTTTAAAATCCTTATATATCTAAGTAAATGTAAATTTTGGAAGATTATTCATGCATATAGCTCGTGGGTTGATCAATAAAATTTTGACTACATGGTGTCATTGTGTAGATATTAGCTCTAGCTACACGCTGATATCAAAACATTGTCGGGATAAAGCAGACTTTGGGACTTGTGAATTTTTTAAAATCCTTATATATCTAAGTCAATGTAAATTTTGGAAGATTATTTATGCATATAGCTCGTGAGTTAATCAATAAAATTTTGACTACATGGTGTCATTGTGTAGATATTAGCTCTAGCTACACGCTGATATCAAAACATGGTCGGGATAAAGCAGACTTTGGGACTTGTGAATTTTTTAAAATCCTTATATATCTAAGTAAATGTAAATTTTGAAAGATTATTCATGCATATAGCTCGTGAGTTAATCAATAAACTTTTGACTACATGGTGTCATTGTGTAGATATTAGCTCTAGCTACACGCTGATATCAAAACATGGTCGGGATAAAGCAAACTTTGGGACTTGTGAATTTTTTAAAATCCTTATATATCTAAGTCAATGTAAATTTTGCAAGATTATTCATGCATATAGCTCGTGAGTTAATCAATAAAATTTTGACTACATGGTGTCATTGTGTAGATATTAGCTCTGGCTACACGCTGATAGCAAAACATGGTCCGGATAAAGCAGACTTTGGGACTTGTGAATTTTTTAAAATCCTTATATATCTAAGTCAATGTAAATTTTGGAAGATTATTCATGCATATAGCTCGTGAGTTATTCAATAAGATTTTGACTACATGGTGTCATTGTGTAGATATTAGCTCTAGCTACACGCTGATATCAAAACACGGTCCGGATAAAGCAGACTTTGGGACTTGTGAATTTTTTAAAATCCTTATATATCTAAGTCAATGTAAATTTTGGAAGATTATTTATGCATATAGCTCGTGAGTTAATCAATAAGATTTTGACTACATGGTGTCATTGTGTAGATATTAGCTCTAGCTACACGCTGATATCAAAACATGGTCAGAATAAAGCAGACTTTGGGACTTGTGAATTTTTTAAAATACTTATAAATCTAAGTCAATGTAAAGTTTGGAAGATTAATCATGCATATAGCTCGTGAGTTAATCAATAAAATTTTAACTACATGGTGTCATTGTGTAGATATTAGCTCTAGCTACACGCTGATATCAAAACATGGTCAGGATAAAGCAGACTTTGGGACTTGTGAATTTTTCAAAATTTTTATATATCTAAGTCAATGTAAATTTTGGAAGATTATTCATGCATATAGCTCGTGAGTTAAACAATAAACTTTTGACTACATGGTGTCATTGTGTAGATATAAGCTCTGGCTACACGCTGATATCAAAACATGGTCGGGATAAAGCAGATTTTGGGACTTGTGAATTTTTAAAATCCTTATATATCTAAGTAAATGTAAATTTTGGAAGACTATTCATGCATATAAATCGCGAGTTAATCAATAAACTTTTGACTACATAGTGTCATTTTGTAGATATTAGCTCTAGCTACACGCTGATATCAAAACATGGTCAGGATAAAGCAGACTTTGGAACTTGTGAATTTTTTAAAATCCTTACATATCTAAGTCAATGTAAATTTTGGAAGATTATTTATGCATATAGCTCGTGAGTTGATCAATAAAATTTTGACTACATAGTGTCATTGTGTAGATATTAGCTCTAGCTACACGCTGATATCAAAACATGGTCGGGATAAAGCAGACTTTGGGACTTGTGAATTTTTTAAAATCCTTATATATCTAAGTTAATGTAATTTTTGGAAGATTATTCATGCATATAGCTCGTGAGTTAATCAATAAAATTTTAACTACATAGTGTCATTGTGTAGATATTAGCTCTAGCTACAGGCTTATATCAAAACATGGTTGGGATAAAGCAGACATTGGGAGTTGTGAATTTTTTAAAATCCTTATATATCTAAGTCAATGTAAATTTTGGAAGATTATTCATGCATATAGCTCGTGAGTTAAACAATAAACTTTTGACTACATGGTGTCATTGTGTAGATATTAGCTCTAGCTACACGCTGATATCAAAACATGGTCGGGATAAAGCAGAATTTGGGACTTGTGAATTTTTTAAAATCCTTATATATCTAAGTAAATGTAAATTTTAGAAGATTATTCATGCATATAGCTCGCGAGTTATTCAATAAACTTTTGACTACATAGTGTCATTGTGTAAATATTAGCTCTAGCTACGCGCTGATATCAAAACATGGTCAGGATAAAGCAGACTTTGGGACTTGTGAATTTTTTAAAATCCTTACATATCTAAGTCAATGTAAATTTTGGAAGATTATTCATGCATATAGCTCGTGAGTTGATCAATAAAATTTTGACTACATAGTGTCATTGTGTAGATATTAGCTCTAGCTACACGCTGATATCAAAACATGGTCGGGATAAAGCAGACTTTGGGACTTGTGAATTTTTTAAAATCCTTATATATCTAAGTAAATGTAAATTTTGAAAGATAATTCATGCATATAGCTCGTGAGTTAATAAATAAACTTATGACTACATAGTGTTATTGTGTAGATATTAGCTCTAGCTACACGCTGATATCAAAACATGGTCGAGATAAAGCAGACGTTGGGACTTGTGAATTTTTTAAAATCCTTATATATCTAAGTCAATGTAAATTTTGGAAGATTATTCATGCACATAGCTCGTGAGTTAATCAATAAAATTTTGACTACATGGGGTCATTGTGTAGATATTAGCTCTAGCTACACGCTGATATCAAAACATGGTTGGGATAAAGCAGACTTTGGGAGTTGTAAATTTTTTAAAATCCTTATATATCTAAGTAAATGTAATTTTTGGAAGATTATTCATGCATATAGCTCGTGAGTTAATCAATAAAATTTTAACTACATAGTGTCATTGTGTAGATATTAGCTCTAGCTACAGGCTTATATCAAAACATGGTTGGGATAAAGCAGACATTGGGAGTTGTGAATTTTTTAAAATCCTTATATATCTAAGTCAATGTAAATTTTGGAAGATTATTCATGCATATAGCTCGTGAGTTAAACAATAAACTTTTGACTACATGGTGTCATTGTGTAGATATTAGCTCTAGCTACACGCTGATATCAAAACATGGTCGGGATAAAGCAGAATTTGGGACTTGTGAATTTTTTAAAATCCTTATATATCTAAGTAAATGTAAATTTTAGAAGATTATTCATGCATATAGCTCGCGAGTTATTCAATAAACTTTTGACTACATAGTGTCATTGTGTAAATATTAGCTCTAGCTACGCGCTGATATCAAAACATGGTCAGGATAAAGCAGACTTTGGGACTTGTGAATTTTTTAAAATCCTTACATATCTAAGTCAATGTAAATTTTGGAAGATTATTCATGCATATAGCTCGTGAGTTGATCAATAAAATTTTGACTACATAGTGTCATTGTGTAGATATTAGCTCTAGCTACACGCTGATATCAAAACATGGTCGGGATAAAGCAGACTTTGGGACTTGTGAATTTTTTAAAATCCTTATATATCTAAGTAAATGTAAATTTTGAAAGATAATTCATGCATATAGCTCGTGAGTTAATAAATAAACTTATGACTACATAGTGTTATTGTGTAGATATTAGCTCTAGCTACACGCTGATATCAAAACATGGTCGAGATAAAGCAGACGTTGGGACTTGTGAATTTTTTAAAATCCTTATATATCTAAGTCAATGTAAATTTTGGAAGATTATTCATGCACATAGCTCGTGAGTTAATCAATAAAATTTTGACTACATGGGGTCATTGTGTAGATATTAGCTCTAGCTACACGCTGATATCAAAACATGGTTGGGATAAAGCAGACTTTGGGAGTTGTAAATTTTTTAAAATCCTTATATATCTAAGTAAATGTAAATTTTGGAAGATTATTCATGCATATAGCTCGTAAGTTGATCAATAAAATTTTAACTACATGGTGTCATTGTGTAGATATTAGCTCTAGCTACACGCTGATATTAAAACATGGTTAGGATAAGGCGGACTTTGGGACTTGTGAATTTTTTAAAATCCTTATATATCTAAGTCAATGTAAATTTTGGAAGATTATTCATGCATATAGATCGTGAGTTAAACAATAAACTTTTGACTACATGGTGTCATTGTGTAGATATAAGCTCTAGCTACACGCTGATATCAAAACATGGTCAAGATAAAGCAGACTTTGGGACTTGTGAATTTTTTAAAATCCTTATATATCTAAGTAAATGTAAATTTTGGAAGATTATTCATGCATATAGCTCGCGAGTTAATCAATAAACTTTTGACTACATATAGTCATTGTGTAGATATTAGCTCTAGCTACACGCTGATATCAAAACATGGTCGGGATAAAGCAGACTTTGGGACTTGTGAATTTTTTAAAATCCTTATATATCTAAGTCAATGTAAATTTTGGAAGATTATTCATGCATATAGCTCGTGAGTTGATTAATAAAATTTTGACTACATGGTGTCATTGTGTAGATATTAGCTCTAGCTACACGCTGATATCAAAACATGGTCGGGATAAAGCAGACTTTGAAACTTGTGAATTTTTTAAAATCCTTATATATCTAAGTCAATGTAAATTTTGGAAGATTATTCATGCATATAGCTCGTGAGTTATTCAATAAGATTTTGACTACATGGTGTCATTGTGTAGATATTAGCTCTAGCTACACGCTGATATCAAAACACGGTCCGGATAAAGCAGACTTTGGGACTTGTGAATTTTTTAAAATCCTTATATATCTAAGTCAATGTAAATTTTGGAAGATTATTTATGCATATAGCTCGTGAGTTAATCAATAAGATTTTGACTACATGGTGTCATTGTGTAGATATTAGCTCTAGCTACACGCTGATATCAAAACATGGTCAGAATAAAGCAGACTTTGGGACTTGTGAATTTTTTAAAATACTTATAAATCTAAGTCAATGTAAAGTTTGGAAGATTAATCATGCATATAGCTCGTGAGTTAATCAATAAAATTTTAACTACATGGTGTCATTGTGTAGATATTAGCTCTAGCTACACGCTGATATCAAACCATGGTCAGGATAAAGCAGACTTTGGGACTTGTGAATTTTTCAAAATTTTTATATATCTAAGTCAATGTAAATTTTGGAAGATTATTCATGCATATAGCTCGTGAGTTAAACAATAAACTTTTGACTACATGGTGTCATTGTGTAGATATAAGCTCTGGCTACACGCTGATATCAAAACATGGTCGGGATAAAGCAGAATTTGGGACTTGTGAATTTTTAAAATCCTTATATATCTAAGTAAATGTAAATTTTGGAAGACTATTCATGCATATAAATCGCGAGTTAATCAATAAACTTTTGACTACATAGTGTCATTTTGTAGATATTAGCTCTAGCTACACGCTGATATCAAAACATGGTCAGGATAAAGCAGACTTTGGAACTTGTGAATTTTTTAAAATCCTTACATATCTAAGTCAATGTAAATTTTGGAAGATTATTTATGCATATAGCTCGTGAGTTGATCAATAAAATTTTGACTACATAGTGTCATTGTGTAGATATTAGCTCTAGCTACACGCTGATATCAAAACATGGTCGGGATAAAGCAGACTTTGGGACTTGTGAATTTTTTAAAATCCTTATATATCTAAGTAAATGTAATTTTTGGAAGATTATTCATGCATATAGCTCGTGAGTTAATCAATAAAATTTTAACTACATAGTGTCATTGTGTAGATATTAGCTCTAGCTACAGGCTTATATCAAAACATGGTTGGGATAAAGCAGACTTTGGGAGTTGTGAATTTTTTAAAATCCTTATATATCTAAGTCAATGTAAATTTTGGAAGATTATTCATGCATATAGCTCGTGAGTTAAACAATAAACTTTTGACTACATGGTGTCATTGTGTAGATATTAGCTCTAGCTACACGCTGATATCAAAACATGGTCGGGATAAAGCAGAATTTGGGACTTGTGAATTTTTTAAAATCCTTATATATCTAAGTAAATGTAAATTTTAGAAGATTATTCATGCATATAGCTCGCGAGTTATTCAATAAACTTTTGACTACATAGTGTCATTGTGTAAATATTAGCTCTAGCTACGCGCTGATATCAAAACATGGTCAGGATAAAGCAGACTTTGGGACTTGTGAATTTTTTAAAATCCTTACATATCTAAGTCAATGTAAATTTTGGAAGATTATTCATGCATATAGCTCGTGAGTTGATCAATAAAATTTTGACTACATAGTGTCATTGTGTAGATATTAGCTCTAGCTACACGCTGATATCAAAACATGGTCGGGATAAAGCAGACTTTGGGACTTGTGAATTTTTTAAAATCCTTATATATCTAAGTAAATGTAAATTTTGAAAGATAATTCATGCATATAGCTCGTGAGTTAATAAATAAACTTATGACTACATAGTGTTATTGTGTAGATATTAGCTCTAGCTACACGCTGATATCAAAACATGGTCGAGATAAAGCAGACGTTGGGACTTGTGAATTTTTTAAAATCCTTATATATCTAAGTCAATGTAAATTTTGGAAGATTATTCATGCACATAGCTCGTGAGTTAATCAATAAAATTTTGACTACATGGGGTCATTGTGTAGATATTAGCTCTAGCTACACGCTGATATCAAAACATGGTTGGGATAAAGCAGACTTTGGGAGTTGTAAATTTTTTAAAATCCTTATATATCTAAGTAAATGTAAATTTTGGAAGATTATTCATGCATATAGCTCGTAAGTTGATCAATAAAATTTTAACTACATGGTGTCATTGTGTAGATATTAGCTCTAGCTACACGCTGATATTAAAACATGGTTAGGATAAGGCGGACTTTGGGACTTGTGAATTTTTTAAAATCCTTATATATCTAAGTCAATGTAAATTTTGGAAGATTATTCATGCATATAGCTCGTGAGTTAAACAATAAACTTTTGACTACATGGTGTCATTGTGTAGATATAAGCTCTAGCTACACGCTGATATCAAAACATGGTCAAGATAAAGCAGACTTTGGGACTTGTGAATTTTTTAAAATCCTTATATATCTAAGTAAATGTAAATTTTGGAAGATTATTCATGCATATAGCTCGCGAGTTAATCAATAAACTTTTGACTACATATAGTCATTGTGTAGATATTAGCTCTAGCTACACGCTGATATCAAAACATGGTCGGGATAAAGCAGACTTTGGGACTTGTGAATTTTTTAAAATCCTTATATATCTAAGTCAATGTAAATTTTGGAAGATTATTCATGCATATAGCTCGTGAGTTGATTAATAAAATTTTGACTACATGGTGTCATTGTGTAGATATTAGCTCTAGCTACACGCTGATATCAAAACATGGTCGGGATAAAGCAGACTTTGAAACTTGTGAATTTTTTAAAATCCTTATATATCTAAGTAAATGTAAATTTTGGAAGATTATTCATGCATATAGCTCGTGAGTTAATCAATAAACTTATGACTACATGGTGTCATTGTGTAGATATTAGCTCTAGCTACACGCTGATATCAAAACATGGTCGGGATAAAGCAGACTTTGGGACTTGTGAATTTTTTAAAATCCTTATATATCTAAGTCAATGTAAATTTTGGAAGACTATTCATGCATATAGCTCGTGAGTTGATCAATAAAATTTTGACTACATGGTGTCAATGTGTAGATATTAGCTCTAGCTACACGCTGATATCAAAACATGGTCGGGATATAGCAGACTTTGGGACTTGTGAATTTTTTAAAATCCTTATATATCTAAGTCAATGTGAATTTTGGAAGATTATTTATGCATATAGCTCGTGAGTTAATCAATAAAATTTTGACTACATGGTGTCATTGTGTAGATATTAGCTCTAGCTACACGCTGATATCAAAACATGGTCGGGATATAGCAGACTTTGGGACTTGTGAATTTTTTAAAATCCTTATATATCTAAGTAAATGTAAATTTTGGAAGATTATTCATGCATATAGCTCGTGAGTTGATCAATAAAATTTTGACTACATGGTGTCATTGTGTAGATATTAGCTCTAGCTACACGCTGATATCAAAACATGGTCGGGATAAAGCAGACTTTGGGACTTGTGAATTTTTTAAAATCCTTATATATCTAAGTAAATGTAAATTTTGGAAGATTATTCATGCATATAGCTCGTGAGTTAATCAATAAACTTATGACTACATGGTGTCATTGTGTAGATATTAGCTCTAGCTACACGCTGATATCAAAACATGGTCGGGATAAAGCAGACTTTGGGATTTGTGAATTTTTTAAAATCCTTATATATCTAAGTCAATGTAAATTTTGGAAGATTATTCATGCATATAGCTCGTGAGTTGATCAATAAAATTTTGACTACATGGTGTCATTGTGTAGATATTAGCTCTAGCTACACGCTGATATCAAAACATGGTCAGGATAAAGCAGACTTTGGGACTTGTGAATTTTTTAAAATCCTTATATATCTAAGTCAATGTAAATTTTGGAAGATTATTCATGCATATAGCTCGTGAGTTAATCAATAAAATTTTGACTACATGGTGTCATTGTGTAGATATTAGTTCTAGCTACACGCTGATATCAATACATGGTCAGGATAAAGCAGACTTTGGGACTTGTGAATTTTTTAAAATCCTTATATATCTAAGTCAATGTAAATTTAAGAAGATTATTCATGCATATAGCTCGTGAGTTAATTGATAAAATTTTAACTACATGGTGTTATTGTGTAGATATTAGCTCTAGCTACACGCTGATATCAAAACATGGTCGAGATAAAGCAGAATTTGGGACTTGTGAATTTTTTTAAAACCTTTTATATCTAAGTTAATGTGAATTTTGGAAGATTATTCATGCATATAGCTCGTGAGTTAATCAATAAAATTTTGACTACATGGTGTCATTGTGTAGATATTAGCTTTAACTACACGCTGATATCAAAACATGGTCGGGATAAAGCAGACTTTGGGACTTGTGAATTTTTTTAAATCCTTATATATCTAAGTCAATGTAAATTTTGGAAGATTATTCATGCATAAAGCTCGTGAGTTATTCAACAAAATTTTGACTACATGGTGTCATTGTGTAAATATTAGCTCAAGCTACACGCTGATATCAAAACATGGTCGGAATAAAGCAGACTTTGGGACTTGTGAATTTTTTAAAATCCTTATATATCTAAGTAAATGTAAATTTTGGAAGATTATTCATGCCTATAGCTCGTGAGTTAATCAATAAACTTATGACTACATGGTGTCATTGTGTAGAAATTAACTCTAGCTACACGCTGATATCAAAACATGGTCGGGATAAAGCAGACTTTGGGACTTGTGAATTTTTTAAAATCCTTATATATCTAAGTCAATGTTAATTTTGGAAGATTATTCATGCATATAGCTCGTGAGTTGATCAATAAAATTTTGACTACATGGTGTCATTGTGTAGATATTAGCTCTAGCTACACGCTGATATCAAAACATGGTCGGGATAAAGCAGACTTTGGGACTTGTGAATTTTTTAAAATCCTTATATATCTAAGTCAATGTAAATTTTGGAAGATTATTCATGCATATAGCTCGCGAGTTAATCAATAAACTTTTGACTACATAGTGTCATTGTGTAGATATTAGCTCTAGCTACACGCTGATATCAAAACATGGTCGGGATAAAGCAGACTTTGGGACTTGTGAATTTTTTAAAATCCTTATATATCTAAGTCAATGTAAATTTTGGAAGATTATTTATGCATATAGCTCGTGAGTTGATCAATAAAATTTTGACTACATGGTGTCATTGTGTAGATATTAGCTCTAGCTACACGCTGATATCAAAACATGGTCGGGATAAAGCAGACTTTGGGACTTGTGAATTTTTTAAAATCCTTATATATCTAAGTAAATGTAAATTTTGGAAGATTATTCATGCACATAGCTCGTGAGTTAATCAATAAACTTATGACTACATGGTGTCATTGTGTAGATATTAGCTCTAGCTACACGCTGATATCGAAACATGGTCAGGATAAAGCAGACTTTGGGACTTGTGAATTTTTTAAAATCCTTATATATCTAAGTCAATGTAAATTTTGGAAGACTATTCATGCATATAGCTCGTGAGTTGATCAATAAAATTTTGACTACATGGTGTCAATGTGTAGATATTAGCTCTAGCTACACGCTGATATCAAAACATGGTCGGGATAAAGCAGACTTTGGGACTTGTGAATTTTTTTAAATCCTTATATATCTAAGTCAATGTAAATTTTGGAAGATTATTCATGCATAAAGCTCGTGAGTTATTCAACAAAATTTTGACTACATGGTGTCATTGTGTAGATATTAGCTTTAACTACACGCTGATATCAAAACATGGTCGGGATAAAGCAGACTTTGGGACTTGTGAATTTTTTTAAATCCTTATATATCTAAGTCAATGTAAATTTTGGAAGATTATTCATGCATAAAGCTCGTGAGTTATTCAACAAAATTTTGACTACATGGTGTCATTGTGTAAATATTAGCTCAAGCTACACGCTGATATCAAAACATGGTCGGAATAAAGCAGACTTTGGGACTTGTGAATTTTTTAAAATCCTTATATATCTAAGTAAATGTAAATTTTGGAAGATTATTCATGCCTATAGCTCGTGAGTTAATCAATAAACTTATGACTACATGGTGTCATTGTGTAGATATTAACTCTAGCTACACGCTGATATCAAAACATGGTCGGGATAAAGCAGACTTTGGGACTTGTGAATTTTTTAAAATCCTTATATATCTAAGTCAATGTTAATTTTGGAAGATTATTCATGCATATAGCTCGTGAGTTGATCAATAAAATTTTGACTACATGGTGTCATTGTGTAGATATTAGCTCTAGCTACACGCTGATATCAAAACATGGTCGGGATAAAGCAGACTTTGGGACTTGTGAATTTTTTAAAATCCTTATATATCTAAGTCAATGTAAATTTTGGAAGATTATTCATGCATATAGCTCGCGAGTTAATCAATAAACTTTTGACTACATAGTGTCATTGTGTAGATATTAGCTCTAGCTACACGCTGATATCAAAACATGGTCGGGATAAAGCAGACTTTGGGACTTGTGAATTTTTTAAAATCCTTATATATCTAAGTCAATGTAAATTTTGGAAGATTATTTATGCATATAGCTCGTGAGTTGATCAATAAAATTTTGACTACATGGTGTCATTGTGTAGATATTAGCTCTAGCTACACGCTGATATCAAAACATGGTCGGGATAAAGCAGACTTTGGGACTTGTGAATTTTTTAAAATCCTTATATATTTAAGTAAATGTAAATTTTGGAAGATTATTCATGCATATAGCTCGTGAGTTAATCAATAAACTTATGACTACATGGTGTCATTGTGTAGATATTAGCTCTAGCTACACGCTGATATCAAAACATGGTCAGGATAAAGCAGACTTTGGGACTTGTGAATTTTTTAAAATCCTTATATATCTAAGTCAATGTAAATTTTGGAAGACTATTCATGCATATAGCTCGTGAGTTGATCAATAAAATTTTGACTACATGGTGTCAATGTGTAGATATTAGCTCTAGCTACACGCTGATATCAAAACATGGTCGGGATAAAGCAGACTTTGGGACTTGTGAATTTTTTAAAATCCTTATATATCTAAGTCAATGTGAATTTTGGAAGATTATTTATGCATATAGCTCGTGAGTTAATCAATAAAATTTTGACTACATGGTGTCATTGTGTAGATATTAGCTCTAGCTACACGCTGATATCAAAACATGGTCGGGATATAGCAGACTTTGGGACTTGTGAATTTTTTAAAATCCTTATATATCTAAGTAAATGTAAATTTTGGAAGATTATTCATGCATATAGCTCGTGAGTTGATCAATAAAATTTTGACTACATGGTGTCATTGTGTAGATATTAGCTCTAGCTACACGCTGATATCAAAACATGGTCGGGATAAAGCAGACTTTGGGACTTGTGAATTTTTTAAAATCCTTATATATCTAAGTAAATGTAAATTTTGGAAGATTCTTCATGCATATAGCTCGTGAGTTAATCAATAAACTTATGACTCCATGGTGTCATTGTGTAGATATTAGCTCTAGCTACACGCTGATATCAAAACATGGTCGGGATAAAGCAGACTTTGGGATTTGTGAATTTTTTAAAATCCTTATATATCTAAGTCAATGTAAATTTTGGAAGATTATTCATGCATATAGCTCGTGAGTTGATCAATAAAATTTTGACTACATGGTGTCATTGTGTAGATATTAGCTCTAGCTACACGCTGATATCAAAACATGGTCGGGATAAAGCAGACTTTGGGACTTGTGAATTTTTTAAAATCCTTATATATCTAAGTCAATGTAAATTTTAAAAGATTATTCATGCATATAGCTCGTGAGTTAATCAATAAAATTTTGACTACATGGTGTCATTGTGTAGATATTAGCTCTAGCTACACGCTGATATCAATACATGGTCAGGATAAAGCAGACTTTGGGACTTGTGAATTTTTTAAAATCCTTATATATCTAAGTCAATGTAAATTTAAGAAGATTATTCATGCATATAGCTCGTGAGTTGATCAATAAAATTTTGACTACATGGTGTCATTGTGTAGATATTAGCTCTAGCTACACGCTGATATCAAAACATGGTCGAGATAAAGCAGAATTTGGGACTTGTGAATTTTTTTAAAACCTTATATATCTAAGTCAATGTGAATTTTGGAAGATTATTCATGCATATAGCTCGTGAGTTAATCAATAAAATTTTGACTACATGGTGTCATTGTGTAGATATTAGCTTTAACTACACGCTGATATCAAAACATGGTCGGGATGAAGCAGACTTTGGGACTTGTGAATTTTTTTAAATCCTTATATATCTAAGTCAATGTAAATTTTGGAAGATTATTCATGCATAAAGCTCGTGAGTTATTCAACAAAATTTTGACTACATGGTGTCATTGTGTAAATATTAGCTCAAGCTACACGGTGATATCAAAACATGGTCGGAATAAAGCAGACTATGGGACTTGTGAATTTTTTAAAATCCTTATATATCTAAGTAAATGTAAATTTTGGAAGATTATTCATGCCTATAGCTCGTGAGTTAATCAATAAACTTATGACTACATGGTGTCATTGTGTAGATATTAGCTCTAGCTACACGCTGATATCAAAACATAATCGGGATAAAGCAGACTTTGGGACTTGTGAATTTTTTAAAATCCTTATATATCTAAGTCAATGTTAATTTTGGAAGATTATTCATGCATATAGCTCGTGAGTTGATCAATAAAATTTTGACTACATGGTGTCATTGTGTAGATATTAGCTCTAGCTACACGCTGATATCAAAACATGGTCGGGATAAAGCAGACTTGGGGACTTGTGAATTTTTTAAAATCCTTATATATCTAAGTCAATGTAAATTTTGGAAGATTATTCATGCATATAGCTCGTGAGTTAATCAATAAAATTTTGACTACATGGTGTCATTGTGTAGATATTAGCTCTAGCTACACGCTGATATCAAAACATGGTTGAGATAAAGCAGACTTTGGGACTTGTGAATTTTTCAAAATCCTTATATATCTAAGTAAATGTAAATTTTAGAATATTATTCATGCATATAGCTCGTGAGTTAATCAATAAAAGTTTAACTACATGGTGTCATTGTGTAGACATTAGCTCTAGCTACACGCTGATATTAAAACATGGTTAGAATAATGCAGACTTTGGGACTTGTGAATTTTTTAAAATCCTTATATATCTAAGTCAATGTAAATTTTGGAAGATTATTCATGCATATAGCTCGTCGGTTAAACAATAAACTTTTGACTACTTGGTGTCATTGTGTAGATATTACCTCTAGCTACACGCTGATATCAAAACATGGTCGGGATAAAGCAGACTTTGGGACTTGTGAATTTTTTTAAAATCCTTATATATCTAAGTCAATGTAAATTTTGGAAGATTATTCATGCATATAGCTCGTGAGTTAATCAATAAAATTTTAACTACATGGTGTCATTTTGTAGATATTATCTTTAGTTACACGCTGATATCAAAACATAGTCGGGATGAAGCAGACTTTGGGACTTGTGAATTTTTTAAAATCCTTATATATCTAAGTCAATGTAGATTTTGGAAGATTATTCATGCATATAGCTCGTGAGTTAAACAATAAACTTTTAACTACATGGTGTCATTGTGTAGATATTAGCTCTAGCTACACGCTGATATCAAAACATGGTCCGGATAAAGCAGACTTTGGGACTTGTGAATTTTTTAAAATCCTTATATATCTAAGTCAATGTAAATTTTGGAAGATTATTCATGCATATAGCTCGTGAGTTAATCAATAAACTTATGACTACATGGTGTCATTGTGTAGATAATAGCTCTAGCTACACGCTGATATCAAAACATGGTCGGGATAAAGCAGACTTTGGGACTTGTGAATTTTTTAAAATCCTTATATATCTAAGTCAATGTTAATTTTGGAAGATTATTCATGCATATAGCTCGTGAGTTGATCCATAAAATTTTGACTACATGGTGTCATTGTGTAGATATTAGCTCTAGCTACACGCTGATATCAAAACATGGTCGGGATAAAGCAGACTTTGGGACTTGTGAATTTTTTAAAATCCTTATATATCTAAGTCAATGTAAATTTTAGAAGATTATTCATGCATATAGCTCGTGAGTTAATCAATAAAATTTTAACTACATGGTGTCATTGTGTAGATATTAGCTCTAGCTACACGCTGATATCAATCAAAACATGGTCGGGATAAAGCAGACTTTGGGACTTGTGAATTTTTTAAAATCCTTATATATCTAAGTCAATGTAAATTTTGGAAGATTATTCATGCATATAGCTCGTGAGTTAAACAATAAACTTTTGACGACATGGTGTCATTGTGTAGATATTAGCTCTAGCTACACGCTGATATCAAAACATGGTCGGGATAAAGCAGACTTTGGGACTTGTGAATTTTTTAAAATCCTTATATATCTAAGTCAATGTAAATTTTGGAAGATTATTCATGCATATAGCTCGTGAGTTAATCAATAAACTTATGACAACATGGTGTCATTGTGTAGATACTAGCTCTAGCTACACGCTGATATCAAAACATGGTCGGGATAAAGCAGACTTTGGGACTTGTGAATTTTTTAAAATCCTTATATATCTAAGTCAATGTTAATTTTGAAAGATTATTCATGCATATAGCTCGTGAGTTGATCAATAAAATTTTGACTACATGGTGTCATTGTGTAGATATTAGCTCTAGCTACACGCTGATGTCAAAACATGGTCGGGATAAAGCAGACTTTGGGACTTGTGAATTTTTTAAAATCCTTATATATCTAAGTCAATGTAAATTTTGGAAGATTATTCATGCATATAGCTCGTGAGTTAATCAATAAAATTTTGACTACATGGTGTCATTGTGTAGATATTAGCTCTAGCTACACGCTGATATCAAAACATGGTTGGGATAAAGCAGACTTTGGGACTTGTGAATTTTTTAAAATCCTTATATATCTAAGTAAATGTAAATTTTAGAAGATTATTCATGCATATAGCTCGTGAGTTAATCAATAATATTTTAACTACATGGTGTCATTGTGTAGATATTAGCTCTAGCTACACGCTGATATTTAAACATGGTTAGGATAAAGCAGACTTTGGGACTTGTGAATTTTTTAAAATCCTTATATATCTAAGTCAATGTAAATTTTGGAAGATTATTCATGCATATAGCTCGTCGGTTAAACAATAAACTTTTGACTACCTAGTGTCATTGTGTAGATATTACCTCTAGCTACACGCTGATATCAAAACATGGTCGGGATAAAGCAGACTTTGGGACTTGTGAATTTTTTAAAATCCTTATATATCTAAGTCAATGTAAATTTTGGAAGATTATTCATGCATATAGCTCGTGAGTTAATCAATAAAATTTTAACTACATGGTGTCATTGTGTAGATATTAGCTCTAGCTACACGCTAATATCAAAACATGGTCGGGATAAAGCAGACTTTGGGACTTGTGAATTTTTTAAAATCCTTATATATCTAAGTCAATGTAAATTTTGGAAGATTATTCATGCATATAGCTCGTGAGTTAAACAATAAACTTTTGACTACATGATGTCATCGTGTAGATATTAGCTCTAGCTACACGCTGATATCAAAACATGGTTGGGATAAAGCAGACTTTGGGACTTGTGAATTTTTTAAAATCCTGTTATATCTAAGTCAATGTTAATTTTGGAAGATTATTCATGCATATAGCTCGTGAGTTGATCAATAAAATTTTGACTACATGGTGTCATTGTGTAGATATTAGCTCTAGCTACACGCTGATATCAAAACATGGTCGAGATAAAGCAGACTTTGGGACTTGTGAATTTTTTAAAATCCTTATATATCTAAGTCAATGTAAATTTTGGAAGATTATTCATGCATATAGCTCGTGAGTTAATCAATAAAATTTTGACTACATGGTGTCATTGTGTAGATATTAGCTCTAGCTACACGCTGATATCAAAACATGGTCGGGATAAAGCAGACTTTGGGACTTGTGAATTTTTTAAAATCCTTATATATCTAAGTAAATGTAAATTTTAGAAGATTATTCATGCATATAGCTCGTGAGTTAATCAATAAAATTTTAACTACATGGTGTCATTGTGTAGATATTAGCTTTAGCTACACGCTGATATTAAAACATGGTTAGGATAAAGCAGACTTTGGGACTTGTGAATTTTTTAAAATCCTTATATATCTAAGTCAATGTAAATTTTGGAAGATTATTCATGCATATAGCTCGTCGGTTAAACAATAAACTTTTGACTACTTGGTGTCATTGTGTAGATATTACCTCTAGCTACACGCTGATATCAAAACATGGTCAAGATAGAGCAGACTTTGGGACTTGTGAATTTTTTAAAATCCTTATATATCTAAGTCAATGTAAATTTTGGAAGATTATTCATGCATATAGCTCGTGAGTTAATCAATAAAATTTTAACTACATGGTGTCATTGTGTAGATATTAGCTCTAGCTACACGCTGATATCAAAACATGGTCGGGATAAAGCAGACTTTGGGACTTGTGAATTTTTTAAAATCCTTATATATCTAAGTCAATGTAAATTTTGGAAGATTATTCATGCATATAGCTCGTCGGTTAAACAATAAACTTTTGACTACTTGGTGTCATTGTGTAGATATTACCTCTAGCTACACGCTGATATCAAAACATGGTCGGGATAAAGCAGACTTTGGGACTTGTGAATTTTTTAAAATCCTTATATATCTAAGTCAATGTAAATTTTGGAAGATTATTCATGCATATAGCTCGTCGGTTAAACAATAAACTTTTGACTACTTGGTGTCATTGTGTAGATATTACCTCTAGCTACACGCTGATATCAAAACATGGTCGGGATAAAGCAGACTTTGGGACTTGTGAATTTTTTAAAATCCTTATATATCTAAGTCAATGTAAATTTTGGAAGATTATTCATGCATATAGCTCGTGAGTTAATCAATAAAATTTTAACTACATGGTGTCATTGTGTAGATATTAGCTCTAGCTACACGCTGATATCGAAACATGGTCGAGATAAAGCAGACTTTGGGACTTGTGAATTTTTTAAAATCCTTATATATCTAAGTCAATGTTAATTTTGGAAGATTATTCATGCATATAGCTCGTGAGTTAAACAATAAACTTTTGACTACATGATGTCATTGTGTAGATATTAGCTCTAGCTACACGCTGATATCAAAACATGGTTGGGATAAAGCAGACTTTGGGACTTGTGAATTTTTTAAAATCCTGTTATATCTAAGTCAATGTTAATTTTGGAAGATTATTCATGCATATAGCTCGTGAGTTAATCAATAAAATTTTGACTACATGGTGTCATTGTGTAGATATTAGCTCTAGCTACACGCTGATATCAAAACATGGTCGGGATAAAGCAGACTTTGGGACTTGTGAATTTTTTAAAATCCTTATATATCTAAGTCAATGTAAATTTTGGAAGATTATTCATGCATATAGCTCGTGAGTTAATCAATAAAATTTTGACTACATGGTGTCATTGTGTAGATATTAGCTCTAGATCCACGCTGATATCAAAACATGGTCGGGATAAAGCAGACTTTGGGACTTGTGAATTTTTTAAAATCCTTATATATCTAAGTAAATGTAAATTTTAGAAGATTATTCATGCATATAGCTCGTGAGTTAATCAATAAAATTTTAACTACATGGTGTCATTGTGTAGATATTAGCTTTAGCTACACGCTGATATTAAAACATGGTTAGGATAAAGCAGACTTTGGGACTTGTGAATTTTTTAAAATCCTTATATATCTAAGTCAATGTAAATTTTGGAAGATTATTCATGCATATAGCTCGTCGGTTAAACAATAAACTTTTGACTACTTGGTGTCATTGTGTAGATATTACTTCTAGCTACACGCTGATATCAAAACATGGTCGGGATAAAGCAGACTTTGGGACTTGTGAATTTTTTAAAATCCTTATATATCTAAGTCAATGTAAATTTTGGAAGATTATTCATGCATATAGCTCGTGAGTTATTCAATAAAATTTTAACTACATGGTGTCATTGTGTAGATATTAGCTCTAGCTACACGCTGATATCAAAACATGGTCGGGATAAAGCAGACTTTGGGACTTGTGAATTTTTTAAAATCCTTATATATCTAAGTCAATGTAAATTTTGGAAGATTATTCATGCATATAGCTCGTCGGTTAAACAATAAACTTTTGACTACTTGGTGTCATTGTGTAGATATTACCTCTAGCTACACGCTGATATCAAAACATGGTCGGGATAAAGCAGACTTTGGGACTTGTGAATTTTTTAAAATCCTTATATATCTAGGTCAATGTAAATTTTGGAAGATTATTCATGCATATAGCTCGTGAGTTAATCAATAAAATTTTAACTACATATTGTCATTGTGTAGATATTAGCTCTAGCTACACGCTGATATCAAAACATAGTCGAGATAAAGCAGACTTTGGGACTTGTGAATTTTTTAAAATCCTTATATATCTAAGTCAATGTAAATTTTGGAAGATTATTCATGCATATAGCTCGTGAGTTAAACAATAAACTTTTGACTACATGATGCCATTGTGTAGATATTAGCTCTAGCTACACGCTGATATCAAAACATGGTTGGGATAAAGCAGACTTTGGGACTTGTGAATTTTTTAAAATCCTTATATATCTAAGTCAATGTAAATTTTGGAAGATTATTCATGCATATAGCTCGTGAGTTGATCAATAAAATTTTAACTACATGGTGTCATTGTGTAGATATTAGCTCTAGCTACACGCTGATATCAAAACATGGTCGGGATAAAGCAGACTTTGGGACTTGTGAATTTTTTAAAATCCTTATATATCTAAGTCAATGTAAATTTTGGAAGATTATTCATGCATATAGCTCGTGAGTTAATCAATAAAATTTTGACTACCTAGTGTCATTGTGTAGATATTACCTCTAGCTACACGCTGATATCAAAACATGGTCGGGATAAAGCAGACTTTGGGACTTGTGAATTTTTTAAAATCCTTATATATCTAAGTCAATGTAAATTTTGGAAGATTATTCATGCATATAGCTCGTGAGTTAATCAATAAAATTTTAACTACATGGTGTCATTGTGTAGATATTAGCTCTAGCTACACGCTAATATCAAAACATGGTCGGGATAAAGCAGACTTTGGGACTTGTGAATTTTTGAAAATCCTTATATATCTAAGTCAATGTAAATTTTGGAAGATTATTCATGCATATAGCTCGTGAGTTAAACAATAAACTTTTGACTACATGATGTCATCGTGTAGATATTAGCTCTAGCTACACGCTGATATCAAAACATGGTTGGGATAAAGCAGACTTTGGGACTTGTGAATTTTTTAAAATCCTGTTATATCTAAGTCAATGTTAATTTTGGAAGATTATTCATGCATATAGCTCGTGAGTTGATCAATAAAATTTTGACTACATGGTGTCATTGTGTAGATATTAGCTCTAGCTACACGCTGATATCAAAACATGGTCGGGATAAAGCAGACTTTGGGACTTGTGAATTTTTTAAAATCCTTATATATCTAAGTCAATGTAAATTTTGGAAGATTATTCATGCATATAGCTCGTGAGTTAATCAATAAAATTTTGACTACATGGTGTCATTGTGTAGATATTAGCTCTAGCTACACGCTGATATCAAAACATGGTCGGGATAAAGCAGACTTTGGGACTTGTGAATTTTTTAAAATCCTTATATATCTAAGTAAATGTAAATTTTAGAAGATTATTCATGCATATAGCTCGTGAGTTAATCAATAAAATTTTAACTACATGGTGTCATTGTGTAGATATTAGCTTTAGCTACACGCTGATATTAAAACATGGTTAGGATAAAGCAGACTTTGGGACTTGTGAATTTTTTAAAATCCTTATATATCTAAGTCAATGTAAATTTTGGAAGATTATTCATGCATATAGCTCGTCGGTTAAACAATAAACTTTTGACTACTTGGTGTCATTGTGTAGATATTACCTCTAGCTACACGCTGATATCAAAACATGGTCAAGATAGAGCAGACTTTGGGACTTGTGAATTTTTTAAAATCCTTATATATCTAAGTCAATGTAAATTTTGGAAGATTATTCATGCATATAGCTCGTGAGTTAATCAATAAAATTTTAACTACATGGTGTCATTGTGTAGATATTAGCTCTAGCTACACGCTGATATCAAAACATGGTCGGGATAAAGCAGACTTTGGGACTTGTGAATTTTTTAAAATCCTTATATATCTAAGTCAATGTAAATTTTGGAAGATTATTCATGCATATAGCTCGTCGGTTAAACAATAAACTTTTGACTACTTGGTGTCATTGTGTAGATATTACCTCTAGCTACACGCTGATATCAAAACATGGTCGGGATAAAGCAGACTTTGGGACTTGTGAATTTTTTAAAATCCTTATATATCTAAGTCAATGTAAATTTTGGAAGATTATTCATGCATATAGCTCGTCGGTTAAACAATAAACTTTTGACTACTTGGTGTCATTGTGTAGATATTACCTCTAGCTACACGCTGATATCAAAACATGGTCGGGATAAAGCAGACTTTGGGACTTGTGAATTTTTTAAAATCCTTATATATCTAAGTCAATGTAAATTTTGGAAGATTATTCATGCATATAGCTCGTGAGTTAATCAATAAAATTTTAACTACATGGTGTCATTGTGTAGATATTAGCTCTAGCTACACGCTGATATCGAAACATGGTCGAGATAAAGCAGACTTTGGGACTTGTGAATTTTTTAAAATCCTTATATATCTAAGTCAATGTTAATTTTGGAAGATTATTCATGCATATAGCTCGTGAGTTAAACAATAAACTTTTGACTACATGATGTCATTGTGTAGATATTAGCTCTAGCTACACGCTGATATCAAAACATGGTTGGGATAAAGCAGACTTTGGGACTTGTGAATTTTTTAAAATCCTGTTATATCTAAGTCAATGTTAATTTTGGAAGATTATTCATGCATATAGCTCGTGAGTTAATCAATAAAATTTTGACTACATGGTGTCATTGTGTAGATATTAGCTCTAGCTACACGCTGATATCAAAACATGGTCGGGATAAAGCAGACTTTGGGACTTGTGAATTTTTTAAAATCCTTATATATCTAAGTCAATGTAAATTTTGGAAGATTATTCATGCATATAGCTCGTGAGTTAATCAATAAAATTTTGACTACATGGTGTCATTGTGTAGATATTAGCTCTAGCTACACGCTGATATCAAAACATGGTCGGGATAAAGCAGACTTTGGGACTTGTGAATTTTTTAAAATCCTTATATATCTAAGTAAATGTAAATTTTAGAAGATTATTCATGCATATAGCTCGTGAGTTAATCAATAAAATTTTAACTACATGGTGTCATTGTGTAGATATTAGCTTTAGCTACACGCTGATATTAAAACATGGTTAGGATAAAGCAGACTTTGGGACTTGTGAATTTTTTAAAATCCTTATATATCTAAGTCAATGTAAATTTTGGAAGATTATTCATGCATATAGCTCGTCGGTTAAACAATAAACTTTTGACTACTTGGTGTCATTGTGTAGATATTACTTCTAGCTACACGCTGATATCAAAACATGGTCGGGATAAAGCAGACTTTGGGACTTGTGAATTTTTTAAAATCCTTATATATCTAAGTCAATGTAAATTTTGGAAGATTATTCATGCATATAGCTCGTGAGTTATTCAATAAAATTTTAACTACATGGTGTCATTGTGTAGATATTAGCTCTAGCTACACGCTGATATCAAAACATGGTCGGGATAAAGCAGACTTTGGGACTTGTGAATTTTTTAAAATCCTTATATATCTAAGTCAATGTAAATTTTGGAAGATTATTCATGCATATAGCTCGTCGGTTAAACAATAAACTTTTGACTACTTGGTGTCATTGTGTAGATATTACCTCTAGCTACACGCTGATATCAAAACATGGTCGGGATAAAGCAGACTTTGGGACTTGTGAATTTTTTAAAATCCTTATATATCTAGGTCAATGTAAATTTTGGAAGATTATTCATGCATATAGCTCGTGAGTTAATCAATAAAATTTTAACTACATATTGTCATTGTGTAGATATTAGCTCTAGCTACACGCTGATATCAAAACATAGTCGAGATAAAGCAGACTTTGGGACTTGTGAATTTTTTAAAATCCTTATATATCTAAGTCAATGTAAATTTTGGAAGATTATTCATGCATATAGCTCGTGAGTTAAACAATAAACTTTTGACTACATGATGTCATTGTGTAGATATTAGCTCTAGCTACACGCTGATATCAAAACATGGTTGGGATAAAGCAGACTTTGGGACTTGTGAATTTTTTAAAATCCTTATATATCTAAGTCAATGTAAATTTTGGAAGATTATTCATGCATATAGCTCGTGAGTTGATCAATAAAATTTTAACTACATGGTGTCATTGTGTAGATATTAGCTCTAGCTACACGCTGATATCAAAACATGGTCGGGATAAAGCAGACTTTGGGACTTGTGAATTTTTTAAAATCCTTATATATCTAAGTCAATGTAAATTTTGGAAGATTATTCATGCATATAGCTCGTGAGTTAATCAATAAAATTTTGACTACATGGTGTCATTGTGTAGATATTACCTCTAGCTACACGCTGTTATCAAAACATGGTTGGGATAAAGCAGACTTTGGGACTTGTGAATTTTTTAAAATCCTTATATATCTAAGTAAATGTAAATTTTAGAAGATTATTCATGCATATAGCTCGTGAGTTAATCAATAAAATTTTAACTACATGGTGTCATTGTGTAGATATTAGCTTTAGCTACACAGTGATATTAAAACATGGTTAGGATAAAGCAGACTTTGGGACTTGTGAATTTTTTAAAATCCTTATATATCTAAGTCAATGTAAATTTTGGAAGATTATTCATGCATATAGCTCGTCGGTTAAACAATAAACTTTTGACTACTTGGTGTCATTGTGTAGATATTACCTCTAGCTACACGCTGATATCAAAACATGGTCGGGATAAAGCAGACTTTGGGACTTGTGAATATTTTAAAATCCTTATATATCTAAGTCAATGTAAATTTTGGAAGATTATTCATGCATATAGCTCGTGAATTAATCAATAAAATTTTAACTACATGGTGTCATTGTGTAGATATTAGCTCTAGCTACACGCTGATATCAAAACATGGTCGGGATAAAGCAGACTTTGGGACTTGTGAATTTTTTAAAATCCTTATATATCTAAGTCAATGTAAATTTTGGAAGATTATTCATGCATATAGCTCGTGAGTTAAACAATTAACTTTTGACTACATGATGTCATTGTGTAGATATTAGCTCTAGCTACACGCTGATATCAAAACATGGTTAGAATAAAGCAGACTTTGGGACTTGTGAATTTTTTAAAATCCTTATATATCTAAGTAAATGTAAATTTTGGAAGATTATTCATGCATATAGCTCGCGAGTTAATCAATAAACTTTTGACTACATGGTGTCATTGTGTAGATATTAGCTCTAGCTACACGCTGATATCAAAACATGGTCGGGATAAAGCAGACTTTGGGACTTGTGAATTTTTTAAAATCCTTATATATCTAAGTCAATGTAAATTTTGGAAGATTATTCATGCATATAGCTCGTGAGTTGATCAATAAAATTTTGACTACATAGTGTCATTGTGTATATATTAGCTCTAGCTACACGCTGAAATCAAAACATGGTCGGGATAAAGCAGACTTTGGGACTTGTGAATTTTTTAAAATCCTTATATATCTAAGTAAATGTAAATTTTGGAAGATTATTCATGCATATAGCTCGTGAGTTAATCAATAAACTTTTGACTACATGGTGTCATTGTGTAGATATAAACCCTAGCTACACGCTGATATCAAAACATGGTCGGGATAAAGCAGACTTTGGGACTTGTGAATTTTTTAATATCCTTATATATCTAAGTCAATGTAAATTTTGGAAGATTATTCATGCATATAGCTCGTGAGTTAATCAATAAAATTTTGACTACATGGTGTCATTGTGTAGATATTAGCTCTAGCTACACGCTGATATCAAAACATGGTTGGGATAAAGCAGACTTTGGGACTTGTGAATTTTTTAAAATCCTTATATATCTAAGTAAATGTAAATTTTAGAAGATTATTCATGCATATAGCTCGTGAGTTAATCAATAAAATTTTAACTACATGGTGTCATTGTGTAGATATTAGCTTTAGCTACACAGTGATATTAAAACATGGTTAGGATAAAGCAGACTTTGGGACTTGTGAATTTTTTAAAATCCTTATATATCTAAGTCAATGTAAATTTTGGAAGATTATTCATGCATATAGCTCGTCGGTTAAACAATAAACTTTTGACTACTTGGTGTCATTGTGTAGATATTACCTCTAGCTACACGCTGATATCAAAACATGGTCGGGATAAAGCAGACTTTGGGACTTGTGAATATTTTAAAATCCTTATATATCTAAGTCAATGTAAATTTTGGAAGATTATTCATGCATATAGCTCGTGAATTAATCAATAAAATTTTAACTACATGGTGTCATTGTGTAGATATTAGCTCTAGCTACACGCTGATATCAAAACATGGTCGGGATAAAGCAGACTTTGGGACTTGTGAATTTTTTAAAATCCTTATATATCTAAGTCAATGTAAATTTTGGAAGATTATTCATGCATATAGCTCGTGAGTTAAACAATTAACTTTTGACTACATTATGTCATTGTGTAGATATTAGCTCTAGCTACACGCTGATATCAAAACATGGTTAGAATAAAGCAGACTTTGGGACTTGTGAATTTTTTAAAATCCTTATATATCTAAGTAAATGTAAATTTTGGAAGATTATTCATGCATATAGCTCGCGAGTTAATCAATAAACTTTTGACTACATGGTGTCATTGTGTAGATATTAGCTCTAGCTACACGCTGATATCAAAACATGGTCGGGATAAAGCAGACTTTGGGACTTGTGAATTTTTTAAAATCCTTATATATCTAAGTCAATGTAAATTTTGGAAGATTATTCATGCATATAGCTCGTGAGTTGATCAATAAAATTTTGACTACATAGTGTCATTGTGTATATATTAGCTCTAGCTACACGCTGAAATCAAAACATGGTCGGGATAAAGCAGACTTTGGGACTTGTGAATTTTTTAAAATCCTTATATATCTAAGTAAATGTAAATTTTGGAAGATTATTCATGCATATAGCTCGTGAGTTAATCAATAAACTTTTGACTACATGGTGTCATTGTGTAGATATAAACCCTAGCTACACGCTGATATCAAAACATGGTCGGGATAAAGCAGACTTTGGGACTTGTGAATTTTTTAATATCCTTATATATCTAAGTCAATGTAAATTTTGGAAGATTATTCATGCATATAGCTCGTGAGTTAATCAATAAAATTTTGACTACATGGTGTCATTGTGTAGATATTAGCTCTAGCTACACGCTGATATCAAAACATGGTTGGGATAAAGCAGACTTTGGGACTTGTGAATTTTTTAAAATCCTTATATATCTAAGTAAATGTAAAATTTAGAAGATTATTCATGCATATAGCTCGTGAGTTAATCAATAAAATTTTAACTACATGGTGTCATTGTGTAGATATTAGCTCTAGCTACACGCTGATATTAACACATGGTTAGGATAAAGCAGACTTTGGGACTTGTGAATTTTTTAAAATCCTTATATATTTAAGTCAATGTAAATTTTGGAAGATTATTCATGCATATAGCTCGTCGGTTAAACAATAAACTTTTGACTACTTGGTGTCATTGTGTAGATATTACCTCTAGCTACACGCTGATATCAAAACATGGTCGGGATAAAGCAGACTTTGGGACTTGTGAATTTTTTAAAATCCTTATATATCTAAGTCAATGTAAATTTTGGAAGATTATTCATGCATATAGCTCGTGAATTAATCAATAAAATTTTAACTACATGGTGTCATTGTGTAGATATTAGCTCTAGCTACACGCTGATATCAAAACATGGTCGGGATAAAGCAGACTTTGGGACTTGTGAATTTTTTAAAATCCTTATATATCTAAGTCAATGTAAATTTTGGAAGATTATTCATGCATATAGCTCGTGAGTTAAACAATAAACTTTTGACTACATGATGTCATTGTGTAGATATTAGCTCTAGCTACACGCTGATATCAAAACATGGTTGGGATAAAGCAGACTTTGGGACTTGTGAATTTTTTAAAATCCTTATATATCTAAGTAAATGTAAATTTTGGAAGATTATTCATGCATATAGCTCGCGAGTTAATCAATAAACTTTTGACTACATGGTGTCATTGTGTAGATATTAGCTCTAGCTACACGCTGATATCAAAACATGGTCGGGATAAAGCAGACTTTGGGACTTGTGAATTTTTTAAAATCCTTATATATCTAAGTCAATGTAAATTTTGGAAGATTATTCATGCATATAGCTCGTGAGTTGATCAATAAAATTTTGACTACATAGTGTCATTGTGTAGATATTAGCTCTAGCTACACGCTGAAATCAAAACATGGTCGGGATAAAGCAGACTTTGGGACTTGTAAATTTTTTAAAATCCTTATATATCTAAGTAAATGTAAATTTTGGAAGATTATTCATGCATATAGCTCGTGAGTTAATCAATAAACTTTTGACTACATGGTGTCATTGTGTAGATATAAACCCTAGCTACACGCTGATATCAAAACATGGTCGGGATAACGCAGACTTTGGGACTTGTGAATTCTTTAAAATCCTTATATATCTAAGTAAATGTAAATTTTGAAAGATTATTTATGCATATAGCTCGTGAGTTAATCAATAAAATTTTGACTACATGGCGTCATTGTGTAGATATTAGCTCTAGCTACACGCTGATATCAAAACATGGTCGGGATAAAGCAAAATTTGGGACTTGTGAATTTTTTAAAATCCTTATATATCTAAGTCAATGTAAATTTTGGAAGACTATTCATGCATATAGCTCGTGAGTTAATCAATAAAATTTTGACTACATGGTGTCATTGTGTAGATATTAGCTCTAGCTACACGCTTATATCAAAACATGGTCGGGATAAAGCAGACTTTGGGACTTGTGAATTTTTTAAAATCCTTATATATTTAAGTCAATGTAAATTTTGGAAGATTATTCATGCATATAGCTCGTGAGTTAATCGATAAAATTTTGACTACATGGTGTCATTGTGTAGATATTACCTCTAGCTACACGCTGATATCAAACATGGTTGGGATAAAGCAGACTTTGGGACTTGTGAATTTTTTAAAATCCTTATATATCTAAGTAAATGTAAATTTTAGAAGATTATTCATGCATATAGCTCGTGAGTTAATCAATAAAATTTTAACTACATGGTGTCATTGTGTAGATATTAGCTCTAGCTACACAGTGATATTAAAACATGGTTAGGATAAAGCAGACTTTGGGACTTGTGAATTTTTTAAAATCCTTATATATCTAAGTCAATGTAAATTTTGGAAGATTATTCATGCATATAGCTCGTCGGTTAAACAATAAACTTTTGACTACTTGGTGTCATTGTGTAGATATTACCTCTAGCTACACGCTGATATCAAAACATGGTCGGGATAAAGCAGACTTTGGGACTTGTGAATATTTTAAAATCCTTATATATCTAAGTCAATGTAAATTTTGGAAGATTATTCATGCATATAGCTCGTGAATTAATCAATAAAATTTTAACTACATGGTGTCATTGTGTAGATATTAGCTCTAGCTACACGCTGATATCAAAACATGGTCGGGATAAAGCAGACTTTGGGACTTGTGAATTTTTTAAAATCCTTATATATCTAAGTCAATGTAAATTTTGGAAGATTATTCATGCATATAGCTCGTGAGTTAAACAATAAACTTTTGACTACATGATGTCATTGTGTAGATATTAGCTCTAGCTACACGCTGATATCAAAACATGGTTAGGATAAAGCAGACTTTGGGACTTGTGAATTTTTTAAAATCCTTATATATCTAAGTAAATGTAAATTTTGGTAGATTATTCATGCATATAGCTCGCGAGTTAATCAATAAACTTTTGACTACATGGTGTCATTGTGTAGATATAAGCTCTAGCTACACGCTGATATCAAAACATGGTCGGGATAAAGCAGACCTTGGGACTTGTGAATTTTTTAAAATCCTTATATATCTAAGTCAATGTAAATTTTGGAAGATTATTCATGCATATAGCTCGTGAGTTGATCAATAAAATTTTGACTACATAGTGTCATTGTGTATATATTAGCTTTAGCTACACGCTGAAATCAAAACATGGTCGGGATAAAGCAGACTTTGGGACTTGTGAATTTTTTAAAATCCTTATATATCTAAGTAAATGTAAATTTTGGAAGATTATTCATGCATATAGCTCGTGAGTTAATCAATAAACTTTTGACTACATGGTGTCATTGTGTAGATATAAACCCTAGCTACACGCTGATATCAAAACATGGTCGAGATAAAGCAGACTTTGGGACTTGTGAATTTTTTAATATCCTTATATATCTAAGTCAATGTAAATTTTGGAAGATTATTCATGCATATAGCTCGTGAGTTAATCAATAAAATTTTGACTACATGGTGTCATTGTGTAGATATTAGCTCTAGCTACACGCTGATATCAAAACATGGTTGGGATAAAGCAGACTTTGGGACTTGTGAATTTTTTAAAATCCTTATATATCTAAGTAAATGTAAATTTTAGAAGATTATTCATGCATATAGCTCGTGAGTTAATCAATAAAATTTTAACTACATGGTGTCATTGTGTAGATATTAGCTCTAGCTACACGCTGATATTAAAACATGGTTAAGATAAAGCAGACTTTGGGACTTGTGAATTTTTTAAAATCCTTATATATCTAAGTCAATGTAAATTTTGGAAGATTATTCATGCATATAGCTCGTCGGTTAAACAATAAACTTTTGACTACTTGGTGTCATTGTGTAGATATTAGCTCTAGCTACACGCTGATATCAAAACATGGTCGGGATAAAGCAGACTTTGGGACTTGTGAATTTTTTTAAATCCTTATATATCTAATTCAATGTAAATTTTGGAAGATTATTCATGCATATAGCTCGTGAATTAATCAATAAAATTTTAACTACATGGTGTCATTGTGTAGATATTAGCTCTAGCTACACGCTGATATCAAAACATGGTCGGGATAAAGCAGACTTTGGGACTTGTGAATTTTTTAAAATCCTTATATATCTAAGTCAATGTAAATTTTGGAAGATTATTCATGCATATAGCTCGTGAGTTAAACAATAAACTTTTGACTACATGATGTCATTGTGTAGATATTAGCTCTAGCTACACGCTGATATCAAAACATGGTTGGGATAAAGCAGACTTTGGGACTTGTGAATTTTTTAAAATCCTTATATATCTAAGTAAATGTAAATTTTGGAAGATTATTCATGCATATAGCTCGCGAGTTAATCAATAAACTTTTAACTTCATGGTGTCATTGTGTAGATATTAGCTCTAGCTACACGCTGATATCAAAACATGGTCGGGATAAAGCAGACTTTGGGACTTGTGAATTTTTTAAAATCCTTATATATCTAAGTCAATGTAAATTTTGGAAGATTATTCATGCATATAGCTCGTGAGTTGATCAATAAAATTTTGACTACATAGTGTCATTGTGTAGATATTAGCTCTAGCTACACGCTGAAATCAAAACATGGTCGGGATAAAGCAGACTTTGGGACTTGTGAATTTTTTAAAATCCTTATATATCTAAGTAAATGTAAATTTTGGAAGATTATTCATGCATATAGCTCGTGAGTTAATCAATAAACTTTTGACTACATGGTGTCATTGTGTAGATATAAACCCTAGCTACACGCTGATATCAAAACATGGTCGGGATAACGCAGACTTTGGGACTTGTGAATTCTTTAAAATCCTTATATATCTAAGTAAATGTAAATTTTGAAAGATTATTTATGCATATAGCTCGTGAGTTAATCAATAAAATTTTGACTACATGGCGTCATTGTGTAGATATTAACTCTAGCTACACGCTGATATCAAAACATGGTCGGGATAAAGCAAAATTTGGGACTTGTGAATTTTTTAAAATCCTTATATATCTAAGTCAATGTAAATTTTGGAAGACTATTCATGCATATAGCTCGTGAGTTAATCAATAAAATTTTGACTACATGGTGTCATTGTGTAGATATTAGCTCTAGCTACACGCTTATATCAAAACATGGTCGGGATAAAGCAGACTTTGGGACTTGTGAATTTTTTAAAATCCTTATATATCTAAGTCAATGTAAATTTTGGAAGATTATTTATGCATATAGCTTGTGAGTTAATCAATAAAATTTTGACTGCATGGTGTCATTGTGTAGATATTAGCTCTAGCTACACGCTGATATCAAAACATGGTCGGGATAACGCAGACTTTGGGACTTGTGAATTCTTTAAAATCCTTATATATCTAAGTAAATGTAAATTTTGAAAGATTATTTATGCATAAAGCTCGTGAGTTAATCAATAAAATTTTGACTACATGGCGTCATTGTGTAGATATTAGCTCTAGCTACACGCTGATATCAAAACATGGTCGGGATAAAGCAAAATTTGGGACTTGTGAATTTTTTAAAATCCTTATATATCTAAGTCAATGTAAATTTTGGAAGACTATTCATGCATATAGCTCGTGAGTTAATCAATAAAATTTTGACTACATGGTGTCATTGTGTAGATATTAGCTCTAGCTACACGCTGATAACAAAACATGGTCGGGATAAAGCAGACTTTGGGACTTGTGAATTTTTTAAAATCCTTATATATCTAAGTCAATGTAAATTTTGGAAGATTATTCATGCATATAGCTCGTGAGTTAATCAATACAATTTTGACTACGTGGTGTCATTGTGTAGATATTAGCTCTAGCTACACGCTGATATCAAAACATGGTCGGGATAAAGCAGACTTTGGGACTTGTGAATTTTTAAAAATCCTTATATATCTAAGTCAATGTAAATTTTGAAAGATTAATCATGCATATAGCTCGTGAGTTAATCACTAAAATTTTGACTACATAGTGTCATTGTGTAGATATTAGCTCTAGCTACACGCTGATATCAAAACATGGTCAGGATAAAGCAGACTTTGGGACTTGTGAATTTTTTAAAATCCTTATATATCTAAGTCAATGTAAATTTTGGAAGATTATTCATGCATATAGCTGGTGAGTTAATCAATACAATTTTAACTACATGGTGTTATTGTGTAGATATTAGCTCTAGCTACACGCTGATATCAAAACATGGTCGAGATAAAGCAGAATTTGGGACTTGTGAATTTTTTTAAAACCTTATATATCTAAGTCAATGTGAATTTTAGAAGATTATTCATGCATATTGCTCGTGAGTTAATCAATAAAATTTTGACTACATGGTGTCATTGTGTAGATATTAGCTTTAACTACACGCTGATATCAAAACATGGTCGGGATTAAGCAGACTTTGGGACTTGTGAATTTTTTAAAATCCTTATATATCTAAGTCAATGTAAATTTTGGAAGATTATTCATGCATAAAGCTCGTGAGTTATTTAACAGAATTTTGACTACATGGTATCATTGTGTAAATATTAGCTCAAGCTACACGCTGATATCAAAACATGGTCGGAATAAAGCAGACTTTGGGACTTGTGAATTTTTTAAAATCCTTATATATCTAAGTCAATGTAAATTTTGGAAGATTATTCATGCAAATAGCTCGTGAGTTAATCAAAAAAAATTTTGACTACATGGTGTCATTGTGTAGATATTAGCTCTAGCTACACGCTGATATCAAAACATTGTGGGGATAAAGCAGACTTTGGGACTTGTGAATTTTTTAAAATCCTTATATATCTAAGTCAATGTAAATTTTGGAAGATTATTCATGCATATAGCTCGTGAGATAATCAATAAAATTTTGACTACATGGTGTCATTGTGTAGATATTAGCTCTAGCTACACGCTGATATCAAAACATGGACGGAATAAAGCAGACTTTGGGACTTGTGATTTTTTTAAAATCCTTATATATCTAAGTCAATGTAAATTTTGGAAGATTATTTATGCACATAGCTCGTGCGTAAATCAATAAAATTTTGACTACATGGTGTCATTGTGTAGATATTAGCTCTAGCTACACGCTGAAATCAAAACATAGTTGGGAAAAAGCAGACTTTGGGACTTGTGAATTTTTTAAAATCCTTATATATCTAAGTAAATGTAAATTTTGGAAGATTATTCATGCATATAGCTCGTGAGTTAATCAATAAAATTTTAACTACATGCTGTCATTGTGTAGATATTAGCTCTAGCTACACGCTGATATTAAAACATGGTCGGGATAAAGCAGACTTTGGGACTTGTGAATTTTTTAAAATCCTTATATATCTAAGTCAATGTAAATTTTGGAAGATTATTCTTGCATATAGCTCGTGAGTTAATCAATAAACTTTTGACTACTTGGTGTCATTGTGTAGATATTAGCTCTAGCTACACGCTGATATCAAAACATGGTCGGGATAAAGCAGACTTTGGGACTTGTGAATTTTTTAAAATCCTTATATATCTAAGTCAATGTAAATTTTGGAAGATTATTCATGCATATAGCTCGTGAGTTGATCAATAAAATTTTGAATACATGGTGTTATTGTGTAGATATTAGCTCTAGCTACACGCTGATATCAAAACATGGTCGAGATAAAGCAGAATTTGGGACTTGTGAATTTTTTTAAAACCTTAAATATCTAAGTCAATGTGAATTTTAGAAGATTATTCATGCATATAGCTCGTGAGTTAATCAATAAAATTTTGACTACATGGTGTCATTGTGTAGATATTAGCTCTAGCTACACGCTGAAATCAAAACATAGTTGGGAAAAAGCAGACTTTGGGACTTGTGAATTTTTTAAAATCCTTATATATCTAAGTAAATGTAAATTTTGGAAGATTATTCATGCATATAGCTCGTGAGTTAATCAATAAAATTTTAACTACATGGTGTCATTGTGTAGATATTAGCTCTAGCTACACGCTGATATTAAAACATGGTCGGGATAAAGCAGAATTTGGGACTTGTGAATTTTTTAAAATCCTTATATATCTAAGTCAATGTAAATTTTGGAAGATTATTCTTGCATATAGCTCGTGAGTTAATCAATAAACTTTTGACTACTTGGTGTCATTGTGTAGATATTAGCTCTAGCTACACGCTGATATCAAAACATGGTCGGGATAAAGCAGACTTTGGGACTTGTGAATTTTTTAAAATCCTTATATATCTAAGTCAATGTAAATTTTGGAAGATTATTCATGCATATAGCTCGTGAGTTGATCAATAAAATTTTGAATACATGGTGTTATTGTGTAGATATTAGCTCTAGCTACACGCTGATATCAAAACATGGTCGGGATAAAGCAGACTTTGGGACTTGTGAATTTTTTAAAATCCTTTTATATCTAAGTCAATGTAAATTTTGGAAGATTATTCATGCATAAAGCTCGTGAATTAATCAATAAAATTTTGACTACATGGTGTCATTTTGTAGATATCAGCTCTAGCTACACGCTGATGTCAAAACGTGGTCGGGATAAAGCAGACTTTGGGACTTGTGAATTTTTTAAAATCCTTATATATCTAAGTCAATGTAAATTTTGGAAGATTATTCATGCATATAGCTCGTGAAATAATTAATAAAATTTTAACTACATGGTGTCATTGTGTAGATATTAGCTCTAGCTACACGCTGATATCAATACATGGTCAGGATAAAGCAGACTTTGGGACTTGTGAATTTTTTAAAATCCTTATATATCTAAGTCAATGTAAATTTAAGAAGATTATTCATGCATATAGCTCGTGAGTTAATCAATAAAATTTTAACTACATGGAATTATTGTGTAGATATTAGCTCTAGCTACACGCTGATATCAAAACATGGTCGAGATAAAGCAGAATTTGGGACTTGTGAGTTTTTTTAAAACCTTATATATCTAAGTCAATGTGAATTTTGGAAGATTATTCATGCATATAGCTCGTGAGTTAATCAATAAAATTTTAACTACATGGTGTCATTGCGTAGATATTAGCTTTAACTACACGCTAATTTCAAAACATGGTCGGGATAAAGCAGACTTTGGGACTTGTGAATTTTTTAAAATCCTTATATATCTAAGTCAATGTAAATTTTGGAAGATTATTCATGCATAAAGCTCGTGAGTTATTCAACAAAATTCTGACTACATGGTGTCATTGTGTAAATATTAGCTCAAGCTACACGCTGATATCAAAACATGGTCGGAATAAAGCAGACTTTGGGACTTGTGAATTTTTTAAAATCCTTATATATCTAAGTAAATGTAAATTTTGGAAGATTATTCATGCATATAGCTCGTGAGTTAATCAATAAACTTATGACTACATGGTGTCATTGTGTAGATATTAGCTCTAGCTACACGCTGATATCAAAACATAGTCGGGATAAAGCAGACTTTGGGACTTGTGAATTTTTTAAAATCCTTATATATCTAAGTCAATGTTAATTTTGGAAGATTATTCATGCATATAGCTCGTGAGTTGATCAATAAAATTTTGACTACATGGTGTCATTGTGTAGATATTAGGTCTAGCTACACGCTGATATCAAAACATGGTCGGGATAAAGCAGACTTTGGGACTTGTGAATTTTTTAAAATCCTTATATATCTAAGTCAATGTAAATTTTGGAAGATTATTCATGCATATAGCTCGTGAGTTAATCAATAAAATTTTGACTACATGGTGTCATTGTGTAGATATTAGCTCTAGCTACACGCTGATATCAAAACATGGTTGGGATAAAGCAGACTTTGGGACTTGTGAATTTTTTAAAATCCTTATATATCTAAGTAAATGTAAATTTTAGAAGATTATTCATGCATATAGCTCGTGAGTTAATCAATAAAATTTTAACTACATGAGGTCATTGTGTAGATATTAGCTCTAGCTACACGCTGATATTAAAACATGGTTAGGATAAAGCAGACTTTAGGACTTGTGAATTCTTTAATATCCTTATATATCTAAGTCAATGTAAATTTTGGAAGATTATTCATGCATATAGCTCGTCGGTTAAACAATAAACTTTTGACTACTTGGTGTCATTGTGTAGATATTACCTCTAGCTACACGCTGATATCAAAACATGGTCGGGATATAGCAGACTTTGGGACTTGTGAATTTTTTAAAATCCTTATATATCTAAGTCAATGTAAATTTTGGAAGATTATTCATGCATATAGCTCGTGAGTTAATCAATAAACTTATGACTACATGGTGTCATTGTGTAGATATTAGCTCTAGCTACACGCTGATATCAAAACATGGTCGGGATAAAGCAGACTTTGGGACTTGTGAATTTTTTAAAATCCTTATATATCTAAGTCAATGTTAATTTTGGAAGATTATTCATGCATATAGCTCGTGAGTTGATCAATAAAATTTTGACTACATGGTGTCATTGTGTGGATATTAGCTCTAGCTACACGCTGATATCAAAACATGGTCGGGATAAAGCAGACTTTGGGACTTGTGAATTTTTTAAAATCCTTATATATCTAAGTCAATGTAAATTTTGGAAGATTATTCATGCATATAGCTCGTGAGTTAATCAATAAAATTTTGACTACATGGTGTCATTGTGTAGATATTAGCTCTAGCTACACGCTGATATCAAAACATGGTTGGGATAAAGCAGACTTTGGGACTTGTGAATTTTTTAAAATCCTTATATATCTAAGTAAATGTAAATTTTAGAAGATTATTCATGCATATAGCTCGTGAGTTAATCAATAAAATTTTAACTACATGATGTCATTGTGTAGATATTAGCTCTAGCTACACGCTGATATTAAAACATGGTTAGGATAAAGCAGACTTTGGGACTTGTGAATTCTTTAAAATCCTTATATATCTAAGTCAATGTAAATTTTGGAAGATTATTCATGCATATAGCTCGTCAGTTAAACAATAAACTTTTGACTACTTGGTGTCATTGTGTAGATATTAGCTCTAGCTACACGCTGATATCAAAACATGGTCGGGATATAGCAGACTTTGGGACTTGTGAATTTTTTAAAATCCTTATATATCTAAGTAAATGTAAATTTTGGAAGATTATTCATGCATATAGCTCGTGAGTTAATCAATAAAATTTTAACTACATGGTGTCATTGTGTAGATATTAGCTCTAGCTACACGCTGATATTAAAACATGGTCGGGATAAAGCAGAATTTGGGACTTGTGAATTTTTTAAAATCCTTATATATCTAAGTCAATGTAAATTTTGGAAGATTATTCTTGCATATAGCTCGTGAGTTAATCAATAAACTTTTGACTACTTGGTGTCATTGTGTAGATATTAGCTCTAGCTACACGCTGATATCAAAACATGGTCGGGATAAAGCAGACTTTGGGACTTGTGAATTTTTTAAAATCCTTATATATCTAAGTCAATGTAAATTTTGGAAGATTATTCATGCATATAGCTCGTGAGTTGATCAATAAAATTTTGAATACATGGTGTTATTGTGTAGATATTAGCTCTAGCTACACGCTGATATCAAAACATGGTCGGGATATAGCAGACTTTGGGACTTGTGAATTTTTTAAAATCCTTTTATATCTAAGTCAATGTAAATTTTGGAAGATTATTCTTGCATATAGCTCGTGAGTTAATCAATAAACTTTTGACTACTTGGTGTCATTCTGTAGATATTAGCTCTAGCTACACGCTGATATCAAAACATGGTCGGGATAAAGCAGACTTTGGGACTTGTGAATTTTTTAAAATCCTTATATATCTAAGTCAATGTAAATTTTGGAAGATTATTCATGCATATAGCTCGTGAGTTGATCAATAAAATTTTGAATACATGGTGTTATTGTGTAGATATTAGCTCTAGCTACACGCTGATATCAAAACATGGTCGGGATAAAGCAGACTTTGGGACTTGTGAATTTTTTAAAATCCTTTTATATCTAAGTCAATGTAAATTTTGGAAGATTATTCATGCATAAAGCTCGTGAATTAATCAATAAAATTTTGACTACATGGTGTCATTTTGTAGATATCAGCTCTAGCTACACGCTGATGTCAAAACGTGGTCGGGATAAAGCAGACTTTGGGACTTGTGAATTTTTTAAAATCCTTATATATCTAAGTCAATGTAAATTTTGGAAGATTATTCATGCATATAGCTCGTGAAATAATTAATAAAATTTTAACTACATGGTGTCATTGTGTAGATATTAGCTCTAGCTACACGCTGATATCAATACATGGTCAGGATAAAGCAGACTTTGGGACTTGTGAATTTTTTAAAATCCTTATATATCTAAGTCAATGTAAATTTAAGAAGATTATTCATGCATATAGCTCGTGAGTTAATCAATAAAATTTTAACTACATGGAATTATTGTGTAGATATTAGCTCTAGCTACACGCTGATATCAAAACATGGTCGAGATAAAGCAGAATTTGGGACTTGTGAATTTTTTTAAAACCTTATATATCTAAGTCAATGTGAATTTTGGAAGATTATTCATGCATATAGCTCGTGAGTTAATCAATAAAATTTTAACTACATGGTGTCATTGCGTAGATATTAGCTTTAACTACACGCTAATTTCAAAACATGGTCGGGATAAAGCAGACTTTGGGACTTGTGAATTTTTTAAAATCCTTATATATCTAAGTCAATGTAAATTTTGGAAGATTATTCATGCATAAAGCTCGTGAGTTATTCAACAAAATTCTGACTACATGGTGTCATTGTGTAAATATTAGCTCAAGCTACACGCTGATATCAAAACATGGTCGGAATAAAGCAGACTTTGGGACTTGTGAATTTTTTAAAATCCTTATATATCTAAGTAAATGTAAATTTTGGAAGATTATTCATGCATATAGCTCGTGAGTTAATCAATAAACTTATGACTACATGGTGTCATTGTGTAGATATTAGCTCTAGCTACACGCTGATATCAAAACATAGTCGGGATAAAGCAGACTTTGGGACTTGTGAATTTTTTAAAATCCTTATATATCTAAGTCAATGTTAATTTTGGAAGATTATTCATGCATATAGCTCGTGAGTTGATCAATAAAATTTTGACTACATGGTGTCATTGTGTAGATATTAGCTCTAGCTACACGCTGATATCAAAACATGGTCGGGATAAAGCAGACTTTGGGACTTGTGAATTTTTTAAAATCCTTATATATCTAAGTCAATGTAAATTTTGGAAGATTATTCATGCATATAGCTCGTGAGTTAATCAATAAAATTTTGACTACATGGTGTCATTGTGTAGATATTAGCTCTAGCTACACGCTGATATCAAAACATGGTTGGGATAAAGCAGACTTTGGGACTTGTGAATTTTTTAAAATCCTTATATATCTAAGTAAATGTAAATTTTAGAAGATTATTCATGCATATAGCTCGTGAGTTAATCAATAAAATTTTAACTACATGAGGTCATTGTGTAGATATTAGCTCTAGCTACACGCTGATATTAAAACATGGTTAGGATAAAGCAGACTTTGGGACTTGTGAATTCTTTAATATCCTTATATATCTAAGTCAATGTAAATTTTGGAAGATTATTCATGCATATAGCTCGTCGGTTAAACAATAAACTTTTGACTACTTGGTGTCATTGTGTAGATATTACCTCTAGCTACACGCTGATATCAAAACATGGTCGGGATATAGCAGACTTTGGGACTTGTGAATTTTTTAAAATCCTTATATATCTAAGTCAATGTAAATTTTGGAAGATTATTCATGCATATAGCTCGTGAGTTAATCAATAAACTTATGACTACATGGTGTCATTGTGTAGATATTAGCTCTAGCTACACGCTGATATCAAAACATGGTCGGGATAAAGCAGACTTTGGGACTTGTGAATTTTTTAAAATCCTTATATATCTAAGTCAATGTTAATTTTGGAAGATTATTCATGCATATAGCTCGTGAGTTGATCAATAAAATTTTGAATACATGGTGTTATTGTGTAGATATTAGCTCTAGCTACACGCTGATATCAAAACATGGTCGGGATAAAGCAGACTTTGGGACTTGTGAATTTTTTAAAATCCTTATATATCTAAGTCAATGTAAATTTTGGAAGATTATTCATGCATATAGCTCGTGAGTTAATCAATAAAATTTTGACTACATGGTGTCATTGTGTAGATATTAGCTCTAGCTACACGCTGATATCAAAACATGGTTGGGATAAAGCAGACTTTGGGACTTGTGAATTTTTTAAAATCCTTATATATCTAAGTAAATGTAAATTTTAGAAGATTATTCATGCATATAGCTCGTGAGTTAATCAATAAAATTTTAACTACATGGGGTCATTGTGTAGATATTAGCTCTAGCTACACGCTGATATTAAAACATGGTTAGGATAAAGCAGACTTTGGGACTTGTGAATTTTTTAAAATCCTTATATATCTAAGTAAATGTAAATTTTAGAAGATTATTCATGCATATAGCTCGTGAGTTAATCAATAAAATTTTAACTACATGGTGTCATTGTGTAGATATTAGCTCTAGCTACACGCTGATATCAAAACATGGTCAAGATAAAGCAGACTTTGGGACTTGTGAATTTTTTAAAATCCTTATATATCTAAGTCAATGTAAATTTTGGAAGATTATTCATGCATATAGCTCGTCGGTTAAACAATAAACTTTTGACTACTTGGTGCCATTGTGTAGATATTACCTCTAGCTACACGCTGATATCAAAACATGGTCGGGATATAGCAGACTTTGGGACTTGTGAATTTTTTAAAATCCTTATATATCTAAGTCAATGTAAATTTTGGAAGATTATTCATGCATATAGCTCGTGAGTTAATCAATAAACTTATGACTACATGGTGTCATTGTGTAGATATTAGCTCTAGCTACACGCTGATATCAAAACATGGTCGGGATAAAGCAGACTTTGGGACTTGTGAATTTTTTAAAATCCTTATATATCTAAGTCAATGTTAATTTTGGAAGATTATTCATGCATATAGCTCGTGAGTTGATCAATAAAATTTTGACTACATGGTGTCATTGTGTAGATATTAGCTCTAGCTACACGCTGATATCAAAACATGGTCGGGATAAAGCAGACTTTGGGACTTGTGAATTTTTTAAAATCCTTATATATCTAAGTCAATGTAAATTTTGGAAGATTATTCATGCATATAGCTCGTGAGTTAATCAATAAAATTTTGACTACATGGTGTCATTGTGTAGATATTAGCTCTAGCTACACGCTGATATCAAAACATGGTTGGGATAAAGCAGACTTTGGGACTTGTGAATATTTTAAAATCCTTATATATCTAAGTAAATGTAAATTTTAGAAGATTATTCATGCATATAGCTCGTGAGTTAATCAATAAAATTTTAACTACATGAGGTCATTGTGTAGATATTAGCTCTAGCTACACGCTGATATTAAAACATGGTTAGGATAAAGCAGACTTTGGGACTTGTGAATTCTTTAAAATCCTTATATATCTAAGTCAATGTAAATTTTGGAAGATTATTCATGCATATAGCTCGTCGGTTAAACAATAAACTTTTGACTACTTGGTGTCATTGTGTAGATATTACCTCTAGCTACACGCTGATATCAAAACATGGTCGGGATATAGCAGACTTTGGGACTTGTGAATTTTTTAAAATCCTTATATATCTAAGTCAATGTAAATTTTGGAAGATTATTCATGCATATAGCTCGTGAGTTAATCAATAAAATTTTAACTACATGGTGTCATTGTGTAGATATTAGCTCTAGCTACACGCTGATATCAAAACATGGTCGGGATAAAGCAGACTTTGGGACTTGTGAATTTTTTAAAATCCTTATATATCTAAGTCAATGTAAATTTTGGAAGATTATTCATGCATATAGCTCGTGAGTTAAACAATAAACTTTTGACTACATGATGTCATTGTGTAGATATTAGCTCTAGCTACACGCTGATATCAAAACATGGTTGGGATAAAGCAGACTTTGGGACTTGTGAATTTTTTAAAATCCTTATATATCTAAGTAAATGTAAATTTTGGAAGATTATTCATGCATATAGCTCGCGAGTTAATCAATAAACTTTTGACTACATGGAGTCATTGTGTAGATATTAGCTCTAGCTACACGCTGAGATCAAAACATGGTCGGGATAAAGCAGACTTTGGGACTTGTGAATTTTTTAAAATCCTTATATATCTAAGTCAATGTAAATTTTAAAAGATTATTCATGCATATAGCTCGTGAGTTGATCAATAAAATTTTGACTACATAGTGTCATTGTGTAGATATTAGCTCTAGCTACACGCTGAAATCAAAACATGGTCGGGATAAAGCAGACTTTGGGACTTGTGAATTTTTTAAAATCCTTATATATCTAAGTAAATGTAAATTTTGGAAGATTATTCATGCATATAGCTCGTGAGATAATCAATAAACTTTTGACTACATGGTGTCATTGTGTAGATATTAGCTCTAGCTACACGCTGATATCAAAACATGGTCGGGATAAAGCAGACTTTGGGACTTGTGAATTTTTTAATATCCTTATATATCTAAGTCAATGTAAATTTTGGAAGATTATTCATGCATATAGCTCGTGAGTTGAATAATAAAATTTTGACTACATAGTGTCATTGTGTAGCTATTAGCTCTAGCTACACGCTGATATCAAAACATGGTCGAGATAAAGCAGACTTTGGGACTTGTGAATTTTTTAAAATCCTTATATATCTAAGTCAATGTAAATTTTGGAAGATTATTTATGCATATAGCTTGTGAGTTAATCAATAAAATTTTGACTGCATGGTGTCATTGTGTAGATATTAGCTCTAGCTACACGCTGATATCAAAACATGGTCGGGATAAAGCAAAATTTGGGACTTGTGAATTTTTTAAAATCCTTATATATCTAAGTCAATGTAAATTTTGGAAGATTTCATGCATATAGCTCGTGAGTTAATCAATAAAATTTTGACTACATGGTGTCATTGTGTAGATATTAGCTCTAGCTACACGCTGATAACAAAACATGGTCGGGATAAAGCAGACTTTGGGACTTGTGAATTTTTTAAAATCCTTATATATCTAAGTCAATGTAAATTTTGGAAGATTATTCATGCATATAGCTCGTGAGTTAATCAATAAAATTTTAACTACATGGTGTCATTGTGTAGATATTAGCCATAGCTACACGCTGATATCAAAACATGGTCGGGATAAAGCAGACTTTGGGACTTGTGAATTTTTTAAAATCCTTATATATCTAAGTCAATGTAAATTTTAGAAGATTAATCATGCATATAGCTCGTGAGTTAATCAATAAAATTTTGACTACATGGTGTCATTGTGTAGATATTAGCTCTAGCTACACGCTGATATCAGAACATGGTCAGGATAAAGCAGCCTTTGGGACTTGTGAATTTTTTAAAATCCTTATATATCTAAGTCAATGTAAATTTTTGAAGATTATTCATGCATATAGCTCGTGAGTTAATCGATACAATTTTAACTACATGGTGTTATTGTGTAGATATTAGCTCTAGCTACACGCTGATATCAAAACATGGTCGAGATAAAGCAGAATTTGGGACTTGTGAATTTTTTTAAAACCTTATATATCTAAGTCAATGTGAATTTTGGAAGATTATTCATGCATATAGCTCGTGAGTTAATCAATAAAATTTTGACTACATGGTGTCATTGTGTAGATATTAGCTCTAACTACACGCTGATATCAAAACATGGTCGGGATGAAGCAGACTTTGGGACTTGTGAATTTTTTAAAATCCTTATATATCTAAGTCAATGTAAATTTTGGAAGATTATTCATGGATAAAGCTCGTGAGTTATTCAACAAAATTTTGACTACATGGTATCATTGTGTAAATATTAGCTCTAGCTACACGCTGATATCAAAACATGGTCGGAATAAAGCAGACTTTGGGACTTGTGAATTTTTTAAAATCCTTATATATCTAAGTCAATGTAAATTTTGGAAGATTATTCATGCATATAGCTCGTGAGTTAATCGAAAAAAATTTTGACTACATGGTGTCATTGTGTAGATATTAGCTCTAGCTACACGCTGATATCAAAACATGGTCAGGATAAAGCAGACTTTGGGACTTGTGAATTTTTTAAAATCCTTATATATCTAAGTCAATGTAAAATTTGGAAGATTATTCATGCATATAGCTCGTGAGATATTCAATAAAATTTTGACTACATGGTGTCATTGTGTGGATATTAGCTCTAGCTACACGCTGATATCAAAACATGGTCGGAATAAAGCAGACTTTGGGACTTGTGATTTTTTTAAAATCCTTATATATCTAAGTCAATGTAAATTTTGGAAGATTATTCATGCACATAGCTCGTGAGTAAATCAATAAAATTTTGACTACATGGTGTTATTGTGTAGATATTAGCTCTAGCTACACGCTGATATTCAAACATGGTTGGGAAAAAGCAGACTTTGGGACTTGTGAATTTTTTAAAATCCTTATATATCTAAGTAAATGTAAATTTTGGAAGATTATTCATGCATATTGCTCGTGAGTTAATCAATAAAATTTTAACTACATGGTGTCATTGTGTAGATATTAGCTCTAGATACACGCTGATATTAAAATATGGTTGGGATAAAGCAGACTTAGGGACTTGTGAATTTTTTAAAATCCTTATATATCTAAGTCAATGTAAATTTTAGAAGATTATTCTTGCATATAGCTCGTGGGTTAAACAATAAACCTTTGACTACTTGGTGTCATTGTGTAGATATTAGCTCTAGCTACACGCTGATATCAAAACATGGTCGGGATAAAGCAGACTTTGGGACTTGTGAATTTTTTAAAATCCTTATATATCTAAGTCAATGTAAATTTTGGAAGATTATTCATGCATATAGCTCGTGAGTTGATCAATAAAATTTTGACTACATGGTGTCATTGTGTAGATTTTAGCTCTAGCTACACGCTGATATCAAAACATGGTCGGGATAAAGCAGACTTTGGGACTTGTGAATTTTTTAAAATCCTTATATATCTAAGTCAATGAATATTTTGGAAGATTATTCATGCATATAACTCGTGAGTTAATTCATAAAATTTTGACTACATGGTGTCATTTTGTCGATATTAGCTCTGGCTACACGCTGATATGAAAACATAGTCGGGATAAAGCAGACTTTAGGACTTGTGAATTTTTTAAAATCCTTATATATCTAAGTCAATGTAAATTTTGGAAGATTATTCATGCATATAGCTCGTGAGTTGATCAATAAAATTTTGAATACATGGTGTTATTGTGTAGATATTAGCTCTAGCTACACGCTGATATCAAAACATGGTCGGGATAAAGCAGACTTTGGGACTTGTGAATTTTTTAAAATCCTTATATATCTAAGTCAATGTAAATTTTGGAAGATTATTCATGCATATAGCTCGTGAGTTAATCAATAAAATTTTGACTACATGGTGTCATTGTGTAGATATTCGTTCTAGCTACACGCTGATATCAAAACATGGTCGAGATAAAGCAGACTTTAGGACTTGTGAATTTTTTAAAATCCTTATATATCTAAGTCAATGTAAATTTTGGAAGATTATTCATGCATATAGCTCGTGAGTTAATCAATAAAATTTTAACTGCATGGTGTCATTGTGTAGATATTAGCTTTAGCTACACGCTAATATCAAAACATGGTCGGGATAAAGCAGACTTTGGGACTTGTGAATTTTTTAAAATCCTTATATATCTAAGTCAATGTAAATTTTGGAAGATTATTCATGCATATAGCTCGTGAATTAATCAATAAAATTTTGACTACATGGTGTCATTTTGTAGATATCAGCTCTAGCTACACGCTGATGTCAAAACGTGGTCGGGATAAAGCAGACTTTGGGACTTGTGAATTTTTTAGAATCCTTATATATCTAAGTCAATGTAAATTTTGGAAGATTATTCATGCATATAGCTCGTGAGTTAATCAATAAAATTTTGATAACATGGTGTCATTGTGTAGATATTAGCTTTAGCTACACGCTGATATTCAAACATGGTTGGGAAAAAGCAGACTTTGGGACTTGTGAATTTTTTAAAATCCTTATATATCTAAGTAAATGTAAATTTTGGAAGATTATTCATGCATATTGCTCGTGAGTTAATCAATAAAATTTTAACTACATGGTGTCATTGTGTAGATATTAGCTCTAGATACACGCTGATATTAAAATATGGTTGGGATAAAGCAGACTTAGGGACTTGTGAATTTTTTAAAATCCTTATATATCTAAGTCAATGTAAATTTTGGAAGATTATTCTTGCATATAGCTCGTGGGTTAAACAATAAACCTTTGACTACTTGGTGTCATTGTGTAGATATTAGCTCTAGCTACACGCTGATATCAAAACATGGTCGGGATAAAGCAGACTTTGGGACTTGTGAATTTTTTAAAATCCTTATATATCTAAGTCAATGTAAATTTTGGAAGATTATTCATGCATATAGCTCGTGAGTTGATCAATAAAATTTTGACTACATGGTGTCATTGTGTAGATTTTAGCTCTAGCTACACGCTGATATCAAAACATGGTCGGGATAAAGCAGACTTTGGGACTTGTGAATTTTTTAAAATCCTTATATATCTAAGTCAATGAATATTTTGGAAGATTATTCATGCATATAACTCGTGAGTTAATTCATAAAATTTTGACTACATGGTGTCATTTTGTCGATATTAGCTCTGGCTACACGCTGATATGAAAACATAGTCGGGATAAAGCAGACTTTGGGACTTGTGAATTTTTTAAAATCCTTATGTATCTAAGTCAATGTAAATTTTGGAAGATTATTCATGCATATAGCTCGTGAGTTAATCAAAAAAAATTTTGACTACATGGTGTTATTGTGTAGATATTAGCTCTAGCTACACGGTGATACCAAAACATGGTCGGGATAAAGCAGACTTTGGAACTTGTGAATTTTTTAAAATCCTTATATATCTAAGTCAATGTAAATTTTGGAAGATTATTCATGCATATAGCTCGTAAGTTAAACAATAAACTTTTGACTACATGGCGTCATTGTGTAGATATTAGCTCTAGCTACACGCTGATATCAAAACATGGTCGGGATAAAGCAGACTTTGGGACTTGTGAATTTTTTAAAATCCTTATATATCTAAGTCAATGTAAATTTTGGAAGATTATTCATGCATATAGCTCGTGAGTTGATCAATAAAATTTTGAATACATGGTGTTATTGTGTAGATATTAGCTCTAGCTACACGCTGATATCAAAACATGGTCGGGATAAAGCAGACTTTGGGACTTGTGAATTTTTTAAAATCCTTATATATCTAAGTCAATGTAAATTTTGGAAGATTATTCATGCATATAGCTCGTGAGTTAATCAATAAAATTTTGACTACATGGTGTCATTGTGTAGATATTCGTTCTAGCTACACGCTGATATCAAAACATGGTCGAGATAAAGCAGACTTTAGGACTTGTGAATTTTTTAAAATCCTTATATATCTAAGTCAATGTAAATTTTGGAAGATTATTCATGCATATAGCTCGTGAGTTAATCAATAAAATTTTAACTGCATGGTGTCATTGTGTAGATATTAGCTTTAGCTACACGCTAATATCAAAACATGGTCGGGATAAAGCAGACTTTGGGACTTGTGAATTTTTTAAAATCCTTATATATCTAAGTCAATGTAAATTTTGGAAGATTATTCATGCATATAGCTCGTGAATTAATCAATAAAATTTTGACTACATGGTGTCATTTTGTAGATATTAGCTCTAGCTACACGCTGATATCAAAACATGGTCAGGATAAAGCAGACTTTGGGACTTGTGAATTTTTTAAAATCCCTATATATCTAAGTCAATGTAAATTTTGGAAGATTATTCATGCATATAGCTCGTGAGGCAATCAATAAAATTTGGATTACATGGTGTCATTGTGTAGATATTAGCTCTAGCTACACGCTTTCATCAAAACATGGTCGGAATAAAGCAGACTTTGGGACTTGTGAACTTTTTAAAATCCCTATATATCTAAGTCAATGTAAATTTTGGAAGATTATTCATGCATATAGGTCGTGAGTTAATCAATAGAACTTTGATTACATGGTGTCATTGTGTAGATATTAGCTCTAGCTACACGCTGATATCAAAACATGGTCAGGATAAAGCAGACTTTGGGACTTGTAAATTTTTTAAAATCCTTATATATCTAAGTCAATGTAAATTTTGGAAGATTATTGATGCATATAGCTCGTGAGTTAAACAATAAACTTTTGACTACATGGCGTCATTGTGTAGATATTAGCTCTTGCTACACGCTGATATCAAAACATGGTCGGGATAAAGCAGACTTTGGGACTTGTGAATTTTTTAAAATCCTTATATATCTAAGTCAATGTAAATTTTGGAAGATTATTCATGCATATAGCTCGTGAGTTAATCAATAAAATTTTAACTACATGGTGTCATTGTGTAGATATTAGCTCTAGCTACACGCTGATATCAAAACATGGTCGGGATAAAGCAGACTTTGGGACTTGTGAATTTTTTAAAATCCTTATATATCTAAGTCAATGTAAATTTTGGAAGATTATTCATGCATATAGCTCGTGAGTTATTCAATAAAATTTTGACTACATGGTGTCATTGTGTAGATATTAGCTCTAGCTACACGCTGATATCAAAACATGGTCGCGATAAAGCAGACTTTGGGACTTGTGAATTTTTTTAAAACCTTATATATCTAAGTCAATGTGAATTTTGGAAGATTATTCATGCATATAGCTCGTGAGTTAATCAATAAAATTTTGACTACATGGTGTCATTGTGTAGATATTAGCTCTAACTACACGCTGATATCAAAACATGGTCGGGATGAAGCAGACTTTGGGACTTGTGAATTTTTTAAAATCCTTATATATCTAAGTCAATGTAAATTTTGGAAGATTATTCATGGATAAAGCTCGTGAGTTATTCAACAAAATTTTGACTACATGGTATCATTGTGTAAATATTAGCTCTAGCTACACGCTGATATCAAAACATGGTCGGAATAAAGCAGACTTTGGGACTTGTGAATTTTTTAAAATCCTTATATATCTAAGTCAATGTAAATTTTGGAAGATTATTCATGCATATAGCTCGTGAGTTAATCGAAAAAAATTTTGACTACATGGTGTCATTGTGTAGATATTAGCTCTAGCTACACGCTGATATCAAAACATGGTCAGGATAAAGCAGACTTTGGGACTTGTGAATTTTTTAAAATCCTTATATATCTAAGTCAATGTAAATTTTGGAAGATTATTCATGCATATAGCTCGTGAGATAATCAATAAAATTTTGACTACATGGTGTCATTGTGTGGATATTAGCTCTAGCTACACGCTGATATCAAAACATGGTCGGAATAAAGCAGACTTTGGGACTTGTGATTTTTTTAAAATCCTTATATATCTAAGTCAATGTAAATTTTGGAAGATTATTCATGCACATAGCTCGTGAGTAAATCAATAAAATTTTGACTACATGGTGTTATTGTGTAGATATTAGCTCTAGCTACACGCTGATATTCAAACATGGTTGGGAAAAAGCAGACTTTGGGACTTGTGAATTTTTTAAAATCCTTATATATCTAAGTAAATGTAAATTTTGGAAGATTATTCATGCATATTGCTCGTGAGTTAATCAATAAAATTTTAACTACATGGTGTCATTGTGTAGATATTAGCTCTAGATACACGCTGATATTAAAATATGGTTGGGATAAAGCAGACTTTGGGACTTGTGAATTTTTTAAAATCCTTATATATCTAAGTCAATGTAAATTTTGGAAGATTATTCTTGCATATAGCTCGTGGGTTAAACAATAAACTTTTGACTACTTGGTGTCATTGTGTAGATATAAGCTCTAGCTACACGCTGATATCAAAACATGGTCGGGATAAAGCAGACTTTGGGACTTGTGAATTTTTTAAAATCCTTATATATCTAAGTCAATGTAAATTTTGGAAGATTATTCATGCATATAGCTCGTGAGTTGATCAATAAAATTTTGACTACATGGTGTCATTGTGTAGATTTTAGCTCTAGCTACACGCTGATATCAAAACATGGTCGGAATAAAGCAGACTTTGGGACTTGTGAATTTTTTAAAATCCTTATATATCTAAGTCAATGTAAATTTTGGAAGATTATTCATGCATATAACTCGTGAGTTAATTCATAAAATTTTGACTACATGGTGTCATTTTGTAGATATTAGCTCTGGCTACACGCTGATATGAAAACATAGTCGGGATAAAGCAGACTTTGGGACTTGTGAATTTTTTAAAATCCTTATGTATCTAAGTCAATGTAAATTTTGGAAGATTATTCATGCATATAGCTCGTGAGTTAATCAAAAAAAATTTTGACTACATGGTGTTATTGTGTAGATATTAGCTCTAGCTACACGGTGATACCAAAACATGGTTGGGATAAAGCAGACTTTGGAACTTGTGAATTTTTTAAAATCCTTATATATCTAAGTCAATGTAAATTTTGGAAGATTATTCATGCATATAGCTCGTAAGTTAAACAATAAACTTTTGACTACATGGCGTCATTGTGTAGATATTAGCTCTAGCTACACGCTGATATCAAAACATGGTCGGGATAAAGCAGACTTTGGGACTTGTGAATTTTTTAAAATCCTTATATATCTAAGTCAATGTAAATTTTGGAAGATTATTCATGCATATAGCTCGTGAGTTGATCAATAAAATTTTAAATACATGGTGTCATTGTGTAGATATTAGCTCTAGCTACACGCTGATATCAAAACATGGTCGGGATAAAGCAGACTTTGGGACTTGTGAATTTTTTAAAATCCTTATATATCTAAGTTAATGTAAATTTTGGAAGATTATTCATGCATATAGCTCGTGAGTTAATCAATAAAATTTTGACTACATGATGTCATTGTGTAGATATTAGTTCTAGCTACACGCTGATATCAAAACATGGTCGGGATAAAGCAGACTTTAGGACTTGTGAATTTTTTAAAATCCTTATATATCTAAGTCAATGTAAATTTTGGAAGATTATTCATGCATATAGCTCGTGAGTTAATCAATAAAATTTTAACTGCATGGTGTCATTGTGTAGATATTAGCTTTAGCTACACGCTAATATCAAAACATGGTCGGGATAAAGCAGACTTTGGGACTTGTGAATTTTTTAAAATCCTTATATATCTAAGTCAATGTAAATTTTGGAAGATTATTCATGCATATAGCTCGTGAATTAATCGATAAAATTTTGACTACATGGTGTCATTTTGTAGATATCAGCTCTAGCTACACGCTGATGTCAAAACGTGGTCGGGATAAAGCAGACTTTGGGACTTGTGAATTTTTTAGAATCCTTATATATCTAAGTCAATGTAAATTTTGGAAGATTATTCATGCATATAGCTCGTGAGTTAATCAATAAAATTTTGACTACATGGTGTCATTTTGTAGATATTAGCTCTAGCTACACGCTGATATCAAAACATGGTCAGGATAAAGCAGACTTTGGGACTTGTGAATTTTTTAAAATCCCTATATATCTAAGTCAATGTAAATTTTGGAAGATTATTCATGCATATAGCTCGTGAGGCAATCAATAAAATTTGGATTACATGGTGTCATTGTGTAGATATTAGCTCTAGCTACACGCTTTCATCAAAACATGGTCGGAATAAAGCAGACTTTGGGACTTGTGAACTTTTTAAAATCCCTATATATCTAAGTCAATGTAAATTTTGGAAGATTATTCATGCATATAGCTCGTGAGTTAATTAATAGAACTTTGATTACATGGTGTCATTGTGTAGATATTAGCTCTAGCTACACGCTGATATCAAAACATGGTCAGGATAAAGCAGACTTTGGGACTTGTGAATTTTTTAAAATCCTTATATATCTAAGTCAATGTAAATTTTGGAAGATTATTCATGCATATAGCTCGTGAGTTAAACAATAAACTTTTGACTACATGGCGTTATTGTGTAGATATTAGCTCTTGCTACACGCTGATATCAAAACATGGTCGGGATAAAGCAGACTTTGGGACTTGTGAATTTTTTAAAATCCTTATATATCTAAGTCAATGTAAATTTTGGAAGATTATTCATGCATATAGCTCGTGAGTTAATCAATAAAATTTTAACTACATGGTGTCATTGTGTAGATATTAGCTCTAGCTACACGCTAATATCAAAACATTGTCGGGATAAAGCAGACTTTGGGACTTGTGAATTTTTTAAAATCCTTATATATCTAAGTCAATGTAAATTTTGGAAGATTATTCATGCATATAGCTCGTGAGTTATTCAATAAAATTTTGACTACATGGTGTCATTGTGTAGATATTAGCTCTAGCTACACGCTGATATCAAAACATGGTCGCGATAAAGCAGACTTTGGGACTTGTGAATTTTTTAAAATCCTTATATATCTAAGTCAATGTTAATTTTGGAAGATTATTCATGCATATAGCTCGTGAGTTTATCAATAAAATTTGGACTACATGGTGTTATTGTGTAAAAATTGGCTCTAGCTACACGCTGATATCAAAACATGGTCAGGATAAAGCAGACTTTGGGACTTGTGAATTTTTTAAATCCTTAAATATCTAAGTCAATGTAAATTTTGGAAGATTATTCATGCATATAGCTTGTGAGTTAATCAATAAAATTTTGACTACATGGTGTTATTGTGTAGATATTAGCTCTAGCTACACGCTTATATCAAAACATGGTCGGAATAAAGCAGACTTTGGGACTTGTAAATTTTTTTAAAACCTTATATATCTAAGTCAATGTGAATTTTGGAAGATTATTTATGCATATAGCTCGTGAGTTAATCAATAAAATTTTGACTACATGGTGTCATTGTGTAGATATTAGCTCTAACTTCAAGCTGATATCAAAACATGGTCGGGATAAAGCAGACTTTGGGACTTGTGAATTTTTTAAAATCCTTATATATCTAAGTCAATGTAAATTTTGGAAGATTATTTATGCATATAGCTCGTGAGTTATTCAATAAAATTTTGACTGCATGGTCTCATTGTGTAGATATTAGCTCTAGCTACACGCTGATATCAAAACATGGTCAGGATAAAGCAGACTTTGGGACTTGTGAATTTTTTAAAATCCTTATATATCTAAGTCAATGTAAATTTTGGAAGATTATTCATGCATATAGCTCGTGAGTTAATCGATAAAATTTTGACTACATGGTGTTATTGTGTAGATATTAGCTCTAGCTACACGCTTATATCAAAACATGGTCGGAATAAAGCAGACTTTGGGACTTGTAAATTTTTTTAAAACCTTATATATCTAAGTCAATGTGAATTTTGGAAGATTATTTATGCATATAGCTCGTGAGTTAATCAATAAAATTTTGACTACATGGTGTCATTGTGTAGATATTAGCTCTAACTTCAAGCTGATATCAAAACATGGTCGGGATAAAGCAGACTTTGGGACTTGTGAATTTTTTAAAATCCTTATATATCTAAGTCAATGTAAATTTTGGAAGATTATTTATGCATATAGCTCGTGAGTTATTCAATAAAATTTTGACTGCATGGTCTCATTGTGTAGATATTAGCTCTAGCTACACGCTGATATCAAAACATGGTCAGGATAAAGCAGACTTTGGGACTTGTGAATTTTTTAAAATCCTTATATATCTAAGTCAATGTAAATTTTGGAAGATTATTCATGCATATAGCTCGTGAGTTAATCGATAAAATTTTGACTACATGGTGTTATTGTGTAGATATTAGCTCTAGCTACACGCTGATATCAAAACATGGTCGGGATGAAGCAGACTTTGGGACTCGTGAATTTTTTTAAAACCTTATATATCTAAGTCAATGTAAATTTTGGAAGATTATTCATGCATATAGCTCGTGAATTAAACGAAAAACTTTTGACAACATGGTGTCATTGTGTAGATATTAGCTCTAGCTACACGCTGATATCAAAACATGGTCGGGATATAGCAGACTTTGGGACTTGTGAATTTTTTAAAATCCTTATATATCTAAGTAAATGTAAATTTTGGAAGATTATTCATGCATATAGCTCGTGAGTTAATCAATAAACTTTTGACTACATGGTGTCATTGTGTAGATATTAGCTCTAGCTACACGCTGATATCAAAACATGGTCGGGATAAAGCAGACTTTGGGACTTGTGAATTTTTTAAAATCCTTATATATCTAAGTCAATGTAAATTTTGGAAGATTATTCATGCATATAGCTCGCGAGCTAATCAAGAAAAATTTTGACTACATGGTGTCATTGTGTAGATATTAGCTCTAGCTACACGCTGATATCAAAACATGGTCGGGATAAAGCAGACTTTGGGAGTTGTGAATTTTTTAAAATCCTTATATATCTAAGTAAATGTAAATTTTGGAGGATTATTCATGCATATAGCTCGTGAGTTAATCAATAAAATTTTGACTACATGCTGTCATTGTGTAGATATTAGCTCTAGCTACACGCTGATATCAAAACATGGTCAGGATAAAGCAGACTTTGGGACTTGTGAATTTTTTAAAATCCTTATATATCTAAGTCAATGTAAATTTTGAAAGATTATTCATGCATATAGCTACTGAGTTAATCAATAAAATTTTGACAACATGGTGTCATTGTGTAGATATTAGCTCTAGCTACACGCTTATATCAAAACATGGTCGGGATATAGCAGACTTTGGGACTTGTGAATTTTTTAAAATCCTTATATATCTAAGTAAATGTAAATTTTGGAAGATTATTCATGCATATAGCTCGTGAGTTAATCAATTAAATTTTGACTACATGTTGTCATTGTGTAGATATTAGCTCTAGCTACACGCTGATATCAACACATGGTTGGGATAAAGCAGACTTTGGGACTTGTGAATTTTTTAAAATCCTTATATATCTAAGTCAATGTAAATTTTGGAAGATTATTCATGCATATAGCTCGTGAGTTAAACAAAAAACTTTTGACTACATGGTGTCATTGTGTAGATATTAGCTCTAGTTACACGCTGATATCGAAACATGGTCGGGATAAAGCAGACTTTGGGACTTGTGAATTTTTTAAAATCCTTATATATCTAAGTAAATGTAACTTTTAGAAGATTATTCATGCATATAGCTCGTGAGTTAATCAATAAACTTTTGACTACATAGTGTCATTGTGTAGATATTAGCTCTAGCTACACGCTGATATCAAAAGATGGTCGGGATAAATCAGACTTTGGGACTTGTGAATTTTTTAAAATCCTTATATATCTAAGTCAATGTAAAATTTGGAAGATTATTCATGCATATAGCTCGTGAGTTAATCAATAAACTTTTGACTACATGGTGTCATTGTGTAGATATTAGCTCTAGCTACACGCTGATATCAAAACATGGTCGGGATAAAGCAGACTTTCGGACTTGTGAATTTTTTAAAATCCTTATATATCTAAGTAAATGTAAATTTTGGAAGATTATTCATGCATATAGCTCGTGAGTTAATCAATAAACTTTTGACTACATGGTGTCATTGTGTAGATATTAGCTCTAGCTACACGCTGATATCAAAACATGGTCGGGATATAGCAGACTTTGGGACTTGTGAATTTTTTAAAATCCTTATATATCTAAGTAAATGTAAATTTTGGAAGATTATTCATGCATATAGCTCGTTAGTTAATCAATAAACTTTTGACTACATGGTGTCATTGTGTAGATATTAGCTCTAGCTACACGCTGATATCAAAACATGGTCGGGATAAAGCAGACTTTGGGACTTGTGAATTTTTTAAAATCCTTATATATCTAAGTCAATGTAAATTTTGGAAGATTATTCATGCATATAGCTCGCGAGTTAATCAAAAAAAATTTTGACTACATGGTGTCATTGTGTAGATATTAGCTCTAGCTACACGCTGATTTCAAAACATGGTCGGGATAAAGCAGACTTTGGGAGTTGTGAATTTTTTAAAATCCTTATATATCTAAGTAAATGTAAATTTTGGAAGATTATTCATGCATATAGCTCGTGAGTTAATCAATAAAATTTTGACTACACGCTGTCATTGTGTAGATATTAGCTCTAGCTACACGCTGATATCAAAACATGGTCAGGATAAAGCAGACTTTGGGACTTGTGAATTTTTTAAAATCCTTATATATCTAAGTCAATGTCAATTTTGAAAGATTATTCATGCATATAGCTACTGAGTTAATCAATAAAATTTTGACAACATGGTGTCATTGTGTAGATATTAGCTCTAGCTACACGCTGATATCAAAACATCGTCGGGATAAAGCAGACTTTGGGACTTGTGAATTTTTTAAAATCCTTATATATCTAAGTAAATGTAAATTTTGGAAGATTATTCATGCATATAGCTCGTGAGTTAATCAATAAAATTTTGACTACATGTTGTCATTGTGTAGATATTAGCTCTGGCTACACGCTGATATCAACACATGGTTGGGATAAAGCAGACTTTGGGACTTGTGAATTTTTTAAAATCCTTATATATCTAAGTCAATGTAAATTTTGGAAGATTATTCATGCATATAGCTCGTGAGTTAAACAAAAAACTTTTGACTACATGGTGTCATTGCGTAGATATTAGCTCTAGCTACACGCTGATATCGAAACATGGTCGGGATAAAGCAGACTTTGGGTTTTGTGAATTTTTTAAAATTCTTATATATCTAAGTAAATGTAACTTTTAGAAGATTATTCATGCATATAGCTCGTGAGTTAATCAATAAACTTTTGACTACATAGTGTCATTGTGTAGATATTAGCTCTAGCTACACGCTGATATCAAAAGATGGTCGGGATAAAGCAGACTTTGGGACTTGTGAATTTTTTAAAATCCTTATATATCTAAGTCAATGTAAAATTTGGAAGATTATTCATGCATATAGCTCGTGAGTTAATCAATAAACTTTTGACTACATGGTGTCATTGTGTAGATATTAGCTCTAGCTACACGCTGATATCAAAACATGGTCGGGATAAAGCAGACTTTGGGACTTGTGAATTTTTTAAAATCCTTATATATCTAAGTCAATGTAAATTTTGGAAGATTATTCATGCATATAGCTCGTGAGTTAATTATAAAAAATTTTGACTACATGGTGTCATTGTGTAGATATTAGCTCTGACTACACGGTGATATCAAAACATGGTCGGGATAAAGCAGACTTTGGGACTTGTGAATTTTTTAAAATCCTTATATATCTAAGTTATTGTAAATTTTGGAAGATTATTCATGCATATAGCTCGTGAGGTAATCAATAAACTTTTAACTACATGGTGTCATTGTGTAGATATTAGCTCTAGCTACACGCTGATATCGAAACATGGTCATGATAAAGCAGACTTTGGGACTTGTGAATTTTTTAAAATCCTTATATATCTAAGTAAATGTAAATTTTGGAAGAATATTCATGCATATAGCTCGTGAGTTAATCAATAAACTTTTGACTACATGGTGTCATTGTGTAGATATTAGCTCTAGCTACACGCTGATATCAAAACATGGTCGGGATAAAGCAGACTTTGGAACTTGTGAATTTTTTAAAATCCTTATATATCTAAGTCAATGTAAATTTTGGAAGATTATTCATGCATATAGCTCGTGAGTTAATCAAAAAAAATTTTGACTACATGGTGTCATTGTGTAGATATTAGCTCTAGCTACACGCTGATATCGAAACATGGTCGGGATAAAGCAGACTTTGGGACTTGTGAATCTTTTAAAATCCTTATATATCTAAATAAATGTAAATTTTGGAAGATTATTTATGCATATAGCTTGTGAGTTAATCAATAAACTTTTGACTACATGGTTGCATTGTGTAGATATTAGCTCTAGCTACACGCTGATATCAAAACATGGTCGGGATAAAGCAGACTTTGGGACTTGTGAATTTTTTAAAATCCTTATATATCTAAGTCAATGTAAATTTTGGAAGATTATTCATGCATATAGCTCGTGAGTTAATCAATAAACTTTTGACTACATGGTGTCATTGTGTATATATTAGCTCTAGCTACACGCTGATATCAAAACATGGTCGGGATAAAGCAGACTTTGGGACTTGTGAATTTTTTAAAATCCTTATATATCTAAGTCAATGTAAATTTTGGAAGATTATTCATGCATATAGCTCGTGAGTTAATCAAAAAAAATTTTGACCACATGGTGTCATTGTGTAGATATTAGCTCTAGCTACACGGTGATATCAAAACATGGTCGGGATAAAGCAGACTTTGGGACTTGTGAATTTTTAAAAATCCTTATATATCTAAGTCAATGTAAATTTTGGAAGATTATTCATGCATATAGCTCGTGAGTTAATCAATAAACTTTTAACTACATAGTGCCATTGTGTAGATATTAGCTCTAGCTACACGCTGATATCGAAACATGGTCATGATAAAGCAGACTTTGGGACTTGTGAATTTTTTAAAATCCTTATATATCTAAGTAAATGTAAATTTTGGAAGAATATTCATGCATATAGCTCGTGAGTTAATCAATAAACTTTTGACTACATGGTGTCATTGTGTAGATATTAGCTCTAGCTACACGCTGATATCAAAAGATGGTTGGGATAAAGCATACTTTGGGACTTGTGAATTTTTTAAAATCCTTATATATCTAAGTCAATGTGAATTTTGGAAGATTATTCATGCATATAGCTCGTGAGTTAATCAAAAAAATCTTTGACAACATGGTGTCATTGTGTAGATATTAGCTCTAGCTACACGGTTATATCAAAACATGGTCGGGATAAAGCAGACTGTGGGACTCGTGAATTTTTTAAAATCCTTATATATCTAAGTCAATGTAAATTTTGGAAGATTATTCATGCATATAGCTCGTGAGTTAATCAATAAACATTTGACCACATGGTGTCATTGTGTAGATATTAGCTCTAGCTACAAGCTGATATCAAAACATGGTCGGGATAAAGCAGACTTTGGGACTTGTTAATTTTTTAAAATCCTTATATATCCAAGTCAATGTAAATTTTGGAAAATTATTCATGCATATAGCTCGTGAGTTGATCAATAAATTTTCGACTACATGGTGTTATTGTGTAGATATTAGCTCTAGCTACACGCTGATATCAAAACATGGTCAAGATAAAGCAGACTTTGGGACTTGTGAATTTTTTAAAATCCTTATATATCTAAGTCAATGTAAATTTTGGAAGATTATTCATGCATATAGCTCGTGAGTTAATCAAAAAAAATTTTGACTACATGGTGTCATTGTGTAGATATTAGCTCTAGCTACACGCTGATATCGAAACATGGTCGGGATAAAGCAGACTTTGGGACTTGTGAATTTTTTAAAATCCTTATATATCTAAGTAAATGTAAATTTTAAAAGATTATTCATGCATATAGCTCGTGAGTTAATCAATAAACTTTTGACTACATGGTGTCATTGTGTAGATATTATCTCTAGCTACACGCTGATATCAAAACATGGTCGGGATAAAGCAGACTTTGGGACTTGTGAATTTTTTAAAATCCTTATATATCTAAGTCAATGTGAATTTTGGAAGATTATTTATGCATATAGCTCGTGAGTTAATCAATAAAATTTTGACTACATGGTGTCATTGTGTAGATATTAGCTCTAGCTACACGCTGATATCAAAACATGGTCGGGATAAAGCAGACTTTGGGACTTGTGAATTTTTTAAAATCCTTATATATCTAAGTAAATGTAAATTTTGGAAGATTAGTCATGCATATAGCTCGTGAGTTAATCAGTAAAATTTTGACAACATGATTTCATTGTGTAGATATTAGCTCTAGCTACACGCTGATATCAAAACATGGTCGGGATAAAGCAGACTTTGGGACTTGTGAATTTTTTAATATCCTTATATATCTAAGTCAATGTTAATTTTGGAAGATTATTCATGCATATAGCTCGTGAGTTAATCAATAAAATTTGGACTACATGGTGTTATTGTGTAGATATTAGCTCTAGCTACACGCTGATTTCGAAACATGGTCATGATAAAGCAGACTTTGGGACTTGTGAATTTTTTAAAATCCTTATATATCTAAGTAAATGTAAATTTTGGAAGAATATTCATGCATATAGCTCGTGAGTTAATCAATAAACTTTTGACTACATGGTGTCATTGTGTAGATATTAGCTTTAGCTACACGCTTATATCAAAAGATGTTTGGGATAAAGCATACTTTGGGACTTGTGAATTTTTTAAAATCCTTATATATCTAAGTCAATGTAAATTTTGGAAGATTATTCATGCATATAGCTCGTGAGTTAATCAATAAAATTTTGACTACATGGTGTCATTGTGTAGATATTAGCTCAAACTTCAAGCTGATATCAAAACATGGTCGTGATAAAGCAGACTTTGGGACTTGTGAATTTTTTAAAATCCTTATATATCTAAGTCAATGTAAAATTTGGAAGATTATTCATGCATATAGCTCGTGAGTTGATCAATAAAATTTTGACTGCATGGTCTCATTGTGTAGATATTAGCTCTAGCTACACGCTGATATCAAAACATGGTCAGGATAAAGCAGACTTTTGGACTTGTGAATTTTTTAAAATCCTTATATATCTTAGTCAATGTAAATTTTGGAAGATTATTCATGCATATAGCTCGTGAGTTGATCAATAAAATTTTGACTACATGGTTGCATTGTGTAGATATTAGCTCTAGCTACACGCTGGTATCAAAACATGGTCGGAATAAAGCAGACTTTGGGACTTGTTAATTTTTTAAAATCCTTATATATCTAAGTCAATGTAAATTTTGGAAGATTATTCATGCATATAGCTCGTGAGTTAATCAATAAAATTTTGACTACATGGTGTCATTGTGTAGATATTAGCTCTAGCTACACGCTGATATCAAAACATGGTCAGGATAAAGCAGACTTTGGGACTTGTAAATTTTTTAAAATCCTTATTTATCTAAGTCAATGTAAATTTTGGAAGATTATTCATGCATATAGCTCGTGAGTTAATCAATAAAATTTTGACTACATGGTGTCATTGTGTAGATATTAGCTCTAGCTACACGCTGATATCAAAACATGGTCGGGATAAAGCAGACTTTGGGACTTGTAAATTTTTTAAAATCCTTATATATCTAAGTCAATGTAAATTTTGGAAGATTATTCATGCATATAGCTCGTGAGTTAATCAATAAAATTTTGACTACATGATGTCATTGTGTAGATATTAGCTCTAGCTACACGCCGATATCAAAACATGGTTGGGATAAAGCAGACTTTGGGACTTGTGAATTTTTTTAAAATCCTTATATATCTAAGTCAATGTAAATTTTGGAAGATTATTCATGCATATAGCTCGTGAGTTGAACAATAAACTTTTGAATACATGGTGTCATTGTGTGAATATTAGCTCTAGCTACACGCTGATATCAAAACATGGTCGGGATAAAGCAGACTTTGGGACTTGTGAATTTTTTAAAATCCTTATATATCTAAGTCAATGTAAATTTTGGAAGATTATTCATGCATATAGCTCGTGAGTTAATCAATAAACTTTTGACTACATGGTGTCATTGTGTAGATTTCAGCTCTAGCTACACGCTGATATCAAAACATGGTCGGGATAAAGCAGACTTTGGGACTTGTGAATTTTTTAAAATCCTTATATATCTAAGTCAATGTAAATTTTGGAAGATTATTCATGCATATAGCTCGTGAGTTAATCAATAAATTTTTGACTACATGGTGTCATTGTGTAGATATTAGCTCTAGCTACACGCTGATATCAAAACATGGTCGGGATAAAGCAGACTTTGGGACTTGTGAATTTTTAAAATCCTTATATATCTAAGTCAATGTAAATTTTGGAAGATTATTCATGCATATAGCTCGTGAGTTAATCAATAAAATTTTGACTACATGGTGTCATTGTGTAGATATTAGCTCTAGCTACACGCTGATATCAAAACATGGTCGGGATAAAGCAGACTTTGGGACTTGTAAATTTTTTAAAATCCTTATATATCTAAGTCAATGTAAATTTTGGAAGATTATTCATGCATATAGCTCGTGAGTTAATCAATAAAATTTTGACTACATGATGTCATTGTGTAGATATTAGCTCTAGCTACACGCCGATATCAAAACATGGTTGGGATAAAGCAGACTTTGGGACTTGTGAATTTTTTTAAAATCCTTATATATCTAAGTCAATGTAAATTTTGGAAGATTATTCATGCATATAGCTCGTGAGTTGAACAATAAACTTTTGAATACATGGTGTCATTGTGTGAATATTAGCTCTAGCTACACGCTGATATCAAAACATGGTCGGGATAAAGCAGACTTTGGGACTTGTGAATTTTTTAAAATCCTTATATATCTAAGTCAATGTAAATTTTGGAAGATTATTCATGCATATAGCTCGTGAGTTAATCAATAAACTTTTGACTACATGGTGTCATTGTGTAGATTTCAGCTCTAGCTACACGCTGATATCAAAACATGGTCGGGATAAAGCAGACTTTGGGACTTGTGAATTTTTTAAAATCCTTATATATCTAAGTCAATGTAAATTTTGGAAGATTATTCATGCATATAGCTCGTGAGTTAATCAATAAATTTTTGACTACATGGTGTCATTGTGTAGATATTAGCTCTAGCTACACGCTGATATCAAAACATGGTCGGGATAAAGCAGACTTTGGGACTTGTGAATTTTTAAAATCCTTATATATCTAAGTCAATGTAAATTTTGGAAGATTATTCATGCATATAGCTCGTGAGTTGATCAATAAAATTTTGACTACATGGTGTTATTGTGTAGATATTAGCTCTAGCTACACGCTAATATCAAAACATGGTCGGGATAAAGCAGACTTTGGGACTTGTTAATTTTTTAAAATCCTTATATATCTAAGTAAATGTAAATTTTGGAAGATTATTCATGCATATAGCTCGTGAGTTAATCAATAAAATTTTAAATACATGGTGTCATTGTGTAGATACTAGCTCTAGCTACACGCTGATATCAAAACATGGTCGGGATAAAGCAGACTTTGGGACTTGTGAATTTTTTAAAATCCTTATATATCTAAGTCAATGTAAATTTTGGAAGATTATTCATGCATATAGCTCATGAATTAATCAATAAAATTTTGACTACATGGTGTCATTGTGTAGATACTAGCTCTAGCTACACGCTGATATCAAAACATGGTCGGAATAAAGCAGACTTTGGGACTTGTGAATTTTTTAAAATTTTTATATATCTAAGTCAATGTAAATTTTGGAAGATTATTCATGCATATAGCTCGTGAGTTAATCAATAAAATTTTGACTACATGGTGTCATTGTGTAGATATTAGCTCTAGCTACACGCTGATATCAAAACATGGTCGGGATAAAGCAGACTTTGGGACTTGTGAATTTTTTAAAATCCTTATATATCTAAGTAAATGTAAATTTTGGAAGATTAGTCATGCATATAGCTCGTGAGTTAATCAGTAAAATTTTGACAACATGATGTCATTGTGTAGATATTAGCTCTAGCTACACGCTGATATCAAAACATGGTTGGGATAAAGCAGACTTTGGGACTTGTGAATTTTTTAAAATCCTTATATATCTAAGTCAATGTAAATTTTGGAAGATTATTCATGCATATAGCTCGTGAGTTAAACAATAAACTTTTGAATACATGGTGTCATTGTGTGAATATTAGCTCTAGCTACACGCTGATATCAAAACATGGTCAGGATAAAGCAGACTTTGGGACTTGTGAATTTTTTAAAATCCTTATATATCTAAGTCAATGTAAATTTTGGAAGATTATTTATGCATATAGCTCGTGAGTTAACTAATAAACTTTTCAATACATGGTGTCATTGTGTAGATATTAGCTCTAGCTACACGTTGATATCAAAACATGGTCGGGATAAAGCAGACTTTGGGACTTGTGAATTTTTTAAAATCCTTATATATCTAAGTCAATGTAAATTTTGGAAGATTATTCATGCATATAGCTCGTGAGTTAATAAATAAATTTTTGACTACATGGTGTCATTGTGTAGATATTAGCTCTAGCTACACGCTGATATCAAAACATGGTCGGGATAAAGCAGACTTTGGGACTTGTGAATTTTTTAAAATCCTTATATATCTAAGTCAATGTAAATTTTGGAAGATTATTCATGCATATAGCTCGTGAGTTGATCAATAAAATTTTGACTACATGTTGTTATTGTGTAGATATTGGCTCTAGCTACACGCTGATATCAAAACATGGTCGGGATAAAGCAGACTTTGGGACTTTGTAATTTTTTAAAATCCTTATATATCTAAGTCAATGTAAATTTTTGAAGATTATTTATGCATAAAGCTCGTGAGTTAATCAATAAAATTTTGATTACATGAAGTCATTGTGTAGATATTAGCTCTAGCTACACGCTGATATCAAAACATGGTCGGGATAAAGCAGACTTTGGGACTTGTGAATTTTTTAAAATCCTTATATATCTAAGTCAATGTAAATTTTGGAAGATTATTCATGCATATAGCTCATGAATTAATCAATAAAATTTTGACTACATGGTGTCATTGTGTAGATACTAGCTCTAGCTACACGCTGATATCAAAACATGGTCGGAATAAAGCAGACTTTGGGACTTGTGAATTTTTTAAAATTTTTATATATCTAAGTCAATGTAAATTTTGGAAGATTATTCATGCATATAGCTCGTGAGTTAATCAATAAAATTTTGACTTCATGGTGTCATTGTGTAGATATTAGCTCTAGCTACACGCTGATATCAAAACATGGTCGGGATAAAGCAGACTTTGGGACTTGTGAATTTTTTAAAATCCTTATATATCTAAGTAAATGTAAATTTTGGAAGATTAGTCATGCATATAGCTCGTGAGTTAATCAGTAAAATTTTGACAACATGATTTCATTGTGTAGATATTAGCTCTAGCTACACGCTGATATCAAAACATTGTTGGGATAAAGCAGACTTTGGGACTTGTGAATTTTTTAAAATCCTTATATATCTAAGTCAATGTAAATTTTGGAAGATTATTTATGCATATAGCTCGTGAGTTAACTAATAAACTTTTCAATACATGGTGTCATTGTGTAGATATTAGCTCTAGCTACACGTTGATATCAAAACATGGTCGGGATAAAGCAGACTTTGGGACTTGTGAATTTTTTAAAATCCTTATATATCTAAGTCAATGTAAATTTTGGAAGATTATTCATGCATATAGCTCGTGAGTTAATAAATAAATTTTTGACTACATGGTGTCATTGTGTAGATATTAGCTCTAGCTACACGCTGATATCAATACATGGTCGGGATAAAGCAGACTTTGGGACTTGTGAATTTTTTAAAATCCTTATATATCTAAGTCAATGTAAATTTTGGAAGATTATTCATGCATATAGCTCGTGAGTTGATCAATAAAATTTTGACTACATGTTGTTATTGTGTAGATATTGGCTCTAGCTACACGCTGATATCAAAACATGGTCGGGATAAAGCAGACTTTGGGACTTTGTAATTTTTTAAAATCCTTATATATCTAAGTCAATGTAAATTTTTGAAGATTATTTATGCATAAAGCTCGTGAGTTAATCAATAAAATTTTGATTACATGAAGTCATTGTGTAGATATTAGCTCTAGCTACACGCTGATATCAAAACATGGTCGGGATAAAGCAGACTTTGGGACTTGTGAATTTTTTAAAATCCTTATATATCTAAGTCAATGTAAATTTTGGAAGATTATTCATGCATATAGCTCATGAATTAATCAATAAAATTTTGACTACATGGTGTCATTGTGTAGATACTAGCTCTAGCTACACGCTGATATCAAAACATGGTCGGAATAAAGCAGACTTTGGGACTTGTGAATTTTTTAAAATTTTTATATATCTAAGTCAATGTAAATTTTGGAAGATTAGTCATGCATATAGCTCGTGAGTTAATCAGTAAAATTTTGACAACATGATTTCATTGTGTAGATATTAGCTCTAGCTACACGCTGATATCAAAACATTGTTGGGATAAAGCAGACTTTGGGACTTGTGAATTTTTTAAAATCCTTATATATCTAAGTCAATGTAAATTTTGGAAGATTATTCATGCATATAGCTCGTGAGTGAAACAATAAACTTTTGAATACATGGTGTCATTGTGTGAATATTAGCTCTAGCTACACGCTGATATCAAAACATGGTCAGGATAAAGCAGACTTTGGGACTTGTGAATTTTTTAAAATCCTTATATATCTAAGTCAATGTAAATTTTGGAAGATTATTCATGCATATAGCTCGTGAGTTAACCAATAAACTTTTCAATACATGGTGTCATTGTGTAGATATTAGCTCTAGCTACACGTTGATATCAAAACATGGTCGGGATAAAGCAGACTTTGGGACTTGTGAATTTTTTAAAATCCTTATATATCTAAGTCAATGTAAATTTTGGAAGATTATTCATGCATATAGCTCGTGAGTTAATCAATAAACTTTTGACTACATGGTGTCATTGTGTAGATATTAGCTCTAGCTACACGCTGATATCAAAACATGGTCGGGATAAAGCAGACTTTGGGACTTGTGAATTTTTTAAAATCCTTATATATCTAAGTCAATGTAAATTTTGGAAGATTATTCATGCATATAGCTCGTGAGTTGATCAATAAAATTTTGACTACATGGTGTTATTGTGTAGATATTAGCTCTAGCTACACGCTGATATCAAAACATGGTCGGGATAAAGCAGACTTTGGGACTTGGTAATTTTTTAAAATCCTTATATATCTAAGTCAATGTAAATTTTGGAAGATTATTTATGCATATAGCTCGTGAGTTAATCAATAAAATTTTGATTACATGAAGTCATTGTGTAGATATTAGCTCTAGCTACACGCTGATATCAAAACATGGTCAGGATAAAGCAGACTTTGGGACTTGTGAATTTTTTAAAATCCTTATATATCTAAGTCAATGTAAATTTTGGAAGATTATTCATGCATATAGCTCGTGAGTTAATCAATAAAATTTGGACTACATGGTGTCATTGTGTAGATACTAGCTCTAGCTACACGCTGATATCAAAACATGGTCAGGATAAAGCAGACTTTGGGACTTGTGAATTTTTTAAAATCCTTATATATCTAAGTCAATGTAAATTTTGGAAGATTATTCATGCATATAGCTCGTGAGTTAAACAATAAACTTTTAAATACATGGTGTCATTGTGTAGATATTAGCTCTAGCTACACGTTGATATCAAAACATGGTCGGGATAAAGCAGACTTTGGGACTTGTGAATTTTTTAAAATCCTTATATATTTAAGTCAATGTAAATTTTGGAAGATTATTCATGCATGTAGCTCGTGAGTTAATCAATAAATTTTTGACTACATGGTGTCATTGTGTAGATATTAGCTCTAGCTACACGCTGATATCAAAACATGGTCGGGATAAAGCAGACTTTGGGACTTGTGAATTTTTTAAAATCCTTATATATCTAAGTCAATGTAAATTTTGGAAGATTATTCATGCATATAGCTCGTGAGTTGATCAATAAAATTTTGACTACATGGTGTTATTGTGTAGATATTAGCTCTAGCTACACGCTGATATCAAAACATGGTCGGGATAAAGCAGACTTTGGGACTTGGTAATTTTTTAAAATCCTTATATATCTGAGTCAATGTAAATTTTGGAAGATTATTTATGCATATAGCTCGTGAGTTAATCAATAAAATTTTGATTACATGGTGTCATTGTGTAGATATTAGCTCTAGCTACACGCTGATATCAAAACATGGTCAGGATAAAGCAGACTTTGGGACTTGTGAATTTTTTAAAATCCTTATATATCTAAGTCAATGTAAATTTTGGAAGATTATTCATGCATATAGCTCGTGAGTTAATCAATAAAATTTTGACTACATGATGTCATTGTGTAGATTTTAGCTTTAGCTACACGCTGATATCAAAACATGGTCGGGATAAAGCAGACTTTGGGACTTGTGAATTTTTTAAAATCCTTATATATCTAAGTCAATGTAAATTTTGGAAGATTATTCATGCATATAGCTCGTGAGTTAATCAATAAAATTTTGACTACATGGTGTCATTGTGTAGATTTTAGCTTTAGCTACACGCTGATATCAAAACATGGTCGGGATAAAGCAGACTTTGGGACTTGTGAATTTTTTTAAATCCTTATATATCTAAGTCAATGTAAATTTTGGAAGATTATTCATGCATATAGCTCGTGAGTTAATCAATAAAATTTTGACTACATGGTGTCATTGTGTAGATATTAGCTCTAGCTACACGCTGATATCAAAACATGGTCGGGATAAAGCAGACTTTGGGACTTGTGAATTTTTTAAAATCCTTATATATCTAAGTAAATGTAAATTTTGGAAGATTATTCATGCATATAGCTCGTGAGTTAATCAATAAAATTTTGACTACATGATGTCATTGTGTAGATATTAGCTCTAGCTACACGCTGATATCAAAACATGGTTGGGATAAAGCAGACTTTGGGACTTGTGAATTTTTTAAAATCCTTATATATCTAAGTCAATGTAAATTTTGGAAGATTATTCATGCATTTAGCTCGTGAGTTAAACAATAAACTTTTGAATACATGGTGTTATTGTGTAGATATTAGCTCTAGCTACACGCTGATATCAAAACATGGTCGGGATAAAGCAGACTTTGGGACTTGTGAATTTTTTAAAATCCTTATATATCTAAGTAAATGTAAATTTTGGAAGATTATTCATGCATATAGCTCGTGAGTTAATCAATAAACTTTTGACTACATGGTGTCATTGTGTGGATATTAGCTCTAGCTACACGCTGATATCAAAACATGGTCGGGATAAAGCAGACTTTGGGACTTGTGAATTTTTTAAAATCATTATATATCTAAGTAAATGTAAATTTTGGAAGATTATTCATGCATATAGCTCGTGAGTTAATCAATAAAATTTTGACTACATGATGTCATTGTGTAGATATTAGCTCTAGCTACACGCTTATATCAAAACATGGTTGGGATAAAGCAGACTTTGGGACTTGTGAATTTTTTAAAATCCTTATATATCTAAGTCAATGTAAATTTTGGAAGATTATTCATGCATATAGCTCGTGAGTTAATCAATAAAATTTTGACTACATGGTGTCATTGTGTAGATTTTAGCTTTAGCTACACGCTAATATCAAAACATGGTCGGGATAAAGCAGACTTTGGGACTTGTGAATTTTTTAAAATCCTTATATATCTAAGTCAATGTAAATTTTGGAAGATTATTCATGCATATAGCTCGTGAATTATACAATAAAATTTTGACTACATGGTGTCATTGTGTAGATACTAGCTCTAGCTACACGCTGATATCAAAACATGGTCGGGATAAAGCAGACTTTGGGACTTGTGAATTTTTTAAAATCCTTATATATCTAAGTCAATGTAAATTTTGGAAGATTATTCATGCATATAGCTCGTGAATTAATCAATAAAATTTTGAATACATGGTGTCATTGTGTAGATACTAGCTCTAGCTACACGCTGATATCAAAACATGGTCGGGATGAAGCAGACTTTGGGACTTGTGAATTTTTTAAAATCCTTATATATCTAAGTAAATGTAAATTTTGAAAGATTATTCATGCATGTAGCTGGTGAGTTAATCAATAAAATTTTGACTACATGGTGTCATTGTGTAGATATTAGCTCTAGCTACACGCTGATATCAAAACATGGTCGGGATCAAGCAGACTTTGGGACTTGTGAATTTTTTAAAATCCTTATATATCTAAGTAAATGTAAATTTTGGAAGATTATTCATGCATATAGCTCGTGAGTTAATCGATAAAATTTTGACTACATGATGTCATTGTGTAGATATTAGCTCTAGCTACACGCTGATATCAAAACATGGTTGGGATAAAGCAGACTTTGGGACTTGTAAAATTTTAAAATCCTTATATATCTAAGTCAATGTAAATTTTGGAAGATTATTCATGCATTTAGCTCGTGAGTTAAACAATAAACTTTTAAATACATGGTGTCATTGTGTAGATATTAGCTCTCGCTACACGCTGATATCAAAACATGGTCGGGATAAAGCAGACTTTGGGACTTGTGAATTTTTAAAAATCCTTATATATCTAAGTAAATGTAAATTTTGGAAGATTATTCATGCATATAGCTCGTGAGTTAATCAATAAACTTTTGACTACATGGTTTCATTGTGTGGATATTAGCTCTAGCTACACGGTGATATCAAAACATGGTCGGGATAAAGCAGACTTTGGGACTTGTGAATTTTTTAAAATCCTTATATATCTAAGTCAATGTAAATTTTAGAAGATTATTCATGCATATAGCTCGTGAGTTGATCAATTAATTTTTGACTACATGGTGTCATTGTTTAGATATCAGCTCTAGCTACACGCTGATATCAAAACATAGTCGGGATAAAGCAGACTTTGGGACTTGTGAATTTTTTAAAATCCTTATATATCTAAGTCAATGTAAATTTTGGAAGATTATTCATGCATATAGCTCATGATTTAATCAATAAAATTTTGACTACATGGTGTTATTGTGTAGATATTAGCTCTAGCTACACGCTGATATCAAAACATGGTCGGGATAAAGCAGACTTTGGGACTTGTGAATTTTTTAAAATCCTTATATATCTAAGTCAATGTAAATTTTGGAAGATTATTCATGCATATAGCTCGTGAGTTAATCAATAAAATTTTGACTACATGGTGTCATTGTGTAGATATTAGCTCTAGCTACACGCTAATATCAAAACATGGTCAGGATAAAGCAGACTTTGGGACTTGTGAATTTTTTAAAATCCCTATATATCTAAGTCAATGTAAATTTTGGAAGATTATTCATGCATATAGCTCGTGAATTAATCAATAAAATTTTGACTACATGGTGTCATTGTGTAGATACTAGCTCTAGCTACACGCTGATATCAAAACATGGTCGGGATAAAGCAGACTTTGGGACTTGTGAATTTTTTAAAATCCTTATATATCTAAGTCAATGTAAATTTTGGAAGATTATTCATGCATATAGCTCGTGAGTTAATCAATAAAATTTTGACTACATGGTGTCATTGTGTAGATTGTAGCTTTAGCTACACGCTGATATCAAAACATGGTCGGGATAAAGCAGACTTTGGGACTTGTGAATTTTTTAAAATCCTTATATATCTAAGTCAATGTAAATTTTGGAAGATTATTCATGCATATAGCTCGTTAATTAATCAATAAAATTTTAAATACATGGTGTCATTGTGTAGATACTAGCTCTAGCTACACGCTGATATCAAAACATGGTCGGGATAAAGCAGACTTTGGGACTTGTGAATTTTTTAAAATCCTTATATATCTAAGTCAATGTAAATTTTGGAAGATTATTCATGCATATAGCTGGTGAGTTAATCAATAAAATTTTGACTACATGGTGTCATTGTGTAGATATTAGCTCTAGCTACACGCTGATATCAAAACATGGTCGGGATAAAGCAGACTTTGGGACTTGTGAATTTTTTAAAATCCTTATATATCTAAGTAAATGTAAATTTTGGAAGATTATTCATGCATATAGCTCGTGAGTTAATCAATAAAATTTTGACTACATGATGTCATTGTGTAGATATTAGCTCTAGCTACACGCTGATATCAAAACATGGTTGGGATAAAGCAGACTTTGGGACTTGTGAATTTTTTAAAATCCTTATATATCTAAGTCAATGTAAATTTTGGAAGATTATTTATGCATTTAGCTCGTGAGTTAAACAATCAACTTTTGAATACATAGTGTCATTGTGTAGATATTAGCTCTAGCTACACGCTGATATCAAAACATGGTCGGGATAAAGCAGACTTTGGGACTTGTTAATTTTTTAAAATCCTTATATATCTAAGTCAATGTAAATTTTGGAAGATTATTCATGCATATAGCTCGTGAGTTAATCAATAAACTTTTGACTTCATGAGGTCATTGTGTGGATATTAGCTCTAGCTACACGGTGATATCAAAACATGGTCGGGATAAATCAGACTTTGGGACTTGTGAATTTTTTAAAATCCTTATATATCTAAGTCAATGTAAATTTTGGAAGATTATTCATGCATATAGCTCGTGAGTTGATCAATTAATTTTTGACTACATGGTGTCATTGTTTAGATATCAGCTCTAGCTACACGCTGATATCAAAACATGGTCGGGATAAAGCAGACTTTGGGACTTGTGAATTTTTTAAAATCCTTATATATCTAAGTCAATGTAAATTTTGAAAGATTATTCATGCATATAGCTCATGAGTTAATCAATAAAATTTTGACTACATGGTGTTATTGTGTAGATATTAGCTCTAGCTACACGCTGATATCAAAACATGGTCGGGATAAAGCAGACTTTGGGACTTGTGAATTTTTTAAAATCCTTATATATCTAAGTCAATGTAAATTTTGGAAGATTATTCATGCATATAGCTCGTGAGTTAATCAATAAAATTTTGACTACATGGTGTCATTGTGTAGATATTAGCTCTAGCTACACGCTAATATCAAAACATGGTCAGGATAAAGCAGACTTTGGGACTTGTGAATTTTTTAAAATCCTTATATATCTAAGTCAATGTAAATTTTGGAAGATTATTCATGCATATAGCTCGTGAATTAATCAATAAAATTTTGACTACATGGTGTCATTGTGTAGATATTAGCTCTAGCTACACGGTGATATCAAAACATGGTCGGGATAAAGCAGACTTTGGGACTTGTGAATTTTTTAAAATCCTTATATATCTAAGTCAATGTAAATTTTGGAAGATTATTCATGCATATAGCTCGTGAGTTGATCAATAAAATTTTGACTACATGGTGTTATTGTGTAGATATTAGCTCTAGCTACACGCTGATATCAAAACATGGTCGGGATAAAGCAGACTTTGGGACTTGGTAATTTTTTAAAATCCTTATATATCTGAGTCAATGTAAATTTTGGAAGATTATTTATGCATATAGCTCGTGAGTTAATCAATAAAATTTTGATTACATGGTGTCATTGTGTAGATATTAGCTCTAGCTACACGCTGATATCAAAACATGGTCAGGATAAAGCAGACTTTGGGACTTGTGAATTTTTTAAAATCCTTATATATCTAAGTCAATGTAAATTTTGGAAGATTATTCATGCATATAGCTCGTGAGTTAATCAATAAAATTTTGACTACATGATGTCATTGTGTAGATTTTAGCTTTAGCTACACGCTGGTATCAAAACATGGTCGGGATAAAGCAGACTTTGGGACTTGTGAATTTTTTAAAATCCTTATATATCTAAGTCAATGTAAATTTTGGAAGATTATTCATGCATATAGCTCGTGAGTTAATCAATAAAATTTTGACTACATGGTGTCATTGTGTAGATTTTAGCTTTAGCTACACGCTGATATCAAAACATGGTCGGGATAAAGCAGACTTTGGGACTTGTGAATTTTTTTAAATCCTTATATATCTAAGTCAATGTAAATTTTGGAAGATTATTCATGCATATAGCTCGTGAGTTAATCAATAAAATTTTGACTACATGGTGTCATTGTGTAGATATTAGCTCTAGCTACACGCTGATATCAAAACATGGTCGGGATAAAGCAGACTTTGGGACTTGTGAATTTTTTAAAATCCTTATATATCTAAGTAAATGTAAATTTTGGAAGATTATTCATGCATATAGCTCGTGAGTTAATCAATAAAATTTTGACTACATGATGTCATTGTGTAGATATTAGCTCTAGCTACACGCTGATATCAAAACATGGTTGGGATAAAGCAGACTTTGGGACTTGTGAATTTTTTAAAATCCTTATATATCTAAGTCAATGTAAATTTTGGAAGATTATTCATGCATTTAGCTCGTGAGTTAAACAATAAACTTTTGAATACATGGTGTTATTGTGTAGATATTAGCTCTAGCTACACGCTGATATCAAAACATGGTCGGGATAAAGCAGACTTTGGGACTTGTGAATTTTTTAAAATCCTTATATATCTAAGTAAATGTAAATTTTGGAAGATTATTCATGCATATAGCTCGTGAGTTAATCAATAAACTTTTGACTACATGGTGTCATTGTGTGGATATTAGCTTTAGCTACACGCTGATATCAAAACATGGTCGGGATAAAGCAGACTTTGGGACTTGTGAATTTTTTAAAATCATTATATATCTAAGTAAATGTAAATTTTGGAAGATTATTCATGCATATAGCTCGTGAGTTAATCAATAAAATTTTGACTACATGATGTCATTGTATAGATATTAGCTCTAGCTACACGCTTATATCAAAACATGGTTGGGATAAAGCAGACTTTGGGACTTGTGAATTTTTTAAAATCCTTATATATCTAAGTCAATGTAAATTTTGGAAGATTATTCATGCATATAGCTCGTGAGTTAATCAATAAAATTTTGACTACATGGTGTCATTGTGTAGATTTTAGCTTTAGCTACACGCTAATATCAAAACATGGTCGGGATAAAGCAGACTTTGGGACTTGTGAATTTTTTAAAATCCTTATATATCTAAGTCAATGTAAATTTTGGAAGATTATTCATGCATATAGCTCGTGAATTATTCAATAAAATTTTGACTACATGGTGTCATTGTGTAGATACTAGCTCTAGCTACACGCTGATATCAAAACATGGTCGGGATAAAGCAGACTTTGGGACTTGTGAATTTTTTAAAATCCTTATATATCTAAGTCAATGTAAATTTTGGAAGATTATTCATGCATATAGCTCGTGAATTAATCAATAAAATTTTGAATACATGGTGTCATTGTGTAGATACTAGCTCTAGCTACACGCTGATATCAAAACATGGTCGGGATGAAGCAGACTTTGGGACTTGTGAATTTTTTAAAATCCTTATATATCTAAGTAAATGTAAATTTTGAAAGATTATTCATGCATATAGCTGGTGAGTTAATCAATAAAATTTTGACTACATGGTGTCATTGTGTAGATATTAGCTCTAGCTACACGCTGATATCAAAACATGGTCGGGATCAAGCAGACTTTGGGACTTGTGAATTTTTTAAAATCCTTATATATCTAAGTAAATGTAAATTTTGAAAGATTATTCATGCATATAGCTCGTGAGTTAATCGATAAAATTTTGACTACATGATGTCATTGTGTAGATATTAGCTCTAGCTACACGCTGATATCAAAACATGGTTGGGATAAAGCAGACTTTGGGACTTGTAAAATTTTAAAATCCTTATATATCTAAGTCAATGTAAATTTTGGAAGATTATTCATGCATTTAGCTCGTGAGTTAAACAATAAACTTTTAAATACATGGTGTCATTGTGTAGATATTAGCTCTCGCTACACGCTGATATCAAAACATGGTCGGGATAAAGCAGACTTTGGGACTTGTGAATTTTTAAAAATCCTTATATATCTAAGTAAATGTAAATTTTGGAAGATTATTCATGCATATAGCTCGTGAGTTAATCAATAAACTTTTGACTACATGGTTTCATTGTGTGGATATTAGCTCTAGCTACACGGTGATATCAAAACATGGTCGGGATAAAGCAGACTTTGGGACTTGTGAATTTTTTAAAATCCTTATATATCTAAGTCAATGTAAATTTTAGAAGATTATTCATGCATATAGCTCGTGAGTTGATCAATTAATTTTTGACTACATGGTGTCATTGTTTAGATATCAGCTCTAGCTACACGCTGATATCAAAACATGGTCGGGATAAAGCAGACTTTGGGACTTGTGAATTTTTTAAAATCCTTATATATCTAAGTCAATGTAAATTTTGGAAGATTATTCATGCATATAGCTCATGATTTAATCAATAAAATTTTGACTACATGGTGTTATTGTGTAGATATTAGCTCTAGCTACACGCTGATATCAAAACATGGTCGGGATAAAGCAGACTTTGGGACTTGTGAATTTTTTAAAATCCTTATATATCTAAGTCAATGTAAATTTTGGAAGATTATTCATGCATATAGCTCGTGAGTTAATCAATAAAATTTTGACTACATGGTGTCATTGTGTAGATATTAGCTCTAGCTACACGCTAGTATCAAAACATGGTCAGGATAAAGCAGACTTTGGGACTTGTGAATTTTTTAAAATCCCTATATATCTAAGTCAATGTAAATTTTGGAAGATTATTCATGCGTATAGCTCGTGAATTAATCAATAAAATTTTGACTACATGGTGTCATTGTGTAGATACTAGCTCTAGCTACACGCTGATATCAAAACATGGTCGGGATAAAGCAGACTTTGGGACTTGTGAATTTTTTAAAATCCTTATATATCTAAGTCAATGTAAATTTTGGAAGATTATTCATGCATATAGCTCGTGAGTTAATCAATAAAATTTTGACTACATGGTGTCATTGTGTAGATTGTAGCTTTAGCTACACGCTGATATCAAAACATGGTCGGGATAAAGCAGACTTTGGGACTTGTGAATTTTTTAAAATCCTTATATATCTAAGTCAATGTAAATTTTGGAAGATTATTCATGCATATAGCTCGTTAATTAATCAATAAAATTTTAAATACATGGTGTCATTGTGTAGATACTAGCTCTAGCTACACGCTGATATCAAAACATGGTCGGGATAAAGCAGACTTTGGGACTTGTGAATTTTTTAAAATCCTTATATATCTAAGTCAATGTAAATTTTGGAAGATTATTCATGCATATAGCTGGTGAGTTAATCAATAAAATTTTGACTACATGGTGTCATTGTGTAGATATTAGCTCTAGCTACACGCTGATATCAAAACATGGTCGGGATAAAGCAGACTTTGGGACTTGTGAATTTTTTAAAATCCTTATATATCTAAGTAAATGTAAATTTTGGAAGATTATTCATGCATATAGCTCGTGAGTTAATCAATAAAATTTTGACTACATGATGTCATTGTGTAGATATTAGCTCTAGCTACACGCTGATATCAAAACATGGTTGGGATAAAGCAGACTTTGGGACTTGTGAATTTTTTAAAATCCTTATATATCTAAGTCAATGTAAATTTTGGAAGATTATTTATGCATTTAGCTCGTGAGTTAAACAATCAACTTTTGAATACATAGTGTCATTGTGTAGATATTAGCTCTAGCTACACGCTGATATCAAAACATGGTCGGGATAAAGCAGACTTTGGGACTTGTCAATTTTTTAAAATCCTTATATATCTAAGTCAATGTAAATTTTGGAAGATTATTCATGCATATAGCTCGTGAGTTAATCAATAAACTTTTGACTTCATGAGGTCATTGTGTGGATATTAGCTCTAGCTACACGGTGATATCAAAACATGGTCGGGATAAATCAGACTTTGGGACTTGTGAATTTTTTAAAATCCTTATATATCTAAGTCAATGTAAATTTTGGAAGATTATTCATGCATATAGCTCGTGAGTTGATCAATTAATTTTTGACTACATGGTGTCATTGTTTAGATATCAGCTCTAGCTACACGCTGATATCAAAACATGGTCGGGATAAAGCAGACTTTGGGACTTGTGAATTTTTTAAAATCCTTATATATCTAAGTCAATGTAAATTTTGAAAGATTATTCATGCATATAGCTCATGAGTTAATCAATAAAATTTTGACTACATGGTGTTATTGTGTAGATATTAGCTCTAGCTAAACGCTGATATCAAAACATGGTCGGGATAAAGCAGACTTTGGGACTTGTGAATTTTTTAAAATCCTTATATATCTAAGTCAATGTAAATTTTGGAAGATTATTCATGCATATAGCTCGTGAGTTAATCAATAAAATTTTGACTACATGGTGTCATTGTGTAGATATTAGCTCTAGCTACACGCTAATATCAAAACATGGTCAGGATAAAGCAGACTTTGGGACTTGTGAATTTTTTAAAATCCTTATATATCTAAGTCAATGTAAATTTTGGAAGATTATTCATGCATATAACTCGTGAATTAATCAATAAAATTTTGACTACATGGTGTCATTGTGTAGATACTAGCTCTAGCTACACGCTGATATCAAAACATGGTCGGGATAAAGCAGACTTTGGGACTTGTGAATTTTTTAAAATCCTTATATATCTAAGTCAATGTAAATTTTGGAAGATTATTCATGCATATAGCTCGTGAGTTAATCAATAAAATTTTGACTACATGGTGTCATTGTGTAGATTTTAGCTTTAGCTACACGCTGATATCAAAACATGGTCGGGATAAAGCAGACTTTGGGACTTGTGAATTTTTTAAAATCCTTATATATCTAAGTCAATGTAAATTTTGGAAGATTATTCATGCATATAGCTCGTGAATTAATCAATAAAATTTTAAATACATGGTGTCATTGTGTAGATACTAGCTCTAGCTACACGCTGATATCAAAACATGGTCGGGATAAAGCAGACTTTGGGACTTGTGAATTTTTTAAAATCCTTATATATCTAAGTCAATGTAAATTTTGGAAGATTATTCATGCATATAGCTGGTGAGTTAATCAATAAAATTTTGACTACATGGTGTCATTGTGTAGATATTAGCTCTAGCTACACGCTGATATCAAAACATGGTTGGGATAAAGCAGACTTTGGGACTTGTGAATTTTTAAAAATCCTTATATATCTAAGTAAATGTAAATTTTGGAAGATTATTCATGCATATAGCTCGTGAGTTAATCAATAAAATTTTGACTGCATGATGTCATTGTGTAGATATTAGCTCTAGCTACACGCTGATAGCAAAACATGGTTGGGACAAAGCAGACTTTGGGACTTGTAAATTTTTTAAAATCCTTATATATCTAAGTCAATGTAAATTTTGGAAGATTATTTATGCATTTAGCTCGTGAGTTAAACAATAAACTTTTGAATACATAGTGTCATTGCGTAGATATTAGCTCTAGCTACACGCTGATATCAAAACATGGTCGGGATAAAGCAGACTTTGGGACTTGTCAATTTTTTAAAATCCTTATATATCTAAGTAAATGTAAATTTTGGAAGATTATTCATGCATATAGCTCGTGAGTTAATCAATAAACTTTTGACTACATGGTGTCATTGTGTGGATATAAGCTCTAGCTACACGGTGATATCAAAACATGGTCAGGATAAAGCAGACTTTGGGACTTGTGAATTTTTTAAAATCCTTATATATCTAAGTCAATGTAAATTTTGGAAGATTATTCATGCATATAGCTCGTGAGTTAATCAATTAATTTTTGACTACATGGTGTCATTGTGTAGATATCAGCTCTAGCTACACGCTGATATCAAAACATGGTCGGGATAAAGCAGACTTTGGGACTTGTGAATTTTTTAAAATCCATATATATCTAAGTCAATGTAAATTTTGGAAGATTATTCATGCATATAGCTCATGAGTTGATCAATAAAATTTTGACTACATGGTGTTATTGTGTAGATATTAGCTCTAGCTACACGCTGATATCAAAACATGGTCGGGATAAAGCAGACTTTGGGACTTGTGAATTTTTTAAAATCCTTATATATCTAAGTCAATGTAAATTTTGGAAGATTATTCATGCATATAGCTCGTGAGTTGATCAATAAAATTTTGACTACATGGTGTCATTGTGTAGATATTAGCTTTAGCTACACGCTGATATCAAAACATGGTCAGGATAAAGCAGACTTTGGGACTTGTGAATTTTTTAAAATCCTTATATATCTAAGTCAATGTGAATTTTGGAAGATTATTCATGCATATAGCTCGTGAGTTAATCAATAAAATTTTGACTACATGGTGTCATTGTGTAGATATCAGCTCTAGCTACACGCTGATATCAAAACATGGTCGGGATAAAGCAGACTTTGGGACTTGTGAATTTTTTAAAATCCATATATATCTAAGTCAATGTAAATTTTGGAAGATTATTCATGCATATAGCTCATGAGTTGATCAATAAAATTTTGACTACATGGTGTTATTGTGTAGATATTAGCTCTAGCTACACGCTGATATCAAAACATGGTCGGGATAAAGCAGACTTTGGGACTTGTGAATTTTTTAAAATCCTTATATATCTAAGTCAATGTAAATTTTGGAAGATTATTCATGCATATAGCTCGTGAGTTGATCAATAAAATTTTGACTACATGGTGTCATTGTGTAGATATTAGCTTTAGCTACACGATAATATCAAAACATGGTCAGGATAAAGCAGACTTTGGGACTTGTGAATTTTTTAAAATCCTTATATATCTAAGTCAATGTAAATTTTGGAAGATTATTCATGCATATAGCTCGTGAATTAATCAATAAAATTTTGAATACATCGTGTCATTGTGTAAATACTAGCTCTAGCTACACGCTGATATCAAAACATGGTCGAGATAAAGCAGACTTTGGGACTTGTGAATTTTTTAAAATCCTTATATATCTAAGTCAATGTAAATTTTGGAAGATTATTCATGCATATAGCTCGTGAGTTAATCAATAAAATTTTGACTACAAGGTGTCATTGTGTAGATATTAGCTCTAGCTACACGCTGATATCAAAACATGGTCAGGATAAAGCAGACTTTGGGACTTGTAAATTTTTTAAAATCCTTATATATCTAAGTCAATGTAAATTTTGGAAGATTATTCATGCATATAGCTCGTGAGTTAATCAATAAAATTTTGACTACATGGTGTCATTGTGTAGATATTAGCTCTAGCTACACGCTGATATCAAAACATGGTCGGGATAAAGCAGACTTTGGGACTTGTGAATTTTTTAAAATCCTTATATATCTAAGTAAATGTAAATTTTGGAAGATTATTCATGCATATAGCTCGTGAGTTAATCAATAAAATTTTGACTACATGATGTCATTGTGTAGATATTAGCTCTGGCTACACGCTGATATCAAAACATGGTTGGGATAAAGCAGACTTTGGGACTTGTAAAATTTTAAAATCCTTATATATCTAAGTCAATGTAAATTTTGGAAGATTATTCATGCATTTAGCTCGTGAGTTAAACAATAAACTTTTAAATACATGGTGTCATTGTGTAGATATTAGCTCTCGCTACACGCTGATATCAAAACATGGTCGGGATAAAGCAGACTTTGGGACTTGTGAATTTTTAAAAATCCTTATATATCTAAGTAAATGTAAATTTTGGAAGATTATTCATGCATATAGCTCGTGAGTTAATCAATAAACTTTTGACTACATGGTTTCATTGTGTGGATATTAGCTCTAGCTACACGGTGATATCAAAACATGGTCGGGATAAAGCAGACTTTGGGACTTGTGAATTTTTTAAAATCCTTATATATCTAAGTCAATGTAAATTTTAGAAGATTATTCATGCATATAGCTCGTGAGTTGATCAATTAATTTTTGACTACATGGTGTCATTGTTTAGATATCAGCTCTAGCTACACGCTGATATCAAAACATGGTCGGGATAAAGCAGACTTTGGGACTTGTGAATTTTTTAAAATCCTTATATATCTAAGTCAATGTAAATTTTGATAGATTATTCATGCATATAGCTCATGATTTAATCAATAAAATTTTGACTACATGGTGTTATTGTGTAGATATTAGCTCTAGCTACACGCTGATATCAAAACATGGTCGGGATAAAGCAGACTTTGGGACTTGTGAATTTTTTAAAATCCTTATATATCTAAGTCAATGTAAATTTTGGAAGATTATTCATGCATATAGCTCGTGAGTTAATCAATAAAATTTTGACTACATGGTGTCATTGTATAGATATTAGCTCTAGCTACACGCTAGTATCAAAACATGGTCAGGATAAAGCAGACTTTGGGACTTGTGAATTTTTTAAAATCCCTATATATCTAAGTCAATGTAAATTTTGGAAGATTATTCATGCATATAGCTCGTGAATTAATCAATAAAATTTTGACTACATGGTGTCATTGTGTAGATACTAGCTCTAGCTACACGCTGATATCAAAACATGGTCGGGATAAAGCAGACTTTGGGACTTGTGAATTTTTTAAAATCCTTATATATCTAAGTCAATGTAAATTTTGGAAGATTATTCATGCATATAGCTCGTGAGTTAATCAATAAAATTTTGACTACATGGTGTCATTGTGTAGATTGTAGCTTTAGCTACACGCTGATATCAAAACATGGTCGGGATAAAGCAGACTTTGGGACTTGTGAATTTTTTAAAATCCTTATATATCTAAGTCAATGTAAATTTTGGAAGATTATTCATGCATATAGCTCGTTAATTAATCAATAAAATTTTAAATACATGGTGTCATTGTGTAGATACTAGCTCTAGCTACACGCTGATATCAAAACATGGTCGGGATAAAGCAGACTTTGGGACTTGTGAATTTTTTAAAATCCTTATATATCTAAGTCAATGTAAATTTTGGAAGATTATTCATGCATATAGCTGGTGAGTTAATCAATAAAATTTTGACTACATGGTGTCATTGTGTAGATATTAGCTCTAGCTACACGCTGATATCAAAACATGGTCGGGATAAAGCAGACTTTGGGACTTGTGAATTTTTTAAAATCCTTATATATCTAAGTAAATGTAAATTTTGGAAGATTATTCATGCATATAGCTCGTGAGTTAATCAATAAAATTTTGACTACATGATGTCATTGTGTAGATATTAGCTCTAGCTACACGCTGATATCAAAACATGGTTGGGATAAAGCAGACTTTGGGACTTGTGAATTTTTTAAAATCCTTATATATCTAAGTCAATGTAAATTTTGGAAGATTATTTATGCATTTAGCTCGTGAGTTAAACAATCAACTTTTGAATACATAGTGTCATTGTGTAGATATTAGCTCTAGCTACACGCTGATATCAAAACATGGTCGGGATAAAGCAGACTTTGGGACTTGTCAATTTTTTAAAATCCTTATATATCTAAGTCAATGTAAATTTTGGAAGATTATTCATGCATATAGCTCGTGAGTTAATCAATAAACTTTTGACTTCATGAGGTCATTGTGTGGATATTAGCTCTAGCTACACGGTGATATCAAAACATGGTCGGGATAAATCAGACTTTGGGACTTGTGAATTTTTTAAAATCCTTATATATCTAAGTCAATGTAAATTTTGGAAGATTATTCATGCATATAGCTCGTGAGTTGATCAATTAATTTTTGACTACATGGTGTCATTGTTTAGATATCAGCTCTAGCTACACGCTGATATCAAAACATGGTCGGGATAAAGCAGACTTTGGGACTTGTGAATTTTTTAAAATCCTTATATATCTAAGTCAATGTAAATTTTGAAAGATTATTCATGCATATAGCTCATGAGTTAATCAATAAAATTTTGACTACATGGTGTTATTGTGTAGATATTAGCTCTAGCTACACGCTGATATCAAAACATGGTCGGGATAAAGCAGACTTTGGGACTTGTGAATTTTTTAAAATCCTTATATATCTAAGTCAATGTAAATTTTGGAAGATTATTCATGCATATAACTCGTGAATTAATCAATAAAATTTTGACTACATGGTGTCATTGTGTAGATACTAGCTCTAGCTACACGCTGATATCAAAACATGGTCGGGATAAAGCAGACTTTGGGACTTGTGAATTTTTTAAAATCCTTATATATCTAAGTCAATGTAAATTTTGGAAGATTATTCATGCATATAGCTCGTGAGTTAATCAATAAAATTTTGACTACATGGTGTCATTGTGTAGATTTTAGCTTTAGCTACACGCTGATATCAAAACATGGTCGGGATAAAGCAGACTTTGGGACTTGTGAATTTTTTAAAATCCTTATATATCTAAGTCAATGTAAATTTTGGAAGATTATTCATGCATATAGCTCGTGAATTAATCAATAAAATTTTAAATACATGGTGTCATTGTGTAGATACTAGCTCTAGCTACACGCTGATATCAAAACATGGTCGGGATAAAGCAGACTTTGGGACTTGTGAATTTTTTAAAATCCTTATATATCTAAGTCAATGTAAATTTTGGAAGATTATTCATGCATATAGCTGGTGAGTTAATCAATAAAATTTTGACTACATGGTGTCATTGTGTAGATATTAGCTCTAGCTACACGCTGATATCAAAACATGGTTGGGATAAAGCAGACTTTGGGACTTGTGAATTTTTAAAAATCCTTATATATCTAAGTAAATGTAAATTTTGGAAGATTATTCATGCATATAGCTCGTGAGTTAATCAATAAAATTTTGACTGCATGATGTCATTGTGTAGATATTAGCTCTAGCTACACGCTGATAGCAAAACATGGTTGGGACAAAGCAGACTTTGGGACTTGTGAATTTTTTAAAATCCTTATATATCTAAGTCAATGTAAATTTTGGAAGATTATTTATGCATTTAGCTCGTGAGTTAAACAATAAACTTTTGAATACATAGTGTCATTGTGTAGATATTAGCTCTAGCTACACGCTGATATCAAAACATGGTCGGGATAAAGCAGACTTTGGGACTTGTCAATTTTTTAAAATCCTTATATATCTAAGTAAATGTAAATTTTGGAAGATTATTCATGCATATAGCTCGTGAGTTAATCAATAAACTTTTGACTACATGGTGTCATTGTGTGGATATAAGCTCTAGCTACACGGTGATATCAAAACATGGTCAGGATAAAGCAGACTTTGGGACTTGTGAATTTTTTAAAATCCTTATATATCTAAGTCAATGTAAATTTTGGAAGATTATTCATGCATATAGCTCGTGAGTTAATCAATTAATTTTTGACTACATGGTGTCATTGTGTAGATATCAGCTCTAGCTACACGCTGATATCAAAACATGGTCGGGATAAAGCAGACTTTGGGACTTGTGAATTTTTTAAAATCCATATATATCTAAGTCAATGTAAATTTTGGAAGATTATTCATGCATATAGCTCATGAGTTGATCAATAAAATTTTGACTACATGGTGTTATTGTGTAGATATTAGCTCTAGCTACACGCTGATATCAAAACATGGTCGGGATAAAGCAGACTTTGGGACTTGTGAATTTTTTAAAATCCTTATATATCTAAGTCAATGTAAATTTTGGAAGATTATTCATGCATATAGCTCGTGAGTTGATCAATAAAATTTTGACTACATGGTGTCATTGTGTAGATATTAGCTTTAGCTACACGCTGATATCAAAACATGGTCAGGATAAAGCAGACTTTGGGACTTGTGAATTTTTTAAAATCCTTATATATCTAAGTCAATGTGAATTTTGGAAGATTATTCATGCATATAGCTCGTGAGTTAATCAATAAAATTTTGACTACATGGTGTCATTGTGTAGATATCAGCTCTAGCTACACGCTGATATCAAAACATGGTCGGGATAAAGCAGACTTTGGGACTTGTGAATTTTTTAAAATCCATATATATCTAAGTCAATGTAAATTTTGGAAGATTATTCATGCATATAGCTCATGAGTTGATCAATAAAATTTTGACTACATGGTGTTATTGTGTAGATATTAGCTCTAGCTACACGCTGATATCAAAACATGGTCGGGATAAAGCAGACTTTGGGACTTGTGAATTTTTTAAAATCCTTATATATCTAAGTCAATGTAAATTTTGGAAGATTATTCATGCATATAGCTCGTGAGTTGATCAATAAAATTTTGACTACATGGTGTCATTGTGTAGATACTAGCTCTAGCTACACGCTGATATCAAAACATGGTCGGGATAAAGCAGACTTTGGGACTTGTGAATTTTTTAAAATCCTTATATATCTAAGTCAATGTAAATTTTGGAAGATTATTCATGCATATAGCTGGTGAGTTAATCAATAAAATTTTGACTACATGGTGTCATTGTGTAGATATTAGCTCTAGCTACACGCTGATATCAAAACATGGTTGGGATAAAGCAGACTTTGGGACTTGTGAATTTTTAAAAATCCTTATATATCTAAGTAAATGTAAATTTTGGAAGATTATTCATGCATATAGCTCGTGAGTTAATCAATAAAATTTTGACTGCATGATGTCATTGTGTAGATATTAGCTCTAGCTACACGCTGATAGCAAAACATGGTTGGGACAAAGCAGACTTTGGGACTTGTGAATTTTTTAAAATCCTTATATATCTAAGTCAATGTAAATTTTGGAAGATTATTTATGCATTTAGCTCGTGAGTTAAACAATAAACTTTTGAATACATAGTGTCATTGTGTAGATATTAGCTCTAGCTACACGCTGATATCAAAACATGGTCGGGATAAAGCAGACTTTGGGACTTGTCAATTTTTTAAAATCCTTATATATCTAAGTAAATGTAAATTTTGGAAGATTATTCATGCATATAGCTCGTGAGTTAATCAATAAACTTTTGACTACATGGTGTCATTGTGTGGATATAAGCTCTAGCTACACGGTGATATCAAAACATGGTCAGGATAAAGCAGACTTTGGGACTTGTGAATTTTTTAAAATCCTTATATATCTAAGTCAATGTAAATTTTGGAAGATTATTCATGCATATAGCTCGTGAGTTAATCAATTAATTTTTGACTACATGGTGTCATTGTGTAGATATCAGCTCTAGCTACACGCTGATATCAAAACATGGTCGGGATAAAGCAGACTTTGGGACTTGTGAATTTTTTAAAATCCATATATATCTAAGTCAATGTAAATTTTGGAAGATTATTCATGCATATAGCTCATGAGTTGATCAATAAAATTTTGACTACATGGTGTTATTGTGTAGATATTAGCTCTAGCTACACGCTGATATCAAAACATGGTCGGGATAAAGCAGACTTTGGGACTTGTGAATTTTTTAAAATCCTTATATATCTAAGTCAATGTAAATTTTGGAAGATTATTCATGCATATAGCTCGTGAGTTGATCAATAAAATTTTGACTACATGGAGTCATTGTGTAGATATTAGCTTTAGCTACACGCTGATATCAAAACATGGTCAGGATAAAGCAGACTTTGGGACTTGTGAATTTTTTAAAATCCTTATATATCTAAGTCAATGTGAATTTTGGAAGATTATTCATGCATATAGCTCGTGAGTTAATCAATAAAATTTTGACTACATGGTGTCATTGTGTAGATATCAGCTCTAGCTACACGCTGATATCAAAACATGGTCGGGATAAAGCAGACTTTGGGACTTGTGAATTTTTTAAAATCCATATATATCTAAGTCAATGTAAATTTTGGAAGATTATTCATGCATATAGCTCATGAGTTGATCAATAAAATTTTGACTACATGGTGTTATTGTGTAGATATTAGCTCTAGCTACACGCTGATATCAAAACATGGTCGGGATAAAGCAGACTTTGGGACTTGTGAATTTTTTAAAATCCTTATATATCTAAGTCAATGTAAATTTTGGAAGATTATTCATGCATATAGCTCGTGAGTTGATCAATAAAATTTTGACTACATGGTGTCATTGTGTAGATATTAGCTTTAGCTACACGATAATATCAAAACATGGTCAGGATAAAGCAGACTTTGGGACTTGTGAATTTTTTAAAATCCTTATATATCTAAGTCAATGTAAATTTTGGAAGATTATTCATGCATATAGCTCGTGAATTAATCAATAAAATTTTGAATACATCGTGTCATTGTGTAAATACTAGCTCTAGCTACACGCTGATATCAAAACATGGTCGAGATAAAGCAGACTGTGGGACTTGTGAATTTTTTAAAATCCTTATATATCTAAGTCAATGTAAATTTTGGAAGATTATTCATGCATATAGCTCGTGAGTAAATCAATAAAATTTTGACTACAAGGTGTCATTGTGTAGATATTAGCTCTAGCTACACGCTGATATCAAAACATGGTCAGGATAAAGCAGACTTTGGGACTTGTAAATTTTTTAAAATCCTTATATATCTAAGTCAATGTAAATTTTGGAAGATTATTCATGCATATAGCTCGTGAGTTAATCAATAAAATTTTGACTACATGGTGTCATTGTGTAGATATTAGCTCTAGCTACACGCTGATATCAAAACATGGTCGGGATAAAGCAGACTTTGGGACTTGTGAATTTTTTAAAATCCTTATATATCTAAGTAAATGTAAATTTTGGAAGATTATTCATGCATATAGCTCGTGAGTTAATCAATAAAATTTTGACTACATGATGTCATTGTGTAGATATTAGCTCTGGCTACACGCTGATATCAAAACATGGTTGGGATAAAGCAGACTTTGGGACTTGGTAATTTTTTAAAATCCTTATACATCTAAGTTAATGTAAATTTTGGAAGATTATTCATGCATATAGCTCGTGAGTTAATCAATGAAATTCTGATTACATGGTGTCATTGTGTAGATATCAGCTCTAGCTACACGCTGATATCAAAACATGGTCAGGATAAAGCAGACTTTGGGACTTGTGAATTTTTTAAAATCCTTATATATCTAAGTATATGTAAATTTTGGAAGATTATTCATGCATATAGCTCGTGAGTTAATCAATAAAATTTTGACTACATGGTGTCATTGTGTAGATTTTAGCTTTAGCTACACGCTGATATCAAAACATGGTCGGGATAAAGCAGACTTTGGGACTTGTGAATTTTTTAAAATCCTTATATATCTAAGTCAATGTAAATTTTGGAAGATTATTCATGCATATAGCTCGTGAATTAATCAATAACATTTTGACTACATGGTGTCATTGTGTAGATACTAGCTCTAGCTACACGCTAATATCAAAACATGGTCGGGATAAAGCAGACTTTGGGACTTGTGAACTTTTTAAAATCCTTATATATCTAAGTCAATGTAAATTTTGGAAGATTATTCATGCATATAGCTCGTGAGTTAATCGATAAAATTTTGACTACATGGTGTCATTGTGTAGATATTAGCTCTAGCTACACGCTGATATCAAAACATGGTCGGGATAAAGCAGACTTTGGGACTTGTGAATTTTTTAAAATCCTTATATATCTAAGTAAATGTAAATTTTGGAAGATTATTCATGCATATAGCTCGTGAGTTAATCAATAAAATTTTGACTACATGATGTCATTGTGTAGATATTAGCTCTAGCTACACGCTGATATCAAAACATGGTTGGGATAAAGCAGACTTTGGGACTTGTGAATTTTTTAAAATCCTTATATATCTAAGTCAATAGAAATTTTGGAAGATTATTCATGCATTTAGCTCGTGAGTTAAACAATAAACTTTTGAATACATGGTGTCATTGTGTAGATATAAGCATTAGCTACACGCTGATATTAAAACATGGTCGGGATAAAGCAGACTTTGGGACTTGTGAATTTTTTAAAATCCTTATATATCTAAGTAAATGTAAATTTTGGAAGATTATTCATGCATATAGCTCGTGAGTTAATCAATAAACTTTTGACTACATGGTGTCATTGTGTGGATATTAGCTCTAGCTACACGGTGATATCAAAACATGGTCGGGATAAAGCAGACTTTGGGACTTGTGAATTTTTTAAAATCCTTATATATCTAAGTATATGTAAATTTTGGAAGATTATTCATGCATATAGCTCGTGAGTTAATCAATAAAATTTTGACTACATGGTGTCATTGTGTAGATTTTAGCTTTAGCTACACGCTGATATCAAAACATGGTCGGAATAAAGCAGACTTTGGGACTTGTGAATTTTTTAAAATCCTTATATATCTAAGTCAATGTAAATTTTGGAAGATTATTCATGCATATAGCTCGTGAATTAATCAATAACATTTTGACTACATGGTGTCATTGTGTAGATACTAGCTCTAGCTACACGCTAATATCAAAACATGGTCGGGATAAAGCAGACTTTGGGACTTGTGAACTTTTTAAAATCCTTATATATCTAAGTCAATGTAAATTTTGGAAGATTATTCATGCATATAGCTCGTGAGTTAATCGATAAAATTTTGACTACATGGTGTCATTGTGTAGATATTAGCTCTAGCTACACGCTGATATCAAAACATGGTCGGGATAAAGCAGACTTTGGGACTTGTGAATTTTTTAAAATCCTTATATATCTAAGTAAATGTAAATTTTGGAAGATTATTCATGCATATAGCTCGTGAGTTAATCAATAAAATTTTGACTACATGATGTCATTGTGTAGATATTAGCTCTAGCTACACGCTGATATCAAAACATGGTTGGGATAAAGCAGACTTTGGGACTTGTGAATTTTTTAAAATCCTTATATATCTAAGTCAATAGAAATTTTGGAAGATTATTCATGCATTTAGCTCGTGAGTTAAACAATAAACTTTTGAATACATGGTGTCATTGTGTAGATATAAGCATTAGCTACACGCTGATATTAAAACATGGTCGGGATAAAGCAGACTTTGGGACTTGTGAATTTTTTAAAATCCTTATATATCTAAGTAAATGTAAATTTTGGAAGATTATTCATGCATATAGCTCGTGAGTTAATCAATAAACTTTTGACTACATGGTGTCATTGTGTGGATATTAGCTCTAGCTACACGGTGATATCAAAACATGGTCGGGATAAAGCAGACTTTGGGACTTGTGAATTTTTTAAAATCCTTATATATCTAAGTCAATGTAAATTTTGGAAGATTATTCATGCATATAGCTCGTGAGTTAATCAATAAATTTTTAAATACATGGTGTCATTGTGTAGATATTAGCTTTAACTACACGCTGATATCAAAACATGGTCGGGATAAAGCAGACTTTGGGACTTGTGAATTTTTTAAAATCCTTATATATCTAAGTCAATGTAAATTTTGGAAGATTATTCATGCATATAGCTCGTGAGTTAATCAATAAAATTTTGACTACATGGTGTCATTGTGTAGATATTAGCTCTAGCTACACGCTGATATCAAAACATGGTCGGGATAAAGCAGACTTTGGGACTTGTGAATTTTTTAAAATCCTTATATATCTAAGTAAATGTAAATTTTGGAAGATTATTCATGCATATAGCTCGTGAGTTAATCAATAAAATTTTGACTACATGATGTCATTGTGTAGATATTAGCTCTAGCTACACGCTGATATCAAAACATGGTTGGGATAAAGCAGACTTTGGGACTTGTGAATTTTTTAAAATCCTTATATATCTAAGTCAATAGAAATTTTGGAAGATTATTCATGCATTTAGCTCGTGAGTTAAACAATAAACTTTTGAATACATGGTGTCATTGTGTAGATAATAGCTCTAGCTACACGCTGATATCAAAACATGGTCGGGATAAAGCAGACTTTGAGACTTGTGAATTTTTTAAAATCCTTATATATCTAAGTAAATGTAAATTTTGGAAGATTATTCATGCATATAGCTCGTGAGTTAATCAATAAACTTTTGACTACATGGTGTCATTGTGGGGATATTAGCTCTAGCTACACGGTGATATCAAAACATGGTCGGGATAAAGCAGACTTTGGGACTTGTGAATTTTTTAAAATCCTTATATATCTAAGTCAATGTAAATTTTGGAAGATTATTCATGCATATAGCTCGTGAGTTAATCAATAAATTTTTGACTACATGGTGTCATTGTGTAGATATTAGCTTTAGCTACACGCTGATAGTAAAACATGGTCGGGATGAAGCAGACTTTGGGACTTGTGAATTTTTTAAAATCCCTATATATCTAAGTCAATGTGAATTTTAGAAGATTATTCATGCATATAGCTCATGAGTTGATTAATAAAATTTTGACTACATGGTGTTATTGTGTAGATATTAGCTCTAGCTACACGCTGATATCAAAACATGGTCGGGATAAAGCAGACTTTGGGACTTGTGAATTTTTTAATATCCTTATATATCTAAGTCAATGTAAATTTTGGAAGATTATTCATGCATATAGCTCGTGAGTTAATCAATAAAATTTTGACTACATGGTGTCATTGTGTAGATATTAGCTCTAGCTACACGCTGATATCAAAACATAGTCAGAATAAAGCAGACTTTGGGACTTGTGAATTTTTTAAAATCCTTATATATCTAAGTCAATGTAAATTTTGGAAAATTATTCATGCATATAGCTCGTGGGTTAATCAATAAAATTTTGACTACATGGTGTCATTGTGTAGATTTTAGCTTCAGCTACACGCTGATATCAAAACATGGTCGGGATAAAGCAGACTTTGGGACTTGTGAATTTTTTAAAATCCTTATATATCTAAGTCAATGTAAATTTTGGAAGATTATTCATGCATATAGCTCGTGAGTAAATCAATAAAATTTTGACTACATGGTGTCTTTGTGTAGATTTTAGCTTTAGCTACACGCTGATATCAAAACATGGTCTGGATAAAGCAGACTTTGGGACTTGTGAATTTTTTAAAATCCTTATATATCTAAGTCAATGTAAATTTTGGAAGATTATTCATGCATATAGCTCGTGAATTAATCAATAAAATTTTGACTACATGGTGTCATTGTGTAGATACTAGCTCTAGCTACACGCTGATATCAAAACATGGTCGGGATAAAGCAGACTTTGGGACTTGTGAATTTTTTGAAATCCTTATATATCTAAGTAAATGTAAATTTTGGAAGATTATTCATGCATATAGCTCGTGAGTTAATCAATAAACTTTTGACTACATGGTGTCATTGTGTGGAAATTAGCTCTAGCTACACGCTGATATTAAAACATGGTCGGGATAAAGCAGACTTTGGGACTTGTGAATTTTTTAAAATCCTTATATATCTAAGTAAATGTAAATTTTGGAAGATTATTCATGCATATAGCTCGTGAGTTAATCAATAAACTTTTGACTACATGGTGTCATTGTGTGGATATTAGCTCTAGCTACACGGTGATATCAAAACATGGTCGGGATAATGCAGACTTTGGGACTTGTGAATTTTTTAAAATCCTTATATATCTAAGTATATGTAAATTTTGGAAGATTATTCATGCATATAGCTCGTGAGTTAATCAATAAAATTTTGACTACATGGTGTCATTGTGTAGATTTTAGCTTTAGCTACACGCTGATATCAAAACATGGTCGGAATAAAGCAGACTTTGGGACTTGTGAATTTTTTAAAATCCTTATATATCTAAGTCAATGTAAATTTTGGAAGATTATTCATGCATATAGCTCGTGAATTAATCAATAACATTTTGACTACATGGTGTCATTGTGTAGATACTAGCTCTAGCTACACGCTAATATCAAAACATGGTCGGGATAAAGCAGACTTTGGGACTTGTGAACTTTTTAAAATCCTTATATATCTAAGTCAATGTAAATTTTGGAAGATTATTCATGCATATAGCTCGTGAGTTAATCGATAAAATTTTGACTACATGGTGTCATTGTGTAGATATTAGCTCTAGCTACACGCTGATATCAAAACATGGTCGGGATAAAGCAGACTTTGGGACTTGTGAATTTTTTAAAATCCTTATATATCTAAGTAAATGTAAATTTTGGAAGATTATTCATGCATATAGCTCGTGAGTTAATCAATAAAATTTTGACTACATGATGTCATTGTGTAGATATTAGCTCTAGCTACACGCTGATATCAAAACATGGTTGGGATAAAGCAGACTTTGGGACTTGTGAATTTTTTAAAATCCTTATATATCTAAGTCAATAGAAATTTTGGAAGATTATTCATGCATTTAGCTCGTGAGTTAAACAATAAACTTTTGAATACATGGTGTCATTGTGTAGATATAAGCATTAGCTACACGCTGATATTAAAACATGGTCGGGATAAAGCAGACTTTGGGACTTGTGAATTTTTTAAAATCCTTATATATCTAAGTAAATGTAAATTTTGGAAGATTATTCATGCATATAGCTCGTGAGTTAATCAATAAACTTTTGACTACATGGTGTCATTGTGTGGATATTAGCTCTAGCTACACGGTGATATCAAAACATGGTCGGGATAAAGCAGACTTTGGGACTTGTGAATTTTTTAAAATCCTTATATATCTAAGTCAATGTAAATTTTGGAAGATTATTCATGCATATAGCTCGTGAGTTAATCAATAAATTTTTAAATACATGGTGTCATTGTGTAGATATTAGCTTTAACTACACGCTGATATCAAAACATGGTCGGGATAAAGCAGACTTTGGGACTTGTGAATTTTTTAAAATCCTTATATATCTAAGTCAATGTAAATTTTGGAAGATTATTCATGCATATAGCTCGTGAGTTAATCAATAAAATTTTGACTACATGGTGTCATTGTGTAGATATTAGCTCTAGCTACACGCTGATATCAAAACATGGTCGGGATAAAGCAGACTTTGGGACTTGTGAATTTTTTAAAATCCTTATATATCTAAGTAAATGTAAATTTTGGAAGATTATTCATGCATATAGCTCGTGAGTTAATCAATAAAATTTTGACTACATGATGTCATTGTGTAGATATTAGCTCTAGCTACACGCTGATATCAAAACATGGTTGGGATAAAGCAGACTTTGGGACTTGTGAATTTTTTAAAATCCTTATATATCTAAGTCAATAGAAATTTTGGAAGATTATTCATGCATTTAGCTCGTGAGTTAAACAATAAACTTTTGAATACATGGTGTCATTGTGTAGATAATAGCTCTAGCTACACGCTGATATCAAAACATGGTCGGGATAAAGCAGACTTTGAGACTTGTGAATTTTTTAAAATCCTTATATATCTAAGTAAATGTAAATTTTGGAAGATTATTCATGCATATAGCTCGTGAGTTAATCAATAAACTTTTGACTACATGGTGTCATTGTGGGGATATTAGCTCTAGCTACACGGTGATATCAAAACATGGTCGGGATAAAGCAGACTTTGGGACTTGTGAATTTTTTAAAATCCTTATATATCTAAGTCAATGTAAATTTTGGAAGATTATTCATGCATATAGCTCGTGAGTTAATCAATAAATTTTTGACTACATGGTGTCATTGTGTAGATATTAGCTTTAGCTACACGCTGATAGTAAAACATGGTCGGGATGAAGCAGACTTTGGGACTTGTGAATTTTTTAAAATCCCTATATATCTAAGTCAATGTGAATTTTAGAAGATTATTCATGCATATAGCTCATGAGTTGATTAATAAAATTTTGACTACATGGTGTTATTGTGTAGATATTAGCTCTAGCTACACGCTGATATCAAAACATGGTCGGGATAAAGCAGACTTTGGGACTTGTGAATTTTTTAATATCCTTATATATCTAAGTCAATGTAAATTTTGGAAGATTATTCATGCATATAGCTCGTGAGTTAATCAATAAAATTTTGACTACATGGTGTCATTGTGTAGATATTAGCTCTAGCTACACGCTGATATCAAAACATAGTCAGAATAAAGCAGACTTTGGGACTTGTGAATTTTTTAAAATCCTTATATATCTAAGTCAATGTAAATTTTGGAAAATTATTCATGCATATAGCTCGTGGGTTAATCAATAAAATTTTGACTACATGGTGTCATTGTGTAGATTTTAGCTTCAGCTACACGCTGATATCAAAACATGGTCGGGATAAAGCAGACTTTGGGACTTGTGAATTTTTTAAAATCCTTATATATCTAAGTCAATGTAAATTTTGGAAGATTATTCATGCATATAGCTCGTGAGTAAATCAATAAAATTTTGACTACATGGTGTCTTTGTGTAGATTTTAGCTTTAGCTACACGCTGATATCAAAACATGGTCTGGATAAAGCAGACTTTGGGACTTGTGAATTTTTTAAAATCCTTATATATCTAAGTCAATGTAAATTTTGGAAGATTATTCATGCATATAGCTCGTGAATTAATCAATAAAATTTTGACTACATGGTGTCATTGTGTAGATACTAGCTCTAGCTACACGCTGATATCAAAACATGGTCGGGATAAAGCAGACTTTGGGACTTGTGAATTTTTTAAAATCCTTATATATCTAAGTCAATGTAAATTTTGGAAGATTATTCATGCATATAGCTCGTGAGTTAATCAATAAAATTTTGACTACAAGGTGTCATTGTGTAGATATTAGCTCTAGCTACACGCTGATATCAAAACATGGTCAGGATAAAGCAGACTTTGGGACTTGTAAATTTTTTAAAATCCTTATATATCTAAGTCAATGTAAATTTTGGAAGATTATTCATGCATATAGCTCGTGAGTTAATCAATAAACTTTTGAATACATGGTGTTATTGTGTAGATATTAGCTCTAGCTACACGCTGATATCAAAACATGGTCGGGATAAAGCAGACTTTGGGACTTGTGAATTTTTTAAAATCCTTATATATCTAAGTAAATGTAAATTTTGGAAGATTATTCATGCATATAGCTCGTGAGTTAATCAATAAACTTTTGACTACATGATGTCATTGTGTGAATATTAGCTCTAGCTACACGGTAATATCAAAACATGGTCAGGATAAAGCAGACTTTGGGACTTGTGAATTTTTTAAAATCCCTATATATCTAAGTCAATGTAAATTTTGGAAGATTATTCATGCATATAGCTCGTGAGTTAATCAATTAATTTTTGAGCACATGGTGTCATTGTGTAGATATTAGCTCTAGCTACACGCTGATATCAAAACATGGTCGGGATAAAGCAGACTTTGGGACTTGTGAATTTTTTAAAATCCTTATATATCTAAGTCAATGTAAATTTTGGAAGATTATTCATGCATATAGCTCATGAGTTGATCAATAAAATTTTGACTACATGGTGTTATTGTGTAGATATTAGCTCTAGCTACACGCTGATATCAAAACATGGTCGGGATAAAGCAGACTTTGGGACTTGTGAATTTTTTAAAATCCTTATATATCTAAGTCAATGTAAATTTTGGAAGATTATTCATGCATATAGCTCGTGAGTTAATCAATAAAATTTTGACTACATGGTGTCATTGTGTAAATATTAGCTCCAGCTACACGCTGATATCAAAACATGGTCAGGATAAAGCAGACTTTGGGACTTGTGAATTTTTTAAAATCCTTATATATCTAAGTCAATGTAAATTTTGGAAGATTATTCATGCATATAGCTCGTGAGTTAATCATTAAAATTTTGACTACATGGTGTCATTGTGTAGATTTTAGCTTTAGCTACACGCTTATATCATAACATGGTCGGGATAAAGCAGACTTTGGGACTTGTGAATTTTTTAAAATCCTTATATATCTAAGTCAATGTAAATTTTGGAAGATTATTCATGCATATAGCTCGTGAATTATTCAATAAAATTTTGACTACATGGTGTCATTGTGTAGATACTAGCTCTAGCTACACGCTGATATCAAAACATGGTCGGGATAAAGCAGACTTTGGGACTTGTGAATTTTTTAAAATCCTTATATATCTAAGTCAATGTAAATTTTGGAAGATTATTCATGCATATAGCTCGTGAGTTAATCAATAAAATTTTGACTACATGGTGTCATTGTGTAGATTTTAGCTTTAGCTACACGCTGATATCAAAACATGGTCGGGATAAAGCAGACTTTGGGACTTGTGAATTTTTTAAAATCCTTATATATCTAAGTCAATGTAAATTTTGGAAGATTATTCATGCATATAGCTCGTGAATTAATCAATAAAATTTTGACTACATGGTGTCATTGTGTAGATACTAGCTCTAGCTACACGCTGATATCAAAACATGGTCGGGATAAAGCAGACTTTGGGACTTGTGAATTTTTTAAAATCCTTATATATCTAAGTCAATGTAAATTTTGGAAGTATATTCATGCATATAGCTCGTGAGTTAATCAATAAAATTTTGACTACATGGTGTCATTGTGTAGATATTAGCTCTAGCTACACGCTGATATCAAAACATGGTCGGGATAAAGCAGACTTTGGGACTTGTGAATTTTTTAAAATCCTTATATATCTAAGTAAATGTAAATTTTGGAAGATTATTCATGCATATAGCTCGTGAGTTAATCAATAAACTTTTGACTACATGGTGTCATTGTGTGGATATTAGCTTTAGCTACACGGTGATATCAAAACATGGTCGGGATAAAGCAGACTTTGGGACTTGTGAATTTTTTAAAATCCTTATATATCTAAGTAAATGTAAATTTTGGAAGATTATTCATGCATATAGCTCGTGAGTTAATCAATAAAATTTTGACTACATGATGTCATTGTGTAGATATTAGCTATAGCTACACGCTGATATCAAAACATGGTTGGGATAAAGCAGACTTTGGGACTTGTGAATTTTTTAAAATCCTTATATATCTAAGTCAATGTAAATTTTGGAAGATTATTCATGCATTTAGCTCGTGAGTTAAACGATAAACTTTTAAATACATGGTGTCATTGTGTAGATATTAGCTCTAGCTACACGCTGATATCAAAACATGGTCGGGATAAAGCAGACTTTGGGACTTGTGAATTTTTTAAAATCCTTATATATCTAAGTAAATGTAAATTTTGGAAGATTATTCATGCATATAGCTCGTGAGTTAATCAATAAACTTTTGTCTACATGGTGTCATTGTGTGGATATTAGCTCTAGCTACACGGTGATATCAAAACATGGTCGGGATAAAGCAGACTTTGGGACTTGTGAATTTTTTAAAATCCTTATATATCTAAGTAAATGTAAATTTTGGAAGATTATTCATGCATATAGCTCGTGAGTTAATCAATAAAATTTTGACTACATGATGTCATTGTGTAGATATTAGCTCTAGCTACACGCTGATATCAAAACATGGTTGGGATAAAGCAGACTTTGGGACTTGTGAATTTTTTAAAATCCTTATATATCTAAGTCAATAGAAATTTTGGAAGATTATTCATGCATTTAGCTCGTGAGTTAAACAATAAACTTTTGAATACATGGTGTCATTGTGTAGATATAAGCATTAGCTACACGCTGATATTAAAACATGGTCGGGATAAAGCAGACTTTGGGACTTGTGAATTTTTTAAAATCCTTATATATCTAAGTAAATGTAAATTTTGGAAGATTATTCATGCATATAGCTCGTGAGTTAATCAATAAACTTTTGACTACATGGTGTCATTGTGTGGATATTAGCTTTAGCTACACGGTGATATCAAAACATGGTCGGGATAAAGCAGACTTTGGGACTTGTGAATTTTTTAAAATCCTTATATATCTAAGTCAATGTAAATTTTGGAAGATTATTCATGCATATAGCTCGTGAATTAATCAATAAAATTTTGACTACATGGTGTCATTGTGTAGATACTAGCTCTAGCTACACGCTGATATCAAAACATGGTCGGGATAAAGCAGACTTTGGGACTTGTGAATTTTTTAAAATCCTTATATATCTAAGTCAATGTAAATTTTGGAAGTATATTCATGCATATAGCTCGTGAGTTAATCAATAAAATTTTGACTACATGGTGTCATTGTGTAGATATTAGCTCTAGCTACACGCTGATATCAAAACATGGTCGGGATAAAGCAGACTTTGGGACTTGTGAATTTTTTAAAATCCTTATATATCTAAGTAAATGTAAATTTTGGAAGATTATTCATGCATATAGCTCGTGAGTTAATCAATAAACTTTTGACTACATGGTGTCATTGTGTGGATATTAGCTTTAGCTACACGGTGATATCAAAACATGGTCGGGATAAAGCAGACTTTGGGACTTGTGAATTTTTTAAAATCCTTATATATCTAAGTAAATGTAAATTTTGGAAGATTATTCATGCATATAGCTCGTGAGTTAATCAATAAAATTTTGACTACATGATGTCATTGTGTAGATATTAGCTATAGCTACACGCTGATATCAAAACATGGTTGGGATAAAGCAGACTTTGGGACTTGTGAATTTTTTAAAATCCTTATATATCTAAGTCAATGTAAATTTTGGAAGATTATTCATGCATTTAGCTCGTGAGTTAAACGATAAACTTTTAAATACATGGTGTCATTGTGTAGATATTAGCTCTAGCTACACGCTGATATCAAAACATGGTCGGGATAAAGCAGACTTTGGGACTTGTGAATTTTTTAAAATCCTTATATATCTAAGTAAATGTAAATTTTGGAAGATTATTCATGCATATAGCTCGTGAGTTAATCAATAAACTTTTGTCTACATGGTGTCATTGTGTGGATATTAGCTCTAGCTACACGGTGATATCAAAACATGGTCGGGATAAAGCAGACTTTGGGACTTGTGAATTTTTTAAAATCCTTATATATCTAAGTAAATGTAAATTTTGGAAGATTATTCATGCATATAGCTCGTGAGTTAATCAATAAAATTTTGACTACATGATGTCATTGTGTAGATATTAGCTCTAGCTACACGCTGATATCAAAACATGGTTGGGATAAAGCAGACTTTGGGACTTGTGAATTTTTTAAAATCCTTATATATCTAAGTCAATAGAAATTTTGGAAGATTATTCATGCATTTAGCTCGTGAGTTAAACAATAAACTTTTGAATACATGGTGTCATTGTGTAGATATAAGCATTAGCTACACGCTGATATTAAAACATGGTCGGGATAAAGCAGACTTTGGGACTTGTGAATTTTTTAAAATCCTTATATATCTAAGTAAATGTAAATTTTGGAAGATTATTCATGCATATAGCTCGTGAGTTAATCAATAAACTTTTGACTACATGGTGTCATTGTGTGGATATTAGCTTTAGCTACACGGTGATATCAAAACATGGTCGGGATAAAGCAGACTTTGGGACTTGTGAATTTTTTAAAATCCTTATATATCTAAGTCAATGTAAATTTTGGAAGATTATTCATGCATATAGCTCGTGAGTTAATCAATAAATTTTTAAATACATGGTGTCATTGTGTAGATATTAGCTTTAACTACACGCTGATATCAAAACATGGTCGGGATAAAGCAGACTTTGGGACTTGTGAATTTTTTAAAATCCTTATATATCTAAGTCAATGTAAATTTTGGAAGATTATTCATGCATATAGCTCGTGAGTTAATCAATAAAATTTTGACTACATGGTGTCATTGTGTAGATATTAGCTCTAGCTACACGCTGATATCAAAACATGGTCGGGATAAAGCAGACTTTGGGACTTGTGAATTTTTTAAAATCCTTATATATCTAAGTAAATGTAAATTTTGGAAGATTATTCATGCATATAGCTCGTGAGTTAATCAATAAAATTTTGACTACATGATGTCATTGTGTAGATGTTAGCTCTAGCTACACGCTGATATCAAAACATGGTTGGGATAAAGCAGACTTTGGGACTTGTGAATTTTTTAAAATCCTTATATATCTAAGTCAATAGAAATTTTGGAAGATTATTCATGCATTTAGCTCGTGAGTTAAACAATAAACTTTTGAATACATGGTGTCATTGTGTAGATAATAGCTCTAGCTACACGCTGATATCAAAACATGGTCGGGATAAAGCAGACTTTGAGACTTGTGAATTTTTTAAAATCCTTATATATCTAAGTAAATGTAAATTTTGGAAGATTATTCATGCATATAGCTCGTGAGTTAATCAATAAACTTTTGACTACATGGTGTCATTGTGGGGATATTAGCTCTAGCTACACGGTGATATCAAAACATGGTCGGGATAAAGCAGACTTTGGGACTTGTGAATTTTTTAAAATCCTTATATATCTAAGTCAATGTAAATTTTGGAAGATTATTCATGCATATAGCTCGTGAGTTAATCAATAAATTTTTGACTACATGGTGTCATTGTGTAGATATTAGCTTTAGCTACACGCTGATATTAAAACATGGTCGGGATGAAGCAGACTTTGGGACTTGTGAATTTTTTAAAATCCCTATATATCTAAGTCAATGTGAATTTTAGAAGATTATTCATGCATATAGCTCATGAGTTGATTAATAAAATTTTGACTACATGGTGTTATTGTGTAGATATTAGCTCTAGCTACACGCTGATATCAAAACATGGTCGGGATAAAGCAGACTTTGGGACTTGTGAATTTTTTAATATCCTTATATATCTAAGTCAATGTAAATTTTGGAAGATTATTCATGCATATAGCTCGTGAGTTAATCAATAAAATTTTGACTACATGGTGTCATTGTGTAGATATTAGCTCTAGCTACACGCTGATATCAAAACATAGTCAGAATAAAGCAGACTTTGGGACTTGTGAATTTTTTAAAATCCTTATATATCTAAGTCAATGTAAATTTTGGAAAATTATTCATGCATATAGCTCGTGGGTTAATCAATAAAATTTTGACTACATGGTGTCATTGTGTAGATTTTAGCTTCAGCTACACGCTGATATCAAAACATGGTCGGGATAAAGCAGACTTTGGGACTTGTGAATTTTTTAAAATCCTTATATATCTAAGTCAATGTAAATTTTGGAAGATTATTCATGCATATAGCTCGTGAATTAATCAATAAAATTTTGACTACATGGTGTCATTGTGTAGATATTAGCTCTAGCTACACGCTGATATCAAAACATAGTCAGGATAAAGCAGACTTTGGGACTTGTAAATTTTTTAAAATCCTTATATATCTAAGTCAATGTAAATTTTGGAAGATTATTCATGCATATAGCTCGTGAGTAAATCAATAAAATTTTGACTACATGGTGTCTTTGTGTAGATTTTAGCTTTAGCTACACGCTGATATCAAAACATGGTCTGGATAAAGCAGACTTTGGGACTTGTGAATTTTTTAAAATCCTTATATATCTAAGTCAATGTAAATTTTGGAAGATTATTCATGCATATAGCTCGTGAATTAATCAATAAAATTTTGACTACATGGTGTCATTGTGTAGATACTAGCTCTAGCTACACGCCGATATCAAAACATGGTCGGGATAAAGCAGACTTTGGGACTTGTGAATTTTTTAAAATCCTTATATATCTAAGTCAATGTAAATTTTGGAAGATTATTCATGCATATAGCTCGTGAGTTAATCAATAAAATTTTGACTACAAGGTGTCATTGTGTAGATATTAGCTCTAGCTACACGCTGATATCAAAACATGGTCAGGATAAAGCAGACTTTGGGACTTGTAAATTTTTTAAAATCCTTATATATCTAAGTCAATGTAAATTTTGGAAGATTATTCATGCATATAGCTCGTGAGTTAATCAATAAACTTTTGAATACATGGTGTTATTGTGTAGATATTAGCTCTAGCTACACGCTGATATCAAAACATGGTCGGGATAAAGCAGACTTTGGGACTTGTGAATTTTTTAAAATCCTTATATATCTAAGTAAATGTAAATTTTGGAAGATTATTCATGCATATAGCTCGTGAGTTAATCAATAAACTTTTGACTACATGATGTCATTGTGTGAATATTAGCTCTAGCTACACGGTGATATCAAAACATGGTCAGGATAAAGCAGACTTTGGGACTTGTGAATTTTTTAAAATCCCTATATATCTAAGTCAATGTAAATTTTGGAAGATTATTCATGCATATAGCTCGTGAGTTAATCAATTAATTTTTGAGCACATGGTGTCATTGTGTAGATATTAGCTCTAGCTACACGCTGATATCAAAACATGGTCGGGATAAAGCAGACTTTGGGACTTGTGAATTTTTTAAAATCCTTATATATCTAAGTCAATGTAAATTTTGGAAGATTATTCATGCATATAGCTCATGAGTTGATCAATAAAATTTTGACTACATGGTGTTATTGTGTAGATATTAGCTCTAGCTACACGCTGATATCAAAACATGGTCGGGATAAAGCAGACTTTGGGACTTGTGAATTTTTTAAAATCCTTATATATCTAAGTCAATGTAAATTTTGGAAGATTATTCATGCATATAGCTCGTGAGTTAATCAATAAAATTTTGACTACATGGTGTCATTGTGTAGATATTAGCTCCAGCTACACGCTGATATCAAAACATGGTCAGGATAAAGCAGACTTTGGGACTTGTGAATTTTTTAAAATCCTTATATATCTAAGTCAATGTAAATTTTGGAAGATTATTCATGCATATAGCTCGTGAGTTAATCATTAAAATTTTGACTACATGGTGTCATTGTGTAGATTTTAGCTTTAGCTACACGCTTATATCATAACATGGTCGGGATAAAGCAGACTTTGGGACTTGTGAATTTTTTAAAATCCTTATATATCTAAGTCAATGTAAATTTTGGAAGATTATTCATGCATATAGCTCGTGAATTATTCAATAAAATTTTGACTACATGGTGTCATTGTGTAGATACTAGCTCTAGCTACACGCTGATATCAAAACATGGTCGGGATAAAGCAGACTTTGGGACTTGTGAATTTTTTAAAATCCTTATATATCTAAGTCAATGTAAATTTTGGAAGATTATTCATGCATATAGCTCGTGAGTTAATCAATAAAATTTTGACTACATGGTGTCATTGTGTAGATTTTAGCTTTAGCTACACGCTGATATCAAAACATGGTCGGGATAAAGCAGACTTTGGGACTTGTGAATTTTTTAAAATCCTTATATATCTAAGTCAATGTAAATTTTTGAAGATTATTCATGCATATAGCTCGTGAATTAATCAATAAAATTTTGACTACATGGTGTCATTGTGTAGATACTAGCTCTAGCTACACGCTGATATCAAAACATGGTCGGGATAAAGCAGACTTTGGGACTTGTGAATTTTTTAAAATCCTTATATATCTAAGTCAATGTAAATTTTGGAAGATTATTCATGCATATAGCTCGTGAGTTAATCAATAAAATTTTGACTACATGGTGTCATTGTGTAGATATTAGCTCTAGCTACACGCTGATATCAAAACATGGTCGGGATAAAGCAGACTTTGGGACTTGTGAATTTTTTAAAATCCTTATATATCTAAGTAAATGTAAATTTTGGAAGATTATTCATGCATATAGCTCGTGAGTTAATCAATAAAATTTTGACTACATGATGTCATTGTGTAGATATTAGCTATAGCTACACGCTGATATCAAAACATGGTTGGGATAAAGCAGACTTTGGGACTTGTGAATTTTTTAAAATCCTTATATATCTAAGTCAATGTAAATTTTGGAAGATTATTCATGCATTTAGCTCGTGAGTTAAACAATAAACTTTTAAATACATGGTGTCATTGTGTAGATATTAGCTCTAGCTACACGCTGATATCAAAACATGGTCGGGATAAAGCAGACTTTGGGACTTGTGAATTTTTTAAAATCCTTATATATCTAAGTAAATGTAAATTTTGGAAGATTATTCATGCATATAGCTCGTGAGTTAATCAATAAACTTTTGACTACATGGTGTCATTGTGTGGATATTAGCTCTAGCTACACGGTGATATCAAAACATGGTCGGGATAAAGCAGACTTTGGGACTTGTGAATTTTTTAAAATCCCTATATATCTAAGTCAATGTAAATTTTGGAAGATTATTCATGCATATAGCTCGTGAGTTAATCAATTAATTTTTGACTACATGGTGTCATTGTGTAGATATCAGCTCTAGCTACACGCTGATATCAAAACATAGTCGGGATAAAGCAGACTTTGGGACTTGTGAATTTTTTAAAATCCTTATATATCTAAGTCAATGTAAATTTTGGAAGATTATTCATGCATAAAGCTCATGAGTTGATCGATAAAATTTTGACTACATGGTATTATTGTGTAGATATTAGCTCTAGCTACACGCTGATATCAAAACATGGTCGGGATAAAGCAGACTTTGGGACTTGTGAATTTTTTAAAATCCTGATATATCTAAGTCAATGTAAATTTTGGAAGATTATTCATGCATATAGCTTGTGAGTTAAACAATAAACTTTTGACTACATGGTGTCATTGTGTACATATTAGCTCTAGCTACACGCTGATATCAAAACATGGTCGGGATAAAGCAGACTTTGGGACTTGTGAATTTTTTAAAATCCTTATATATCTAAGTCAATGTAAATTTTGGAAGATTATTCATGCATATAGCTCGTGAGTTAATCAATAAACTTTTGAATACATGGTGTCATTGTGAAGATATTAGCTCTAGCTACACGCTGATATCAAAACATGGTCGGGATAAAGCAGACTTTGGGACTTGTGAATTTTTTGAAATCCTTATATATCTAAGTAAATGTAAATTTTGGAAGATTATTCATGCATATAGCTCGTGAGTTAATTAATAAACTTTTGACTACATGAAGTCATTGTGTGGATATTAGCTCTAGCTACACGCTGATATCAAAACATGGTCAGGATAAAGCAGACTTTGGGACTTGTGAATTTTTTAAAATCCTTATATATCTAAGTCAATGTAAATTTTGGAAGATTATTCATGCATATAGCTCGTGAGTTAATTAATAAAATTTGGACTACATAGTGTCATTGTGTAGATTTTAGCTTTAGCTACACGCTGATATCAAAACATGGTCGGGATAAAGCAGACTTTGGGACTTGTGAATTTTTTAAAATCCTTATATATCTAAGTCAATGTAAATTTTGGAAGATTATTTATGCATATAGCTCGTGAATTAATCAATAAAATTTTGACTACATGGTGTCATTGTGTAGATACTAGCTCTAGCTTAACGCTGATATCAAAACATGGTCGGGATAAAGCAGACTTTGGGACTTGTGAATTTTTTAAAATCCTTATATATCTAAGTCAATGTAAATTTTGGAAGATTATTCATGCATATAGCTCGTGAGTTAATCAATAAAATTTTGACTACAAGGTGTCATTGTGTAGATATTAGCTCTAGCTACACGCTGATATCAAAACATGGTCAGGATAAAGCAGACTTTGGGACTTGTAAATTTTTTAAAATCCTTATATATCTAAGTCAATGTAAATTTTGGAAGATTATTCATGCATATAGCTCGTGAGTTAATCAATAAAATTTTGACTACATGGTGTCATCGTGTAGATATTAGCTCTAGCTACATGCTGATATCAAAACATGGTCGGGATAAAGCAGACTTTGGGACTTGTGAATTTTTTAAAATCCTTATATATCTAAGTAAATGTAAATTTTGGAAGATTATTCATGCATATAGCTCGTGAGTTAATCAATAAAATTTTGACTACATGATGTCATTGTGTAGATATTAGCTCTAGCTACACGCTGATATCAAAACATGGTCGGGATAAAGCAGACTTTGGGACTTGTGAATTTTTTAAAATCCTTATATATCTAAGTCAATGTAAATTTTGGAAGATTATTCATGCATATAGCTCGTGAGTTAAACAATAAACTTTTGACTACATGGTGTCATTGTGTAGATATTAGCTCTAGCTACACGCTGATATCAAAACATGGTCGGGATAAAGCAGACTTTGGGACTTGTGAATTTTTTAAAATCCTTATATATCTAAGTCAATGTAAATTTTGAAAGATTATTCATGCATATTACTCGTGAGTTGATCAATAAAATTTTGACTACATGGTGTCATTGTGTAGATATTAGCTCTAGGTACACGCTGATATCAAAACATGGTCAGGATAAAGCAGACTTTGGGACTTGTGAATTTTTCAAAATCCTTATATATCTAAGTCAATGTAAATTTGAGACGATTATTCATGCATATAGCTCGTGAGTTAATCAATAAAATTTTGACTACATGGTGTCATTGTGTAGATATTAGCTCTAGCTACACGCTGATATCAAAACATGGTCGGGATAAAGCAGACTTTGGGACTTGTGAATTTTTTAAAATCCTTATATATCTAAGTCAATGTAAATTTTGGAAGATTATTCATGCATATAGCTCGTGAGTTAATCAATAAAATTTTGACTACATGGTTTCATTGTGTAGATATTAGCTCTAGCTACACGCTGATATCAAAACATGGTCGGGATAAAGCAGACTTTGGGACTTGTGAATTTTTTAATATCCTTATATATCTAAGTCAATGTAAATTTTGGAAGATTATTCATGCATATAGCTCGTGAGTTAATCAATAACATTTTGACTACATGGTGTCATTGTGTAGATATTAGCTCTAGCTACACGCTGATATCAAAACATGGTTGGGATAAAGCAGACTTTGGGACTTGTGAATTTTTTAAAATCCTTATATATCTAAGTCAATAGAAATTTTGGAAGATTATTCATGCATTTAGCTCGTGAGTTAAACAATAAACGTTTGAATACATGGTGTCATTGTGTAGATATTAGCTCTAGCTACACGCTGATATCAAAACATGGTCGGGATAAAGCAGACTTTGGGACTTGTGAATTTTTTGAAATCCTTATATATCTAAGTAAATGTAAATTTTGGAAGATTATTCATGCATATAGCTCGTGAGTTAATCAATAAACTTTTGACTACATGGTGTCATTGTGTGGATATTAGCTCTAGCTACACGGTGATATCAAAACATGGTCGGGATAAAGCAGACTTTGGGACTTGTGAATTTTTTAAAATCCTTATATATCTAAGTCAATGTAAATTTTGGAAGATTATTCATGCATATAGCTCGTGAGTTAATCAATAAAATTTTGACTACATGGTGTCATTGTGTAGATATTAGCTCTAGCTACACGCTGATATCAAAACATGGTCAGGATAAAGCAGACTTTGGGACTTGTGAATTTTTTAAAATCCTTATATATCTAAGTCAATGTAAATTTTGGAAGATTATTCATGCATATAGCTCGTGAGTTAATCAATAACATTTTGACTACATGATGTCATTGTGTAGATATTAGCTCTAGCTACACGCTGATATCAAAACATGGTCGGGATAAAGCAGACTTTGGGACTTGTGAATTTTTTAAAATCCTTATATATCTAAGTCAATGTAAATTTTGAAAGATTATTCATGCATATAGCTCGTGAGTTGATCAATAAAATTTTGACTACATGGTGTCATTGTGTAGATATTAGCTGTAGGTACACGCTGATATCAAAACATGGTCAGGATAAAGCAGACTTTGGGACTTGTGAATTTTTCAAAATCCTTATATATCTAAGTCAATGTAAATTTGAGACGATTATTCATGCATATAGCTCGTGAGTTAATCAATAAAATTTTGACTACATGGTGTCATTGTGTAGATATTAGCTCTAGCTACACGCTGATATCAAAACATGGTCGGGATAAAGCAGACTTTGGGACTTGTGAATTTTTTAATATCCTTATATATCTAAGTCAATGTAAATTTTGGAAGATTATTCATGCATATAGCTCGTGAGTTAATCAATAACATTTTGACTACATGGTGTCATTGTGTAGATATTAGCTCTAGCTACACGCTGATATCAAAACATGGTTGGGATAAAGCAGACTTTGGGACTTGTGAATTTTTTAAAATCCTTATATATCTAAGTCAATAGAAATTTTGGAAGATTATTCATGCATTTAGCTCGTGAGTTAAACAATAAACGTTTGAATACATGGTGTCATTGTGTAGATATTAGCTCTAGCTACACGCTGATATCAAAACATGGTCGGGATAAAGCAGACTTTGGGACTTGTGAATTTTTTGAAATCCTTATATATCTAAGTAAATGTAAATTTTGGAAGATTATTCATGCATATAGCTCGTGAGTTAATCAATAAACTTTTGACTACATGGTGTCATTGTGTGGATATTAGCTCTAGCTACACGGTGATATCAAAACATGGTCGGGATAAAGCAGACTTTGGGACTTGTGAATTTTTTAAAATCCTTATATATCTAAGTCAATGTAAATTTTGGAAGATTATTCATGCATATAGCTCGTGAGTTAATCAATAAAATTTTGACTACATGGTGTCATTGTGTAGATATTAGCTCTAGCTACACGCTGATATCAAAACATGGTCAGGATAAAGCAGACTTTGGGACTTGTGAATTTTTTAAAATCCTTATATATCTAAGTCAATGTAAATTTTGGAAGATTATTCATGCATATAGCTCGTGAGTTAATCAATAACATTTTGACTACATGATGTCATTGTGTAGATATTAGCTCTAGCTACACGCTGATATCAAAACATGGTTGGGATAAAGCAGACTTTGGGACTTGTGAATTTTTTAAAATCCTTATATATCTAAGTCAATGTAAATTTTGGAAGATTATTCATGCATATAGCTCGTGAGTTAATCAATAACATTTTGACTACATGGTGTCATTGTGTAGATATTAGCTCTAACTACACGCTGATATCAAAACATGGTCGGGATAAAGCAGACTTTGGGACTTGTGAATTTTTTGAAATCCTTATATATCTAAGTAAATGTAAATTTTGGAAGATTATTCATGCATATAGCTCGTGAGTTAATCAATAAACTTTTGACTACATGGTGTCATTGTGTGGAAATTAGCTCTAGCTACACGGTGATATCAAAACATGGTCGGGATAAAGCAGACTTTGGGACTTGTGAATTTTTTAAAATCCTTATATATCTAAGTCAATGTAAATTTTGGAAGATTATTCATGCATATAGCTCGTGAGTTAATCAATAAATTTTTGACTACATGGTGTCATTGTGTAGATATTAGCTTTAGCTACACGCTGATATCAAAACATGGTCGGGATAAAGCAGACTTTGGGACTTGTGAATTTTTTAAAATCCTTATATATCTAAGTCAATGTGAATTTTGGAAGATTATTCATGCATATAGCTCATGAGTTGATCAAAAAATTTTGACTACATGAAGTTATTGTGTAGATATTAGCTCTAGCTACACGCTGATATCAAAACATGGTCGGGATAAAGCAGACTTTGGGACTTGTGAATTTTTTAAAATCCTTATATATCTAAGTCAATGTAAATTTTGGAAGATTATTCATGCATATAGCTCGTGAGTTAATCAATAAAATTTTGACTACATGGTGTCATTGTGTAGATATTAGCTCTAGCTACACGCTGATATCAAAACATGGTCAGGATAAAGCAGACTTTGGGACTTGTGAATTTTTTAAAATCCTTATATATCTAAGTCAATGTAAATTTTGGAAGATTATTCATGCATATAGCTCGTGAGTTAATTAATAAAATTTAGACTACATGGTGTCATTGTGTAGATTTTAGCTTTAGCTACACGCTGATATCAAAACATGGTCGGGATAAAGCAGACTTTGGGACTTGTGAATTTTTTAAAATCCTTATATATCTAAGTCAATGTAAATTTTGGAAGATTATTCATGCATATAGCTCGTGAATTAATCAATAAAATTTTGACTACATGGTGTCATTGTGTAGATACTAGCTCTAGCTTAACGCTGATATCAAAACATGGTCGGGATAAAGCAGACTTTGGGACTTGTGAATTTTTTAAAATCCTTATATATCTAAGTCAATGTAAATTTTGGAAGATTATTCATGCATATAGCTCGTGAGTTAATCAATAAAATTTTGACTACAAGGTGTCATTGTGTAGATATTAGCTCTAGCTACACGCTGATATCAAAACATGGTCAGGATAAAGCAGACTTTGGGACTTGTAAATTTTTTAAAATCCTTATATATCTAAGTCAATGTAAATTTTGGAAGATTATTCATGCATATAGCTCGTGAGTTAATCAATAAAATTTTGACTAAATGATGTCATTGTGTAGATATTAGCTCTAGCTACACGCTGATATCAAAACATGGTTGGGATAAAGCAGACTTTGGGACTTGTGAATTTTTTAAAATCCTTATATATCTAAGTCAATGTAAATTTTGGAAGATTATTCATGCATATAGCTCGTGAGTTAAACAATAAACTTTTAACTACATGGTGTCATTGTGTAGATATTAGCTCTAGCTACACGCTGATATCAAAACATGGTCGGGACAAAGCAGACTTTGGGACTTGTGAATTTTTTAAAATCCTTATATATCTAAGTAAATGTAAATTTTCGAAGATTATTCATGCATATAGCTCGTGAGTTAATCAATAAAATTTTGACTACATGGTGTCATTGTGTAGATATTAGCTCTAGCTACACGCTGATATCAAAACATGGTCGGGATAAAGCAGACTTTGGGACTTGTGAATTTTTTAAAATCCTTATATATCTAAGTCAATGTAAATTTTGAAAGATTATTCATGCATATAGCTCGTGAGTTGATCAATAAAATTTTGACTACATGGTGTCATTGTGTAGATATTAGCTCTAGGTACACGCTGATATCAAAACATGGTCGGCATAAAGCAGACTTTGGGACTTGTGAATTTTTTAAAATCCTTATATATCTAAGTCAATGTAAATTTTGGAAGATTATTCATGCATATAGCTCGTGAGTTAATCAATAACATTTTGACTACATGGTGTCATTGTGTAGATATTAGCTCTAACTACACGCTAATATCAAAACATGGTCGGGATAAAGCAGACTTTGGGACTTGTGACTTTTTTAAAATCCTTATATATCTAAGTCAATGTAAATTTTGGAAGATTATTCATGCATATAGCTCGTGAGTTAATCAATAAAATTTTGACTAAATGATGTCATTGTGTAGATATTAGCTCTAGCTACACGCTGATATCAAAACATGGTTGGGATAAAGCAGACTTTGGGACTTGTGAATTTTTTAAAATCCTTATATATCTAAGTCAATGTAAATTTTGGAAGATTATTCATGCATATAGCTCGTGAGTTAAACAATAAACTTTTGACTACATGGTGTCATTGTGTAGATATTAGCTCTAGCTACACGCTGATATCAAAACATGGTCGGGACAAAGCAGACTTTGGGACTTGTGAATTTTTTAAAATCCTTATATATCTAAGTAAATGTAAATTTTCGAAGATTATTCATGCATATAGCTCGTGAGTTAATCAATAAAATTTTGACTACATGGTGTCATTGTGTAGATATTAGCTCTAGCTACACGCTGATATCAAAACATGGTCGGGATAAAGCAGACTTTGGGACTTGTGAATTTTTTAAAATCCTTATATATCTAAGTCAATGTAAATTTTGAAAGATTATTCATGCATATAGCTCGTGAGTTGATCAATAAAATTTTGACTACATGGTGTCATTGTGTAGATATTAGCTCTAGGTACACGCTGATATCAAAACATGGTCGGCATAAAGCAGACTTTGGGACTTGTGAATTTTTTAAAATCCTTATATATCTAAGTCAATGTAAATTTTGGAAGATTATTCATGCATATAGCTCGTGAGTTAATCAATAACATTTTGACTACATGGTGTCATTGTGTAGATATTAGCTCTAACTACACGCTGATATCAAAACATGGTCGGGATAAAGCAGACTTTGGGACTTGTGACTTTTTTAAAATCCTTATATATCTAAGTCAATGTAAATTTTGGAAGATTATTCATGCATATAGCTCGTGAGTTAATCAATAAACTTTTGACTACATGGTGTTATTGTGTAGATATTAGCTCTAGCTACACGCTGATATCAAAACATGGTCGGGATAAAGCAGACTTTGGGACTTGTGAATTTTTTAAAATCCCTATATATCTAAGTCAATGTAAATTTTGGAAGATTATTCATGCATATAGCTCGTGAGTTGATCAATAAAATTTTGACTACATGGTGTTATTGTGTAGATATTAGCTCTAGCTACACGCTGATATCAAAACATGGTCGGGATAAAGCAGACTTTGGGACTTGTGAATTTTTTAATATCCTTATATATCTAAGTCAATGTAAATTTTGGAAGATTATTCATGCATATAGCTCGTGAGTTAATCAATAACATTTTGACTACATGGTGTCATTGTGTAGATATTAGCTCTAGCTACACGCTGATATCAAAACATGGTCAGGATAAAGCAGACTTTGGGACTTGTGAATTTTTTAAAATCCTTATATATCTAAGTCAATGTAAATTTTGGAAGATTATTCATGCATATAGCTCGTGAGTTGATCAATAAAATTTTGACTACATGGTGTTATTGTGTAGATATTAGCTCTAGCTTCACGCTGATATCAAAACATGGTCGGGATAAAGCAGACTTTGGGACTTGTGAATTTTTTAATATCCTTATATATCTAAGTCAATGTAAATTTTGGAAGATTATTCATGCATATAGCTCGTGAGTTAATCAATAACATTTTGACTACATGGTGTCATTGTGTAGATATTAGCTCTAGCTACACGCTGATATCAAAACATAGTCAGGATAAAGCAGACTTTGGGACTTGTGAATTTTTTAAAATCCTTATATTTCTAAGTCAATGTAAATTTTGGAAGATTATTCATGCATATAGCTGGTGAGTTAATCAATAAAATTTTGACTACATGGTGTCATTGTGTAGATATTAGCTCTAGCTACACGCTGATATCGAAACATGGTCGGGATAAAGCAGACTTTGGGACTTGTGAATTTTTTAAAATCCTAATATATCTAAGTCAATGTAAATTTTGGAAAATTATTCATGCATATAGCTCGTGAGTTAATCAATTAAATTTAGATTACATGGTGTCATTGTGTAGATATTAGCTTTAGCTGCAGGCTAATATCAAAACATGGTCGGAATAAAGCAGACTTTGGGACTTGTGAACTTTTTAAAATCCCTTTATATCTAAGTCAATGTAAATTTTGGAAGATTATTCATGCATATAGCTCGTGAGTTAATCAATAAAATTTTGACTACATGGTGTCATTGTGTAGATATTAGCTCTAGCTACACGCTGATATCAAAACATGGTCGGGATAAAGCAGACTTTGGGACTTGTGAATTTTTTAAAATCCTTATAAATCTAAGTCAATGTAAATTTTTAAAGATTATTCATGCATATAGCTCGTGAGTTAATCAATAAAATTTTGACTACATGGTTTCATTGTGTAGATATTAGCTCTAGCTACACGCTGATATCAAAACATGGTCGGGATAAAGCAGACTTTGGGACTTGTGAATTTTTTAAAATCCTTATATATCTAAGTCAATGTAAATTTTGGAAGATTATTTATGCATATAGCTCGTGAGTTAATAAATAAAATTTTAACTACATGGTGTCATTGTGTACATATTAGCTCTAGCTACACGCTGATATCAAAACATGGTCGGGATAAAGCAGACTTTGGGACTTGTCAATTTTTTAAAATCCTTATATATCTAAGTCAATGTAAATTTTGGAAGATTATTCATGCATATAGCTCGTGGGTTAATCATTAAAATTTAGATTACATGGTGTCATTGTGTAGATATTAGCTCTAGCTGCACGATGATATCAAAACATGGTCGGAATAAAGCAGACTTTGGGACTTGTGTACTTTTTAAAATCCCTATATATCTAAGTCAATGTAAATTTTGGAAGATTATTCATGCATATAGCTCGTGAGTTAATCAATAAAATTTTGACTACATGGTGTCATTGTGTAGATTTTAGCTCTAGCTACACGCTGATATCAAAACATGGTCGGGATAAGGCAGACTTTGGGACTTGTGAATTTTTTAAAATCCTTATATATCTAAGTCAATGTAAATTTTGGAAGATTATTCATGCATATAGCTCGTGAGTTAATCAATAAGATTTTGACTACATGGTTTTATTGTGTAGATATTAGCTCTAGCTACACGCTGATATCAAAACATGGTCGGGGTAAAGCAGACTTTGGGACTTGTGAATTTTTTAAAATCCTTATACATCTAAGTCAATGTAAATTTTGAAAGATTATTCATGCATATAGCTCGTGAGTTAATCAATAAAATTTTAACTACATGGTGTCATTGTGTAGATATTAGCTCTAGCTACACGCTAATATCAAAACATAGTCGGGATAAAGCAGACTTTGGGACTTGTGAATTTTTTAAAATCCTTATATATCTAAGTCAATGTAAATTTTGGAAGATTATTCATGCATATAGCTCGTGAGTTATTCAATAAAATTTTGACTACATGGTGTCATTGTGTAGATATTAGCTCTAGCTACACGCTGATATCAAAACATTGTCAGGATAAAGCAGACTTTGGGACTTGTGAATTTTTTAAAATCCTTATATATCTAAGTCAATGTAAATTTTGGAAGATTATTCATGCATAAAGCTCGTGAATTAATCAATAAAATTTTGACTACATGGTGTCATTTTGTAGATATCAGCTCTAGCTACACGCTGATATCAAAACATGGTCGGGATAAGGCAGACTTTGGGACTTGTGAATTTTTTAAAATCCTTATATATCTAAGTCAATGTAAATTTTGGAAGATTATTCATGCATATAGCTCGTGAATTAATCAATAAAATTTTAACTACATGGTGTCATTTTGTAGATATCAGCTCTAGCTACACGCTGATATCAAAACATGGTCAGGATAAAGCAGACTTTGGGACTTGTGAATTTTTTAAAATCCTTATATATCTAAGTCAATGTAAATTTTGGAAGAATATTCATGCATATAGCTCGTGAGTTAATTAATAAAATTTTGATTACATGGTGTCATTGTGTAGATATTAGCTCTAGCTACACGCTGATATCAAAACATGGTCGGAATAAAGCAGACTTTGGGACTTGTGAATTTTTTAAAATCCTTATATATCTAAGTCAATGTAAATTTTGGAAGATTATTCATGCATATAGCTCGTGAGTTATTCAATAAAATTTTGACTACATGGTGTCATTGTGTAGATATTAGCTCTAGCTACACGCTGATATCAAAACATTGTCAGGATAAAGCAGACTTTGGGACTTGTGAATTTTTTAAAATCCTTATATATCTAAGTCAATGTAAATTTTGGAAGATTATTCATGCATAAAGCTCGTGAATTAATCAATAAAATTTTGACTACATAGTGTCATTTTGTAGATATCAGCTCTAGCTACACGCTGATATCAAAACATGGTCGGGATAAGGCAGACTTTGGGACTTGTGAATTTTTTAAAATCCTTATATATCTAAGTCAATGTAAATTTTGGAAGATTATTCATGCATATAGCTCGTGAATTAATCAATAAAATTTTAACTACATGGTGTCATTTTGTAGATATCAGCTCTAGCTACACGCTGATATCAAAACATGGTCAGGATAAAGCAGACTTTGGGACTTGTGAATTTTTTAAAATCCTTATATATCTAAGTCAATGTAAATTTTGGAAGAATATTCATGCATATAGCTCGTGAGTTAATTAATAAAATTTTGATTACATGGTGTCATTGTGTAGATATTAGCTCTAGCTACACGCTGATATCAAAACATGGTCGGAATAAAGCAGACTTTGGGACTTGTGAATTTTTTAAAATCCTTATATATCTAAGTCAATGTAAATTTTGGAAGATTATTCATGCATATAGCTCGTGAGTTAATCAATAAAATTTAGATTACATGGTGTCATTGTGTAGATATTAGCTCTAGCTACACGCTGATATCAAAACATGGTCGGAATAAAGCAGACTTTGGGACTTGTGAACTTTTTAAAATCCCTATATATCTAAGTCAATGTAAATTTTGGAAGATTATTCATGCATATAGCTCGTGAGTTAATCGATAAAAATTAGATTACATGGTGTCATTGTGTAGATATTAGCTCTAGCTACACGCTGATATCAAAACATGGTCGGAATAAAGCAGACTTTGGGACTTGTGAACTTTTTTAAATCCCTATATATCTAAGTCAATGTAAATTTTGGAAGATTATTCATGCATATAGCTCGTGAGTTAATCAATAAAATTTTGACTACATGGTGTCATTGTGTAGATATTAGCTCTAGCTACACGCTGATATCAAAACATTGTCAGGATAAAGCAGACTTTGGGACTTGTGAATTTTTTAAAATCCTTATATATCTAAGTCAATGTAAATTTTGGAAGATTATTCATGCATAAAGCTCGTGAATTAATCAATAAAATTTTGACTACATGGTGTCATTTTGTAGATATCAGCTCTAGCTACACGCTGATATCAAAACATGGTCGGGATAAGGCAGACTTTGGGACTTGTGAATTTTTTAAAATCCTTATATATCTAAGTCAATGTAAATTTTGGAAGATTATTCATGCATATAGCTCGTGAATTAATCAATAAAATTTTAACTACATGGTGTCATTTTGTAGATATCAGCTCTAGCTACACGCTGATATCAAAACATGGTCAGGATAAAGCAGACTTTGGGACTTGTGAATTTTTTAAAATCCTTATATATCTAAGTCAATGTAAATTTTGGAAGAATATTCATGCATATAGCTCGTGAGTTAATTAATAAAATTTTGATTACATGGTGTCATTGTGTAGATATTAGCTCTAGCTACACGCTGATATCAAAACATGGTCGGAATAAAGCAGACTTTGGGACTTGTGAATTTTTTAAAATCCTTATATATCTAAGTCAATGTAAATTTTGGAAGATTATTCATGCATATAGCTCGTGAGTTAATCAATAAAATTTAGATTACATGGTGTCATTGTGTAGATATTAGCTCTAGCTACACGCTGATATCAAAACATGGTCGGAATAAAGCAGACTTTGGGACTTGTGAACTTTTTAAAATCCCTATATATCTAAGTCAATGTAAATTTTGGAAGATTATTCATGCATATAGCTCGTGAGTTAATCGATAAAATTTAGATTACATGGTGTCATTGTGTAGATATTAGCTCTAGCTACACGCTGATATCAAAACATGGTCGGAATAAAGCAGACTTTGGGACTTGTGAACTTTTTTAAATCCCTATATATCTAAGTCAATGTAAATTTTGGAAGATTATTCATGCATATAGCTCGTGAGTTAATCAATAAAATTTTGACTACATGGTGTCATTGTGTAGATATTAGCTCTAGCTACACGCTGATATCAAAACATGGTCGGGATAAAGCAGACTTTGGGACTTGTGAATTTTTTAAAATCCTTATATATCTAAGTCAATGTAAATTTTGGAAGATTATTCATGCATATAGCTCGTGAGTTAATCAATAAAATTTTGACTACATGGTGTCATTGTGTAGATATTAGCTCTAGCTACACGCTGATATCAAAACATGGTCGGGATAAAGCAGACTTTGGGACTTGTGAATTTTTTAAAATCCTTATATATCTAAGTCAATGTAAATTTTGGAAGATTATTCATGCATATAGCTCGTAAGTTAATCAATAAAATTTTAACTACATGGTGTCATTGTGTAGATATTAGCTCTAACTACACGCTGATATCAAAACATGGTCGGGATAAAGCAGACTTTGGGACTTGTGAATTTTTTAAAATCCTTATATATCTAAGTCAATGTAAATTTTGGAAGATTATTCATGCATATAGCTCGTGAGTTATTCAATAAAATTTTGACTACATGGTGTCATTGTGTAGATATTAGCTCTAGCTACACGCTGATATCAAAACATGGTCATGATAAAGCAGACTTTGGGACTTGTGAATTTTTTAAAATCCTTATATATCTAAGTCAATGTAAATTTTGGAAGATTATTCATGCATATAGCTCGTGAGTTAATCAATAACATTTTGACTACATGGTGTCATTGTGTAGATATTAGCTCTAGCTACACGCTGATATCAAAACATGGTCAGGATAAAGCAGACTTTGGGACTTGTGAATTTTTTAAAATCCTTATATATCTAAGTCAATGTAAATTTTGGAAGATTATTCATGCATATAGCTCGTGAATTAATCAATAAAATTTTAACTACATGGTGTCATTTTGTAGATATCAGCTCTAGCTACACGCTGATATCAAAACATGGTCAGGATAAAGCAGACTTTGGGACCTGTGAATTTTTTAAAATCCTTATATATCTAAGTCAATGTAAATTTTGGAAGAATATTCATGCATATAGCTCGTGAGTTAATTAATAAAATTTTGATTACATGGTGTCATTGTGTAGATATTAGCTCTAGCTACACGCTGATATCAAAACATGGTCGGAATAAAGCAGACTTTGGGACTTGTGAATTTTTTAAAATCCTTATATATCTAAGTCAATGTAAATTTTGGAAGATTATTTATGCATATAGCTCGTGAGTTAATCAATAAAATTTAGATTACATGGTGTCATTGTGTAGATATTAGCTCTAGCTACACGCTGATATCAAAACATGGTCGGAATAAAGCAGACTTTGGGACTTGTGAACTTTTTAAAATCCCTATATATCTAAGTCAATATAAATTTTGGAAGATTATTCATGCATATAGCTCGTGAGTTAATCGATAAAATTTAGATTACATGGTGTCATTGTGTAGATATTAGCTCTAGCTACACGCTGATATCAAAACATGGTCGGAATAAAGCAGACTTTGGGACTTGTGAACTTTTTAAAATCCCTATATATCTAAGTCAATGTAAATTTTGGAAGATTATTCATGCATATAGCTCGTGAGTTAATCAATAAAATTTTGACTACATGGTGTCATTGTGTAGATATTAGCTCTAGCTACACGCTGATATCAAAACATGGTCGGGATAAAGCAGACTTTGGGACTTGTGAATTTTTTAAAATCCTTATATATCTAAGTCAATGTAAATTTTGGAAGATTATTCATGCATATAGCTCGTGAGTTATTCAATAAAATTTTGACTACATGGTGTCATTGTGTAGATATTAGCTCTAGCTACACGCTGATATCAAAACATGGTCGGGATAAAGCAGACTTTGGGACTTGTGAATTTTTTAAAATCCTTATATATCTAAGTCAATGTAAATTTTGGAAGATTATTCATGCATATAGCTCGTAAGTTAATCAATAAAATTTTAACTACATGGTGTCATTGTGTCGATATTAGCTCTAACTACACGCTGATATCAAAACATGGTCGGGATAAAGCAGACTTTGGGACTTGTGAATTTTTTAAAATCCTTATATATCTAAGTCAATGTAAATTTTGGAAGATTATTCATGCATATAGCTCGTGAGTTATTCAATAAAATTTTGACTACATGGTGTCATTGTGTAGATATTAGCTCTAGCTACACGCTGATATCAAAACATGGTCATGATAAAGCAGACTTTGGGACTTGTGAATTTTTTAAAATCCTTATATATCTAAGTCAATGTAAATTTTGGAAGATTATTCATGCATATAGCTCGTGAGTTAATCAATAACATTTTGACTACATGGTGTCATTGTGTAGATATCAGCTCTAGCTACACGCTGATATCAAAACATGGTCAGGATAAAGCAGACTTTGGGACTTGTGAATTTTTTAAAATCCTTATATATCTAAGTCAATGTAAATTTTGGAAGATTATTCATGCATATAGCTCGTGAGTTAATCAATAAAACCTTGACTACATGGTGTCATTGTGTAGATATTAGCTCTAGCTACACGCTGATATCAAAACATGGTCGGGATAAAGCAGACTTTGGGACTTGTGAATTTTTTAAAATCCTTATATATCTAAGTCAATGTAAATTTTGGAAGATTATTCATGCATATAGCTGGTGAGTTAATTAATAAAATTTTAACTACATGGTGTCATTGTGTAGATATTAGCTGTAGCTACACGCTGATATCAAAACATGGTCGGGATAAAGCAGACTTTGGGACTTGTGAATTTTTTAAAATCCTTATATATCTAAGTCAATGTAAATTTTGGAAGATTATTCATGCATATAGCTCGTGAGTTAATCAATAAAATTTTGACTACATGGTGTCATTGTGTAGATATTAGCTCTAGCTACACGCTTATATCAAAACATGGTCGGGATAAAGCAGACTTTGGGACTTGTGAATTTTTTAAAATCCTTATATATCTAAGTCAATGAAAATTTTGGAAGATTATTCATGCATATAGCTCGTGAGTTAATCAATAAAATTTTGACTACATGGTGTCATTGTGTAGATATTAGCTCTAGCTACACGCTAATATCAAAACATGGTCGGGATAAAGCAGACTTTGGGACTTGTGAATTTTTTAAAATCCTTATATATCTAAGTCAATGTAAATTTTAGAAGATTATTCATGCATATAGCTCGTGAGTCAATCAATAAAGTTTGGACTACATGGTGTCATTGTGTAGATATTAGCTCTAGCTACACGCTAATATCAAAACATGGTCGGGATAAAGCAGACTTTGGGACTTGTGAATTTTTTAAAATCCTTATATATCTGAGTCAATGTAAATTTTGGAAGATTATTCATGCATATAGCTCGTGAGTTATCTAATAAAATTTTGACTACATGGTGTCATTGTGTAGATATTAGCTCTAGCTACACGCTAATATCAAAACATGGTCGGGATAAAGCAGACTTTGGGACTTGTGAACTTTTTAAAATCCTTATATATCTAAGTCAATGTAAATTTTGGAAGATTATTCATGCATATAGCTCGTGAGTTAATCAATGACATTTTGACTACATGGTGTCATTGTGTAGATATTAGCTCTAACTACACGCTGATATCAAAACATGGTCGGGATAAAGCAGACTTTGGGACTTGTGAATTTTTTAAAATCCTTATATATCTAAGTCAATGTAAATTTTGGAAGATTATTCATGCATATAGCTCGTGAGTTAATCAATAACATTTTGACTACATGGTGTCATTGTGTAGATATCAGCTCTAGCTACACGCTGATATCAAAACATGGTCAGGATAAAGCAGACTTTGGGACTTGTGAATTTTTTAAAATCCTTATATATCTAAGTCAATGTAAATTTTGGAAGATTATTCATGCATATAGCTCGTGAGTTAATCAATAAAACCTTGACTACATGGTGTCATTGTGTAGATATTAGCTCTAGCTACACGCTGATATCAAAACATGGTCGGGATAAAGCAGACTTTGGGACTTGTGAATTTTTTAAAATCCTTATTTATCTAAGTCAATGTAAATTTTGGAAGATTATTCATGCATATAGCTGGTGAGTTAATTGATAAAATTTTAACTACATGGTGTCATTGTGTAGATATTAGCTGTAGCTACACGCTGATATCAAAACATGGTCGGGATAAAGCAGACTTTGGGACTTGTGAATTTTTTAAAATCCTTATATATCTAAGTCAATGTAAATTTTGGAAGATTATTCATGCATATAGCTCGTGAGTTAATCAATAAAATTTTGACTACATGGTGTCATTGTGTAGATATTAGCTCTAGCTACACGCTTATATCAAAACATGGTCGGGATAAAGCAGACTTTGGGACTTGTGAATTTTTTAAAATCCTTATATATCTAAGTCAATGAAAATTTTGGAAGATTATTCATGCATATAGCTCGTGAGTTAATCAATAAAATTTTGACTACATGGTGTCATTGTGTAGATATTAGCTCTAGCTACACGCTAATATCAAAACATGGTCGGGATAAAGCAGACTTTGGGACTTGTGAATTTTTTAAAATCCTTATATATCTAAGTCAATGTAAATTTTAGAAGATTATTCATGCATATAGCTCGTGAGTCAATCAATAAAGTTTGGACTACATGGTGTCATTGTGTAGATATTAGCTCTAGCTACACGCTGATATCAAAACATGGTCGGGATAAAGCAGACTTTGGGACTTGTGAATTTTTTAAAATCCTTATATATCTGAGTCAATGTAAATTTTGGAAGATTATTCATGCATATAGCTCGTGAGTTATCTAATAAAATTTTGACTACATGGTGTCATTGTGTAGATATTAGCTCTAGCTACACGCTAATATCAAAACATGGTCGGGATAAAGCAGACTTTGGGACTTGTGAACTTTTTAAAATCCTTATATATCTAAGTCAATGTAAATTTTGGAAGATTATTCATGCATATAGCTCGTGAGTTAATCAATGACATTTTGACTACATGGTGTCATTGTGTAGATATTAGCTCTAACTACACGCTGATATCAAAACATGGTCGGGATAAAGCAGACTTTGGGACTTGTGAATTTTTTAAAATCCTTATATATCTAAGTCAATGTAAATTTTGGAAGATTATTCATGCATATAGCTCGTGAGTTATTCAATAAAATTTTGACTACATAGTGTCATTGTGTAGATATTAGCTCTAGTTACACGCTGATATCAAAACATGGTCGGGATAAAGCAGACTTTGGGACTTGTGAATTTTTTAAAATCCTTATATATCTAAGTCAATGTAAATTTTGGAAGATTATTCATGCATATAGCTCGTGAGTTAATCAATAACATTTTGACTACATGGTGTCATTGTGTAGATATTAGCTTTAACTACACGCTGATATTAAAACATGGTCGGGATAAAGCAGACTTTGGGACTTGTGAATTTTTTAAAATCCTTATATATCTAAGTCAATGTAAATTTTGGAAGATTATTCATGCATATAGCTCGTGAGTTATTCAATAAAATTTTGACTACATGGTGTCATTGTGTAGATATTAGCTCTAACTACACGCTGATATCAAAACATGGTCAGGATAAAGCAGACTTTGGGACTTGTGAATTTTTTAAAATCCTTATATATCTAAGTCAATGTAAATTTTGAAAGATTATTCATGCATAAAGCTCGTGAGTTAATCAATAAAATTTTGACTACATGGTGTCATTGTGTACATATTAGCTCTAGCTACACGCTAATATCAAAACATGCTCGGGATAAAGCAGACTTTGGGACTTGTGAATTTTTTAAAATCCTTATATATCTAAGTTAATGTAAATTTTAGAAGATTATTCATGCATATAGCTCGTGAGTCAATCAATAAAATTTGGACTACATGGTGTCATTGTGTAGATATTAGCTCTAGCTACACGCTGATATCAAAACATGGTCGGGATAGAGCAGACTTTGGGACTTGTGAATTTTTTAAAATCCTTATATATCTAAGTCAATGTAAATTTTGGAAGATTATTCATGCATATAGCTCGTGAGTTATCCAATAAAATTTTGACTACATGGTGTCATTCTGTAGATTTTAGCTCTAGCTACACGCTGATATCAAAACATGGTCGGGATAAAGCAGACTTTGGGACTTGTGAATTTTTTAAAATCCTTATATATCTAAGTCAATGTAAATTTTGGAAGATTATTCATGCATATAGCTCGTGAGTTAATCAATAAAATTTAGACTACATGGTGTTATTGTGTGGATATTAGCTCTAGCTACACGCTGATATCAAAACATGGTCAGGATAAAGCAGACTTTGGGACTTGTGAATTTTTAAAAATCCTTATATATCTAAGTCGATGTAAATTTTGGAAGATTATTCATGCATAAAGCTCGTGAGTTAATCAATAATATTTTGACTACATGGTGTTATTGTGTAGATATTAGCTCTAGCTACACGCTGATATCAAAACATGGTCGGGATAAAGCAGACTTTGGGACTTGTAAATTTTTTTAAAACCTTATATATCTAAGTCAATGTGAATTTTGGAAGATTATTCATGCATATAGCTCGTGAGTTATTCAATAAAATTTTGACTACATGGTGTTATTGTGTAAATATTAGCTCTAGGTACACGCTCATATCAAAACATGGTCGGGATAAAGCAGACTTTGGGACTTGTGAATTTTTTAAAATCCTTATATATCTAAGTTAATGTAAATTTTGGAAGAATATTCATGCATATAGCTCGTGAGTTATTTGATAAAATTTTGACTACATGGTGTCATTGTGTAGATATTAGCTCTAGGTACACGCTGATATCAAAACATGGTCGGGATAAAGCAGACTTTGGGACTTGTGAATTTTTTAAAATCCTTATATATCTAAGTCAATGTCAATTTTGGAAGATTATTCATGCATATAGCTCAAGGGTTAATCAATAACATTTTGACTGCATGGTGTCATTGTGTAGATATTAGCTCTAACTACACGCTGATATCAAAACATGGTCGGGATAAAGCAGACTTTGGGACTTGTGAATTTTTTAAAATCCTTATATATCTTAGTCAATGAAAATTTTGGAAGATTATTCATGCGTATAGCTCGTGAGTTAATCAATAAAATTTTGACTACATGGTGTCATTGTGTACATATTAGCTCTAGCTACACGCTAATATCAAAACATGCTCGGGATAAAGCAGACTTTGGGACTTGTGAATTTTTTAAAATCCTTATGTATCTAAGTTAATGTAAATTTTAGAAGATTATTCATGCATATAGCTCGTGAGTCAATCAATAAAATTTGGACTACATGGTGTCATTGTGTAGATATTAGCTCTAGCTACACGCTGATATCAAAACATGGTCGGGATAGAGCAGACTTTGGGACTTGTGAATTTTTTAAAATCCTTATATATCTAAGTCAATGTAAATTTTGGAAGATTATTCATGCATATAGCTCGTGAGTTATCCAATAAAATTTTGACTCCATGGTGTCATTGTGTAGATTTTAGCTCTAGCTACACGCTGATATCAAAACATGGTCAGGATAAAGCAGACTTTGGGACTTGTGAATTTTTCAAAATCCTTATATATCTAAGTCAATGTAAATTTTGGAAGATTATTCATGCATATAGCTCGTGAGTTAATCAATAAAATTTGGACTACATGGTGTTATTGTGTGGATATTAGCTCTAGCTACACGCTGATATCAAAACATGGTCAGGATAAAGCAGACTTTGGGACTTGTGAATTTTTAAAAATCCTTATATATCTAAGTCGATGTAAATTTTGGAAGATTATTCATGCATATAGCTCGTGATTTAATCAATAAAATTTTGACTACATCGTGTCATTGTGTAGATATTAGCTCTAGCTACACGCCGATATCAAAACAAGTTCGGGATAAAGCAGACTTTGGGACTTGTGAATTTTTTAAAATCCTTATATATCTAATTTAATGTAAATTTTGGAAGAATATTCATGCATATAGCTCGTGAGTTAATCATTAAAATTTTAATTACATGGTGTCATTGTGTAGATATTAGCTCTAGCTACACGCTGATATCAAAACATGGTCAGGATAAAGCAGACTTTGGGACTTGTGAATTTTTTAAAATCCTTATATATCTAAGTCAATGTAAATTTTGGAAGATTATTCATGCATATAGCTCGTGAGTTAATCAATTAAATTTTGACTACATGGTGTCATTGTGTAGATATTAGCTCTGGCTACACGCTGATATCAAAACATGGTCGGAATAAAGCAGACTTTGGGACTTGTGAATTTTTTAAAATCCTTATATATCTAAGTCAATGTAAATTTTGGAAGATTATTCATGCATATAGCTCTTAAATTATTCAATAATATTTTGACTACATGGTGTCATTGTGTAGATATTAGCTCTGGCTTCACGCTGATATCAGAACATGGTCGAGATGAAGCAGACTTTGGGACTTGTGAATTTTTTAAAATCCTTATATATCTAAGTAAATGTAAATTTTGGAAGATTATTCATGCATATAGCTCGTGAGTTAATCAATAAAATTTTGATTACATGGTGTCATTGTGTAGATATTAGCTCTGGCTACACGCTGATATCAAAACATGGTCGGAATAAAGCAGTCTTTGGGACTTGTGAATTTTTTCAAATCCTTATATATCTAAGTCAATGTAAATTTTAGAAGATTATTCATGCATATAGCTCGTGAGTTAATCATTAAAATTTTGATTACTTGGTGTCATTGTGTAGATATTAGCTCTGGCTACACGCTGATATCAAAACATGATCAGAATAAAGCAGTCTTTGGGACTTGTGAATTTTTTAAAATCCTTATATATCTAAGTCAATGTAAATTTTGGAAGATTATTCATGCATATAGCTCGTGAGTTAATCAATAAAATTTTGACTACATGGTGTCATTGTGTAGATATTAGCTCTAGCTACACGCCGATATCAAAACATGGTCGGGATAAAGCAGACTTTGGGACTTGTGAATTTTTTAAAATCCTTATATATCTAAGTCAATGTAAATTTTGGAAGATTAATCATGCATATAGCTCGTGAGTTAATCAATTAAATTTTTACTACATGGTGTCATTGTGTAGATATCAGCTCTAGCTACACCCCGATATCAAAACATGGTCGGGATAAAGCTGACTTTGGGACTTGTGAATTTTTTAAAATCCTTATATATCGAAGTCAATGTAAATTTTGGAAGATTATTCATGCATATGGCTCGTAAATTAATCAATAAAATTTTTATTACATGGTGTCATTGTGTAGATATTAGCTCTAGCTACACGCTGATATCAAAACATGGTCGGGATGAAGCAGACTTTGGGACTTGTGAATTTTTTAAAATCCTTATATATCTAAGTCAATGTAGATTTTGGTAGATTATTCATGCATATAGCTCGTAAATTAATTAATAAAATTTTGACTACATGGTGTAATTGTGTAGATATTAGCTCTAGCTTCACGCTAAAATCAGAACATGGTCGAGATGAAGCAGACTTTGGGACTTGTAAATTTTTTAAAATCCTTATATATCTTAGTTAATGTAAATTTTGGAAGATTATTCATGCATATTGCTCGTGAGTTAATTAATAAAATTTTGACTACATGGTGTCATTGTGTAGATATTAGCTCTAGCTACACGCTGATATCAAAACATGGTCGGAATAAATTAAACTTTGGGACTTGTGAATTTTTTAAAATCCTTATATATCTAAGTCAATGTAAATTTTGGAAGATTATTCATGCATATAGCTCGTGAGTTAATCAATAAAATTTTGATTACATGGTGTCATTGTGTAGATATTAGCTCTGGCTACACGCTGATATCAAAACATGGTCGGAATAAAGCAGTCTTTGGGACTTGTGAATTTTTTCAAATCCTTATATATCTAAGTCAATGTAAATTTTAGAAGATTATTCATGCATATAGCTCGTGAGTTAATCATTAAAATTTTGATTACATGGTGTCATTGTGTAGATATTAGCTCTGGCTACACGCTGATATCAAAACATGGTCGGAACAAAGCAGTCTTTGGGACTTGTGAATTTTTTAATATCCGTATATATCTAAGTCAATGTAAATTTTGGAAGATTATTCATGCATATAGCTCGTGAGTTAATCAATAAAATTTTGACTACATGGTGTCATTGTGTAGATATTAGCTCTAGCTACACGCCGATATCAAAACATGGTCGGGATAAAGCAGACTTTGGGACTTGTGAATTTTTTAAAATCCTTATATATCTAAGTCAATGTAAATTTTGGAAGAATAATCATGCATATAGCTCGTGAGTTAATCAATTAAATTTTTACTACATGGTGTCATTGTGTAGATATCAGCTCTAGCTACACGCCGATATCAAAACATGGTCGGGATAAAGCTGACTTTGGGACTTGTGAATTTTTTAAAATCCTTATATATCGAAGTCAATGTAAATTTTGGAAGATTATTCATGCATATGGCTCGTAAATTAATCAATAAAATTTTTATTACATGGTGTCATTGTGTAGATATTAGCTCTAGCTACACGCTGATATCAAAACATGGTCGGGATGAAGCAGACTTTGGGACTTGTGAATTTTTTAAAATCCTTATATATCTAAGTCAATGTAAATTTTGGTAGATTATTCATGCATATAGCTCGTAAATTAATTAATAAAATTTTGACTACATGGTGTAATTGTGTAGATATTAGCTCTAGCTTCACGCTAAAATCAGAACATGGTCGAGATGAAGCAGACTTTGGGACTTGTAAATTTTTTAAAATCCTTATATATCTTAGTTAATGTAAATTTTGGAAGATTATTCATGCATATTGCTCGTGAGTTAATTAATAAAATTTTGACTACATGGTGTCATTGTGTAGATATTAGCTCTAGCTACACGCTGATATCAAAACATGGTCGGAATAAATTAAACTTTGGGACTTGTGAATTTTTTAAAATCCTTTTATATCTAAGTCAATGTAAATTTTGAAAATTTATTCATGCATATAGCTCGTGAGTTAATCAATAAAATTTTGACTACATGGTGTCATTGTGTAGATATTAGCTCTAGCTACACGCTGATATCAAAACATGGTCGGGATAAAGCAGACTTTGGGACTTGTGAACTTTTTAAAATCCTTATAAATCTAAGTCAATGTAAATTTTGGAAGCTTATTCATGCATATAGCTCGTGAGTTAATAGATAAAATTTTGATAACATGGTGTCATTGTGTAGATATTAGCTCTAGCTACACGCTGATATCAAAACATGGTCAGAATAAAGCAGACTTTGGGACTTGTGAATTTTTTAAAATCCTTATATATCTAAGTCAATGTAAATTTTGGAAGATTATACATGCATATAGCTCGTGAGTTAATCAATAAAATTTTGACTACATAGTGTCATTGTGTAGATATTAGCTCTAGCTACACGCCGACATCAAAACATGGTCGGGATAAAGCAGACTTTGGGACTTGTGAATTTTTTAAAATCCTTATATATCTAAGTCAATGTAAATTTTGGAAGATTATTCATGCATATAGCTCGTGAGGTAATCATTAAAATTTTGATAACATGGTGTCATTGTGTAGATATTAGCTCTAGCTACACGCTGATATCAAAAAATATTCAGGATAAAGCAGACTTTGGGACTTGTGAATTTTTTAAAATCCTTATATATCTAAGTCAATGTAAATTTTGGAAGATTATTGATGCATATAGCTCGTAAAATAATCAATAAAAATTTGACTACATGGTGTCATTGTGTAGATATTAGCTCTAGCTACACGCTTATTTTAAAACATGGGCGGGAATAAGCAGACTTTGGGACTTGTGAATTTTTTAAAATCCTTATATATCTAAGTTAATGTAAATTTTGAAATATTATTCATGCATATAGCTCGTGAGTTAATCAATAAAATTTTGACTACATGGTGTCATTGTGTAGATTTTAGCCCTAGCTACACGCTGATATCAAAACATGGTCGGGATAAAGCAGACTTTGGGACTTGTGAATTTTTTAAAATCCTTATATATCTAAGTCAATGTAAATTTTGGAAGATTATTCATGCATATAGCTCGTGAGTTAATAAATAAAATTTTGACTACATGGTTTCATTGTGTAGTTATTAGCTCTAGCTACACGCTAAAATCAAAACATGGTCAGGATAAAGCAGACTTTGGGACTTGTGAATTTTTTAAAATCCTTATATATCTAAGTCAATGTAAATTTTGGAAGATTAATCATGCATATAGCTCGTGATTTAATCAATAAAATTTTGACTACATCGTGTCATTGTGTAAAAATTAGCTCTAGCTACACGCCGTTATCAAAACAAGTTCGGGATAAAGCAGACTTTGGGACTTGTGAATTTTTTAAAATCCTTATATATCTAATTTAATGTAAATTTTGGAAGAATATTCATGCATATAGCTCGTGAGTTAATCATTAAAATTTTGATTACATGGTGTCATTGTGTAGATATTAGCTCTAGCTACACGCTGATATCAAAACATGGTCAGGATAAAGCAGACTTTGGGACTTGTGAATTTTTTAAAATCCTTATATATCTAAGTCAATGTAAATTTTGGAAGATTATTCATGCATATAGCTCGTGAGTTAATCAATTAAATTTTGACTACATGGTGTCATTGTGTAGATATTAGCTCTAACTACACGCTGATATCAAAACATGGTCAGGATAAAGCAGACTTTGGGACTTGTGAATTTTTTAAAATCCTTATATATCTAAGTCAATGTAAATTTTGAAAGATTATTCATGCATAAAGCTCGTGAGTTAATCAATAAAATTTTGACTACATGGTGTCATTGTGTAGATATTAGCTCTAGCTACACGCTTATATCAAAACATGGTCGGGATAAAGCAGACTTTGGGACTTGTGAATTTTTTAAAATCCTTATATATCTAAGTCAATGAAAATTTTGGAAGATTATTCATGCATATAGCTCGTGAGTTAATCAATAAAATTTTGACTACATGGTGTCATTGTGTAGATATTAGCTCTAGCTACACGCTAATATCAAAACATGGTCGGGATAAAGCAGACTTTGGGACTTGTGAATTTTTTAAAATCCTTATATATCTAAGTCAATGTAAATTTTAGAAGATTATTCATGCATATAGCTCGTGAGTCAATCAATAAAGTTTGGACTACATGGTGTCATTGTGTAGATATTAGCTCTAGCTACACGCTGATATCAAAACATGGTCGGGATAAAGCAGACTTTGGGACTTGTGAATTTTTTAAAATCCTTATATATCTGAGTCAATGTAAATTTTGGAAGATTATTCATGCATATAGCTCGTGAGTTATCTAATAAAATTTTGACTACATGGTGTCATTGTGTAGATATTAGCTCTAGCTACACGCTAATATCAAAACATGGTCGGGATAAAGCAGACTTTGGGACTTGTGAACTTTTTAAAATCCTTATATATCTAAGTCAATGTAAATTTTGGAAGATTATTCATGCATATAGCTCGTGAGTTAATCAATGACATTTTGACTACATGGTGTCATTGTGTAGATATTAGCTCTAACTACACGCTGATATCAAAACATGGTCGGGATAAAGCAGACTTTGGGACTTGTGAATTTTTTAAAATCCTTATATATCTAAGTCAATGTAAATTTTGGAAGATTATTCATGCATATAGCTCGTGAGTTATTCAATAAAATTTTGACTACATAGTGTCATTGTGTAGATATTAGCTCTAGTTACACGCTGATATCAAAACATGGTCGGGATAAAGCAGACTTTGGGACTTGTGAATTTTTTAAAATCCTTATATATCTAAGTCAATGTAAATTTTGGAAGATTATTCATGCATATAGCTCGTGAGTTAATCAATAACATTTTGACTACATGGTGTCATTGTGTAGATATTAGCTTTAACTACACGCTGATATTAAAACATGGTCGGGATAAAGCAGACTTTGGGACTTGTGAATTTTTTAAAATCCTTATATATCTAAGTCAATGTAAATTTTGGAAGATTATTCATGCATATAGCTCGTGAGTTATTCAATAAAATTTTGACTACATGGTGTCATTGTGTAGATATTAGCTCTAACTACACGCTGATATCAAAACATGGTCAGGATAAAGCAGACTTTGGGACTTGTGAATTTTTTAAAATCCTTATATATCTAAGTCAATGTAAATTTTGAAAGATTATTCATGCATAAAGCTCGTGAGTTAATCAATAAAATTTTGACTACATGGTGTCATTGTGTACATATTAGCTCTAGCTACACGCTAATATCAAAACATGCTCGGGATAAAGCAGACTTTGGGACTTGTGAATTTTTTAAAATCCTTATATATCTAAGTTAATGTAAATTTTAGAAGATTATTCATGCATATAGCTCGTGAGTCAATCAATAAAATTTGGACTACATGGTGTCATTGTGTAGATATTAGCTCTAGCTACACGCTGATATCAAAACATGGTCGGGATAGAGCAGACTTTGGGACTTGTGAATTTTTTAAAATCCTTATATATCTAAGTCAATGTAAATTTTGGAAGATTATTCATGCATATAGCTCGTGAGTTATCCAATAAAATTTTGACTACATGGTGTCATTCTGTAGATTTTAGCTCTAGCTACACGCTGATATCAAAACATGGTCGGGATAAAGCAGACTTTGGGACTTGTGAATTTTTTAAAATCCTTATATATCTAAGTCAATGTAAATTTTGGAAGATTATTCATGCATATAGCTCGTGAGTTAATCAATAAAATTTAGACTACATGGTGTTATTGTGTGGATATTAGCTCTAGCTACACGCTGATATCAAAACATGGTCAGGATAAAGCAGACTTTGGGACTTGTGAATTTTTAAAAATCCTTATATATCTAAGTCGATGTAAATTTTGGAAGATTATTCATGCATAAAGCTCGTGAGTTAATCAATAATATTTTGACTACATGGTGTTATTGTGTAGATATTAGCTCTAGCTACACGCTGATATCAAAACATGGTCGGGATAAAGCAGACTTTGGGACTTGTAAATTTTTTTAAAACCTTATATATCTAAGTCAATGTGAATTTTGGAAGATTATTCATGCATATAGCTCGTGAGTTATTCAATAAAATTTTGACTACATGGTGTTATTGTGTAAATATTAGCTCTAGGTACACGCTCATATCAAAACATGGTCGGGATAAAGCAGACTTTGGGACTTGTGAATTTTTTAAAATCCTTATATATCTAAGTTAATGTAAATTTTGGAAGAATATTCATGCATATAGCTCGTGAGTTATTTGATAAAATTTTGACTACATGGTGTCATTGTGTAGATATTAGCTCTAGGTACACGCTGATATCAAAACATGGTCGGGATAAAGCAGACTTTGGGACTTGTGAATTTTTTAAAATCCTTATATATCTAAGTCAATGTCAATTTTGGAAGATTATTCATGCATATAGCTCAAGGGTTAATCAATAACATTTTGACTGCATGGTGTCATTGTGTAGATATTAGCTCTAACTACACGCTGATATCAAAACATGGTCGGGATAAAGCAGACTTTGGGACTTGTGAATTTTTTAAAATCCTTATATATCTTAGTCAATGAAAATTTTGGAAGATTATTCATGCGTATAGCTCGTGAGTTAATCAATAAAATTTTGACTACATGGTGTCATTGTGTACATATTAGCTCTAGCTACACGCTAATATCAAAACATGCTCGGGATAAAGCAGACTTTGGGACTTGTGAATTTTTTAAAATCCTTATGTATCTAAGTTAATGTAAATTTTAGAAGATTATTCATGCATATAGCTCGTGAGTCAATCAATAAAATTTGGACTACATGGTGTCATTGTGTAGATATTAGCTCTAGCTACACGCTGATATCAAAACATGGTCGGGATAGAGCAGACTTTGGGACTTGTGAATTTTTTAAAATCCTTATATATCTAAGTCAATGTAAATTTTGGAAGATTATTCATGCATATAGCTCGTGAGTTATCCAATAAAATTTTGACTCCATGGTGTCATTGTGTAGATTTTAGCTCTAGCTACACGCTGATATCAAAACATGGTCAGGATAAAGCAGACTTTGGGACTTGTGAATTTTTCAAAATCCTTATATATCTAAGTCAATGTAAATTTTGGAAGATTATTCATGCATATAGCTCGTGAGTTAATCAATAAAATTTGGACTACATGGTGTTATTGTGTGGATATTAGCTCTAGCTACACGCTGATATCAAAACATGGTCAGGATAAAGCAGACTTTGGGACTTGTGAATTTTTAAAAATCCTTATATATCTAAGTCGATGTAAATTTTGGAAGATTATTCATGCATATAGCTCGTGATTTAATCAATAAAATTTTGACTACATCGTGTCATTGTGTAGATATTAGCTCTAGCTACACGCCGATATCAAAACAAGTTCGGGATAAAGCAGACTTTGGGACTTGTGAATTTTTTAAAATCCTTATATATCTAATTTAATGTAAATTTTGGAAGAATATTCATGCATATAGCTCGTGAGTTAATCATTAAAATTTTAATTACATGGTGTCATTGTGTAGATATTAGCTCTAGCTACACGCTGATATCAAAACATGGTCAGGATAAAGCAGACTTTGGGACTTGTGAATTTTTTAAAATCCTTATATATCTAAGTCAATGTAAATTTTGGAAGATTATTCATGCATATAGCTCGTGAGTTAATCAATTAAATTTTGACTACATGGTGTCATTGTGTAGATATTAGCTCTGGCTACACGCTGATATCAAAACATGGTCGGAATAAAGCAGACTTTGGGACTTGTGAATTTTTTAAAATCCTTATATATCTAAGTCAATGTAAATTTTGGAAGATTATTCATGCATATAGCTCTTAAATTATTCAATAATATTTTGACTACATGGTGTCATTGTGTAGATATTAGCTCTGGCTTCACGCTGATATCAGAACATGGTCGAGATGAAGCAGACTTTGGGACTTGTGAATTTTTTAAAATCCTTATATATCTAAGTAAATGTAAATTTTGGAAGATTATTCATGCATATAGCTCGTGAGTTAATCAATAAAATTTTGATTACATGGTGTCATTGTGTAGATATTAGCTCTGGCTACACGCTGATATCAAAACATGGTCGGAATAAAGCAGTCTTTGGGACTTGTGAATTTTTTCAAATCCTTATATATCTAAGTCAATGTAAATTTTAGAAGATTATTCATGCATATAGCTCGTGAGTTAATCATTAAAATTTTGATTACTTGGTGTCATTGTGTAGATATTAGCTCTGGCTACACGCTGATATCAAAACATGATCAGAATAAAGCAGTCTTTGGGACTTGTGAATTTTTTAAAATCCTTATATATCTAAGTCAATGTAAATTTTGGAAGATTATTCATGCATATAGCTCGTGAGTTAATCAATAAAATTTTGACTACATGGTGTCATTGTGTAGATATTAGCTCTAGCTACACGCCGATATCAAAACATGGTCGGGATAAAGCAGACTTTGGGACTTGTGAATTTTTTAAAATCCTTATATATCTAAGTCAATGTAAATTTTGGAAGATTAATCATGCATATAGCTCGTGAGTTAATCAATTAAATTTTTACTACATGGTGTCATTGTGTAGATATCAGCTCTAGCTACACCCCGATATCAAAACATGGTCGGGATAAAGCTGACTTTGGGACTTGTGAATTTTTTAAAATCCTTATATATCGAAGTCAATGTAAATTTTGGAAGATTATTCATGCATATGGCTCGTAAATTAATCAATAAAATTTTTATTACATGGTGTCATTGTGTAGATATTAGCTCTAGCTACACGCTGATATCAAAACATGGTCGGGATGAAGCAGACTTTGGGACTTGTGAATTTTTTAAAATCCTTATATATCTAAGTCAATGTAGATTTTGGTAGATTATTCATGCATATAGCTCGTAAATTAATTAATAAAATTTTGACTACATGGTGTAATTGTGTAGATATTAGCTCTAGCTTCACGCTTAAATCAGAACATGGTCGAGATGAAGCAGACTTTGGGACTTGTAAATTTTTTAAAATCCTTATATATCTTAGTTAATGTAAATTTTGGAAGATTATTCATGCATATTGCTCGTGAGTTAATTAATAAAATTTTGACTACATGGTGTCATTGTGTAGATATTAGCTCTAGCTACACGCTGATATCAAAACATGGTCGGAATAAATTAAACTTTGGGACTTGTGAATTTTTTAAAATCCTTATATATCTAAGTCAATGTAAATTTTGGAAGATTATTCATGCATATAGCTCGTGAGTTAATCAATAAAATTTTGATTACATGGTGTCATTGTGTAGATATTAGCTCTGGCTACACGCTGATATCAAAACATGGTCGGAATAAAGCAGTCTTTGGGACTTGTGAATTTTTTCAAATCCTTATATATCTAAGTCAATGTAAATTTTAGAAGATTATTCATGCATATAGCTCGTGAGTTAATCATTAAAATTTTGATTACATGGTGTCATTGTGTAGATATTAGCTCTGGCTACACGCTGATATCAAAACATGGTCGGAACAAAGCAGTCTTTGGGACTTGTGAATTTTTTAATATCCGTATATATCTAAGTCAATGTAAATTTTGGAAGATTATTCATGCATATAGCTCGTGAGTTAATCAATAAAATTTTGACTACATGGTGTCATTGTGTAGATATTAGCTCTAGCTACACGCCGATATCAAAACATGGTCGGGATAAAGCAGACTTTGGGACTTGTGAATTTTTTAAAATCCTTATATATCTAAGTCAATGTAAATTTTGGAAGAATAATCATGCATATAGCTCGTGAGTTAATCAATTAAATTTTTACTACATGGTGTCATTGTGTAGATATCAGCTCTAGCTACACGCCGATATCAAAACATGGTCGGGATAAAGCTGACTTTGGGACTTGTGAATTTTTTAAAATCCTTATATATCGAAGTCAATGTAAATTTTGGAAGATTATTCATGCATATGGCTCGTAAATTAATCAATAAAATTTTTATTACATGGTGTCATTGTGTAGATATTAGCTCTAGCTACACGCTGATATCAAAACATGGTCGGGATGAAGCAGACTTTGGGACTTGTGAATTTTTTAAAATCCTTATATATCTAAGTCAATGTAAATTTTGGTAGATTATTCATGCATATAGCTCGTAAATTAATTAATAAAATTTTGACTACATGGTGTAATTGTGTAGATATTAGCTCTAGCTTCACGCTAAAATCAGAACATGGTCGAGATGAAGCAGACTTTGGGACTTGTAAATTTTTTAAAATCCTTATATATCTTAGTTAATGTAAATTTTGGAAGATTATTCATGCATATTGCTCGTGAGTTAATTAATAAAATTTTGACTACATGGTGTCATTGTGTAGATATTAGCTCTAGCTACACGCTGATATCAAAACATGGTCGGAATAAATTAAACTTTGGGACTTGTGAATTTTTTAAAATCCTTTTATATCTAAGTCAATGTAAATTTTGAAAATTTATTCATGCATATAGCTCGTGAGTTAATCAATAAAATTTTGACTACATGGTGTCATTGTGTAGATATTAGCTCTAGCTACACGCTGATATCAAAACATGGTCGGGATAAAGCAGACTTTGGGACTTGTGAACTTTTTAAAATCCTTATAAATCTAAGTCAATGTAAAGTTTGGAAAATTATTCATGCATATAGCTCGTGAGCTAATCAATAAAATTTTTAATTACATGGTGTCATTGTGTAGATATTAGCTCTGGCTACACGCTGATATCAAAACATGGTCGGAATAAAGCAGTCTTTGGGACTTGTGAATTTTTTAAAATCCTTATATATCTAAGTCAATGTAAATTTTGGAAGCTTATTCATGCATATAGCTCGTGAGTTAATAGATAAAATTTTGATAACATGGTGTCATTGTGTAGTTATTAGCTCTAGCTACACGCTAAAATCAAAACATGGTCAGGATAAAGCAGACTTTGGGACTTGTGAATTTTTTAAAATCCTTATATATCTAAGTCAATGTAAATTTTGGAAGATTAATCATGCATATAGCTCGTGATTTAATCAATAAAATTTTGACTACATCGTGTCATTGTGTAAAAATTAGCTCTAGCTACACGCCGTTATCAAAACAAGTTCGGGATAAAGCAGACTTTGGGACTTGTGAATTTTTTAAAATCCTTATATATCTAATTTAATGTAAATTTTGGAAGAATATTCATGCATATAGCTCGTGAGTTAATCATTAAAATTTTGATTACATGGTGTCATTGTGTAGATATTAGCTCTAGCTACACGCTGATATCAAAACATGGTCAGGATAAAGCAGACTTTGGGACTTGTGAATTTTTTAAAATCCTTATATATCTAAGTCAATGTAAATTTTGGAAGATTATTCATGCATATAGCTCGTGAGTTAATCAATTAAATTTTGACTACATGGTGTCATTGTGTAGATATTAGCTCTGGCTACACGCTGATATCAAAACATGGTCGGAATAAAGCAGACTTTGGGACTTGTGAATTTTTTAAAATCCTTATATATCTAAGTCAATGTAAATTTTGGAAGATTATTCATGCATATAGCTCGTAAATTATTCAATAATATTTTGACTACATGGTGTCATTGTGTAGATATTAGCTCTGGCTTCACGCTGATATCAGAACATGGTCGAGATGAAGCAGACTTTGGGACTTGTGAATTTTTTAAAATCCTTATATATCTAAGTAAATGTAAATTTTGGAAGATTATTCATGCATATTGCTCGTGAGTTAATCAATAAAATTTTGACTACATGGTGTCATTGTGTAGATATTAGCTCTAGCCACACGCTGATATCAAAACATGGTCGGAATAAATTAAACTTTGGGACTTGTGAATTTTTTAAAATCCTTATATATCTAAGTCAATGTAAATTTTGGAAGATTATTCATGCATATAGCTCGTGAGTTAATCAATAAAATTTTGATTACATGGTGTCATTGTGTAGATATTAGCTCTGGCTACACGCTGATATCAAAACATGGTCGGAATAAAGCAGTCTTTGGGACTTGTGAATTTTTTCAAATCCTTATATATCTAAGTCAATGTAAATTTTGGAAGCTTATTCATGCATAAAGCTCGTGAGTTAATCAATAAAATTTTGAATACATGGTGTCATTGTGTAGATATTAGCTCTAGCTACACGCTGATATCAAAACATGGTCAGGATAAAGCAGACTTTGGGACTTGTGAATTTTTTAAAATCCTTATATATCTAAGTCAATGTAAATTTTGGAAGATTAATCATGCATATAGCTCGTGAGTTAATCAATAAAATTCTGACTACATGGAGTCATTGTGTAGATATTAGCTCTAGCTACACGCTGATATCAAAACATGGTCGGGATAAAGCAGACTTTGGGACTTGTGAATTTTTTAAAATCCTTATATATCTAAGTCAATGTAAATTTTGGAAGATTATTCATGCATATAGCTCGTGAGTTAATCATTAAAATTTTGATTACATGGTGTCATTGTGTAGATATTAGCTCTAGCTACACGCTGATATCAAAACATGGTCGGGATGAAGCAGACTTTGGGACTTGTGAATTTTTTAAAATCCTTAAATATCTAAGTCAATGTAAATTTTGGAAGATTATTGATGCATATAGCTCGTGAATTAATCAATAAAATTTTGACTACATGGTGTCATTGTGTAGATATTAGCTCTAGCTACACGCTGATATCAAAACATGGTCGGGATGAAGCAGACTTTGGGACTTGTGAATTTTTTAAAATCCTTATATATCTAAGTTAATGTAAATTTTGGAAGATTATTCATGCATATAGCTCGTGAGTTAATCAATAAAATTTTGACTACATGGTGTCATTGTGTAGATATCAGCTCTAGCTACACGCTGATATCAAAACATGGTCGGAATAAAGCAGACTTTGGGACTTGTGAATTTTTTAAAATCCTTATATATCTAAGTCAATGTAAATTTTGGAAGATTAATTATGCATATAGCTCGTGAGTTAATCAATTAAATTTTTATTACATGGTGTCATTGTGTAGATATTAGCTCTAGCTACACGCTTATTTTAAAACATGGGCGGGAATAAGCAGACTTTGGGACTTGTGAATTTTTTAAAATCCTTATATATATAAGTTAATGTAAATTTTAAAAGATTATTCATGCACATAGCTCGTGAGTTAATTAATAAAATTTTGACTACATGGTGTCATTGTGTAGATTTTAGCCCTAGCTACACGCTGATATCAAAACATGGTCGGGATAAAGCAGACTTTGGGACTTGTGAATTTTTTAAAATCCTTATATATCTAAGTCAATGTAAATTTTGGAAGATTATTCATGCATATAGCTCGTGAGTTAATCAATAAAATTTTGACTACATGGTTTCATTGTGTAGTTTTTAGCTCTAGCTACACGCTAAAATCAAAACATGGTCAGGATAAAGCAGACTTTGGGACTTGTGAATTTTTTAAAATCCTTATATATCTAAGTCAATGTAAATTTTGGAAGATTATTCATGCATATAGCTCGTGAGTTAATCATTAAAATTTTGATTACATGGTGTCATTGTGTAGATATTAGCTCTAGCTACACGCTGATATCAAAACATGGTCGGGATGAAGCAGACTTTGGGACTTGTGAATTTTTTAAAATCCTTAAATATCTAAGTCAATGTAAATTTTGGAAGATTATTGATGCATATAGCTCGTGAATTAATCAATAAAATTTTGACTACATGGTGTCATTGTGTAGATATTAGCTCTAGCTACACGCTGATATCAAAACATGGTCGGGATGAAGCAGACTTTGGGACTTGTGAATTTTTTAAAATCCTTATATATCTAAGTTAATGTAAATTTTGGAAGATTATTCATGCATATAGCTCGTGAGTTAATCAATAAAATTTTGACTACATGGTGTCATTGTGTAGATATCAGCTCTAGCTACACGCTGATATCAAAACATGGTCGGAATAAAGCAGACTTTGGGACTTGTGAATTTTTTAAAATCCTTATATATCTAAGTCAATGTAAATTTTGGAAGATTAATCATGCATATAGCTCGTGAGTTAATCAATTAAATTTTTATTACATGGTGTCATTGTGTAGATATTAGCTCTAGCTACACGCTTATTTTAAAACATGGGCGGGAATAAGCAGACTTTGGGACTTGTGAATTTTTTAAAATCCTTATATATATAAGTTAATGTAAATTTTAAAAGATTATTCATGCACATAGCTCGTGAGTTAATTAATAAAATTTTGACTACATGGTGTCATTGTGTAGATTTTAGCCCTAGCTACACGCTGATATCAAAACATGGTCGGGATAAAGCAGACTTTGGGACTTGTGAATTTTTTAAAATCCTTATATATCTAAGTCAATGTAAATTTTGGAAGATTATTCATGCATATAGCTCGTGAGTTAATCAATAAAATTTTGACTACATGGTTTCATTGTGTAGTTTTTAGCTCTAGCTACACGCTAAAATCAAAACATGGTCAGGATAAAGCAGACTTTGGGACTTGTGAATTTTTTAAAATCCTTATATATCTAAGTCAATGTAAATTTTGGAAGATTAATCATGCATATAGCTCGTGATTTAATCAATAACATTTTGACTACATGGTGTCATTGTGTAGATATTAGCTCTAGCTACACGCCGATATCAAAACAAGTTCGGGATAAAGCAGACTTTGGGACTTGTGAATTTTTTAAAATCCTTATATATCTAATTTAATGTAAATTTTGGAAGAATATTCATGCATATAGCTCGTGAGTTAATCATTAAAATTTTGATTACATGGTGTCATTGTGTAGATATTAGCTCTAGCTACACGCTGATATCAAAACATGGTCAGGATAAAGCAGACTTTGGGACTTGTGAATTTTTTAAAATCCTTATATATCTAAGTCAATGTAAATTTTAGAAGATTATTCATGCATATAGCTCGTGAGTTAATCAATTAAATTTTGACTACATGGTGTCATTGTGTAGATATTAGCTCTGGCTACACGCTGATATCAAAACATGGTCGGAATAAAGCAGACTTTGGGACTTGTGAATTTTTTAAAATCCTTATATATCTAAGTCAATGTAAATTTTGGAAGATTATTCATGCATATAGCTCGTAAATTATTCAATAATATTTTGACTACATGGTGTCATTGTGTAGATATTAGCTCTGGCTTCACGCTGATATCAGAACATGGTCGAGATGAAGCAGACTTTGGGACTTGTGAATTTTTTAAAATCCTTATATATCTAAGTCAATGTAAATTTTGGAAGATTATTCATGCATATAGCTCGTGAGTTAATCAATAAAATTTTGATTACATGGTGTCATTGTGTAGATATTAGCTCTGGCTACACGCTGATATCAAAACATGGTCGGAATAAAGCAGTCTTTGGGACTTGTGAATTTTTTCAAATCCTTATATATCTAAGTCAATGTATATTTTGGAAGCTTATTCATGCATAAAGCTCGTGAGTTAATCAATAAAATTTTGATTACATGGTGTCATTGTGTAGATATTAGCTCTAGCTACACGCTGATATAAAAACATGGTCAGAATAAAGCAGACTTTGGGACTTGTGAATTTTTTAAAATCCTTATATATCTAAGTCAATGTAAATTTTGGAAGATTAATCATGCATATAGCTCGTGAGTTAATCAATAAAATTCTGACTACATGGAGTCATTGTGTAGATATTAGCTCTAGCTACACGCTAATATCAAAACATGGTCGGGATAAAGCAGACTTTGGGACTTGTGAATTTTTTAAAATCCTTATATATCTAAGTCAATGTAAATTTTGGAAAATTATTCATGCATATAGCTCGTGAGTTAATCATTAAAATTTTGATTACATGGTGTCATTGTGTAGATATTAGCTCTAGCTACACGCTGATATCAAAACATGGTCGGGATGAAGCAGACTTTGGGACTTGTGAATTTTTTAAAATCCTTAAATATCTAAGTCAATGTAAATTTTAGAAGATTATTGATGCATATAGCTCGTAAATTAATCAATAAAATTTTGACTACATGGTGTCATTGTGTAGATATTAGCTCTAGCTACACGCTGATATCAAAACATGGTCGGGATGAAGCAGACTTTGGGACTTGTTAATTTTTTAAAATCCTTATATATCTAAGTTAATGTAAATTTTGGAAGAATATTCATGCATATAGCTCGTGAGTTAATCGATAAAATTTTGACTACATGGTGTCATTGTGTAGATATCAGCTCTAGCTACACGCTGATATCAAAACATGGTCGGAATAAAGCAGACTTTGGGACTTGTGAATTTTTTAAAATCCTTATATATCTAAGTCAATGTAAATGTTGGAAGATTATTCATGCATATAGCTCGTGAGTTAATCAATAAAATTTTGACTACATGGTGTCATTGTGTAGATATTAGCTCTAGCTTTACGCTGATATCAAAACATGGTCGAGATGAAGCAGACTTTGGGACTTGTGAATTTTTTAAAATCCTTATATATCTAAGTTAATGTAAATTTTGGAAGATTATTTATGCATATTGCTCGTGAGTTAATCAATAAAATTTTGACTACATGGTGTCATTGTGTAGATATTAGCTCTAGCTACACGCTGATATCAAAACATGGTCGGAATAAATTAAACTTTGGGACTTGTGAATTTTTTAAAATCCTTATATATCTAAGTCAATGTAAATTTTGGAAGATTATTCATGCATATAGCTCGTGAGTTAATCAATAAAATTTTGATTACATGGTGTCATTGTGTAGATATTAGCTCTGGCTACACGCTGATATCAAAACATGGTCGGAATAAAGCAGTCTTTGGGACTTGTGAATTTTTTCAAATCCTTATATATCTAAGTCAATGTAAATTTTAGAAGATTATTCATGCATATAGCTCGTGAGTTAATCATTAAAATTTTGATTACATGGTATCATTGTGTAGATATTAGCTCTGGCTACACGCTGATATCAAAACATCGTCGGAATAAAGCAGTCTTTGGGACTTGTGAATTTTTTAAAATCCTTATATATCTAAGTCAATGTAAATTTTGGAAGATTATTCATGCATATAGCTCGTGAGTTAATCAATAAAATTTTGATTACATGGTGTCATTGTGTAGATATTAGCTCTAGCTACACGCCGATATCAAAACATGGTCGGGATAAAGCAGACTTTGGGACTTGTGAATTTTTTAAAATCCTTATATATCTAAGTCAATGTAAATTTTGGAAGATTAATCATGCATATAGCTCGTGAGTTAATCAATTAAATTTTTACTACATGGTGTCATTGTGTAGATATTAGCTCTAGCTACACGCCGATATCAAAACATGGTCGGGATAAAGCTGACTTTGGGACTTGTGAATTTTTTAAAATCCTTATATATCGAAGTCAATGTAAATTTTGGAAGATTATTCATGCATATGGCTCGTAAATTAATCAATAAAATTTTTATTACATGGTGTCATTGTGTAGATATTAGCTCTAGCTACACGCTGATATCAAAACATGGTCGGGATGAAGCAGACTTTGGGACTTGTGAATTTTTTAAAATCCTTATATATCTAAGTCAATGTAAATTTTGGTAGATTATTCATGCATATAGCTCGTAAATTAATTAATAAAATTTTGACTACATGGTGTAATTGTGTAGATATTAGCTCTAGCTTCACGCTAAAATCAGAACATGGTCGAGATGAAGCAGACTTTGGGACTTGTAAATTTTTTAAAATCCTTATATATCTTAGTTAATGTAAATTTTGGAAGATTATTCATGCATATTGCTCGTGAGTTAATTAATAAAATTTTGACTACATGGTGTCATTGTGTAGATATTAGCTCTAGCTACACGCTGATATCAAAACATGGTCGGAATAAATTAAACTTTGGGACTTGTGAATTTTTTAAAATCCTTATATATCTAAGTCAATGTAAATTTTGGAAGATTATTCATGCATATAGCTCGTGAGTTAATCAATAAAATTTTGATTACATGGTGTCATTGTGTAGATATTAGCTCTGGCTACACGCTGATATCAAAACATGGTCGGAATAAAGCAGTCTTTGGGACTTGTGAATTTTTTCAAATCCTTATATATCTAAGTCAATGTAAATTTTAGAAGATTATTCATGCATATAGCTCGTGAGTTAATCATTAAAATTTTGATTACATGGTGTCATTGTGTAGATATTAGCTCTGGCTACACGCTGATATCAAAACATGGTCGGAATAAAGCAGTCTTTGGGACTTGTGAATTTTTTAAAATCCTTATATATCTAAGTCAATGTAAATTTTGGAAGATTATTCATGCATATAGCTCGTGAGTTAATCAATAAAATTTTGACTACATGGTGTCATTGTGTAGATATTAGCTCTAGCTACACGCCGATATCAAAACATGGTCGGGATAAAGCAGACTTTGGGACTTGTGAATTTTTTAAAATCCTTATATATCTAAGTCAATGTAAATTTTGGAAGATTAATCATGCATATACCTCGTGAGTTAATCAATTAAATTTTTACTACATGGTGTCATTGTGTAGATATCAGCTCTAGCTACACGCCGATATCAAAACATGGTCGGGATAAAGCTGACTTTGGGACTTGTGAATTTTTTAAAATCCTTATATATCGAAGTCAATGTAAATTTTGGAAGATTATTCATGCATATGGCTCGTAAATTAATCAATAAAATTTTTATTACATGGTGTCATTGTGTGGATATTAGCTCTAGCTACACGCTGATATCAAAACATGGTCGGGATGAAGCAGACTTTGGGACTTGTGAATTTTTTAAAATCCTTATATATCTAAGTCAATGTAAATTTTGGTAGATTATTCATGCATATAGCTCGTAAATTAATTAATAAAATTTTGACTACATGGTGTAATTGTTTAGATATTAGCTCTAGCTTCACGCTAAAATCAGAACATGGTCGAGATGAAGCAGACTTTGGGACTTGTAAATTTTTTAAAATCCTTATATATCTTAGTTAATGTAAATTTTGGAAGATTATTCATGCATATTGCTCGTGAGTTAATTAATAAAATTTTGACTACATGGTGTCATTGTGTAGATATTAGCTCTAGCTACACGCTGATATCAAAACATGGTCGGAATAAATTAAACTTTGGGACTTGTGAATTTTTTAAAATCCTTTTATATCTAAGTCAATGTAAATTTTGAAAATTTATTCATGCATATAGCTCGTGAGTTAATCAATAAAATTTTGACTACATGATGTCATTGTGTAGATATTAGCTCTAGCTACACGCTGATATCAAAACATGGTCGGGATAAAGCAGACTTTGGGACTTGTGAACTTTTTAAAATCCTTATAAATCTAAGTCAATGTAAAGTTTAGAAAATTATTCATGCATATAGCTCGTGAGCTAATCAATAAAATTTTGATTACATGGTGTCATTGTGTAGATATTAGCTCTGGCTACACGCTGATATCAAAACATGGTCGGAATAAAGCAGTCTTTGGGACTTGTGAATTTTTTAAAATCCTTATATATCTAAGTCAATGTAAATTTTGGAAGCTTATTCATGCATATAGCTCGTGAGTTAATAGATAAAATTTTGATAACATGGTGTCATTGTGTAGATATTAGCTCTAGCTACACGCTGATATCAAAACATGGTCAGAATAAAGCAGACTTTGGGACTTGTGAATTTTTTAAAATCCTTATATATCTAAGTCAATGTAAATTTTGGAAGATTATACATGCATATAGCTCGTGAGTTAATCGATAAAATTTTGACTACATAGTGTCATTGTGTAGATATTAGCTCTAGCTACACGCCGACATCAAAACATGGTCGGGATAAAGCAGACTTTGGGACTTGTGAATTTTTTAAAATCCTTATATATCTAAGTCAATGTAAATTTTGGAAGATTATTCATGCATATAGCTCGTGAGGTAATCATTAAAATTTTGATAACATGGTGTCATTGTGTAGATATTAGCTCTAGCTACACGCTGATATCAAAAAATAGTCAGGATAAAGCAGACTTTGGGACTTGTGAATTTTTTAAAATCCTTATATATCTAAGTCAATGTAAATTTTGGAAGATTATTGATGCATATAGCTCGTAAATTAATCAATAAAAATTTGACTACATGGTGTCATTGTGTAGATATTAGCTCTAGCTACACGCTTATTTTAAAACATGGGCGGGAATAAGCAGACTTTGGGACTTGTGAATTTTTTAAAATCCTTATATATCTAAGTTAATGTAAATTTTGAAATATTATTCATGCATATAGCTCGTGAGTTAATCAATAAAATTTTGACTACATGGTGTCATTGTGTAGATTTTAGCCCTAGCTACACGCTGATATCAAAACATGGTCGAAATAAAGCAGACTTTGGGACTTGTGAATTTTTTAAAATCCTTATATATCTAAGTCAATGTAAATTTTGGAAGATTATTCATGCATATAGCTCGTGAGTTAATCAATAAAATTTTGACTACATGGTTTCATTGTGTAGTTATTAGCTCTAGCTACACGCTAAAATCAAAACATGGTCAGGATAAAGCAGACTTTGGGACTTGTGAATTTTTTAAAATCCTTATATATCTAAGTCAATGTAAATTTTGGAAGATTAATCATGCATATAGCTCGTGATTTAATCAATAAAATTTTGACTACATCGTGTCATTGTGTAGATATTAGCTCTAGCTACACGCCGATATCAAAACAAGTTCGGGATAAAGCAGACTTTGGGACTTGTGAATTTTTTAAAATCCTTATATATCTAATTTAATGTAAATTTTGGAAGAATATTCATGCATATAGCTCGTGAGTTAATCATTAAAATTTTGATTACATGGTGTCATTGTGTAGATATTAGCTCTAGCTACACGCTGATATCAAAACATGGTCAGGATAAAGCAGACTTTGGGACTTGTGAATTTTTTAAAATCCTTATATATCTAAGTCAATGTAAATTTTGGAAGATTATTCATGCATATAGCTCGTGAGTTAATCAATTAAATTTTGACTACATGGTGTCATTGTGTAGATATTAGCTCTGGCTACACGCTGATATCAAAACATGGTCGGAATAAAGCAGACTTTGGGACTTGTGAATTTTTTAAAATCCTTATATATCTAAGTCAATGTAAATTTTGGAAGATTATTCATGCATATAGCTCGTAAATTATTCAATAATATTTTGACTACATGGTGTCATTGTGTAGATATTAGCTCTGGCTTCACGCTGATATCAGAACATAGTCGAGATGAAGCAGACTTTGGGACTTGTGAATTTTTTAAAATCCTTATATATCTAAGTAAATGTAAATTTTGGAAGATTATTCATGCATATTGCTCGTGAGTTAATCAATAAAATTTTGACTACATGGTGTCATTGTGTAGATATTAGCTCTAGCCACACGCTGATATCAAAACATGGTCGGAATAAATTAAACTTTGGGACTTGTGAATTTTTTAAAATCCTTATATATCTAAGTCAATGTAAATTTTGGAAGATTATTCATGCATATAGCTCGTGAGTTAATCAATAAAATTTTGATTACATGGTGTCATTGTGTAGATATTAGCTCTGGCTACACGCTGATATCAAAACATGGTCGTAATAAAGCAGTCTTTGGGACTTGTGAATTTTTTCAAATCCTTATATATCTAAGTCAATGTAAATTTTGGAAGCTTATTCATGCATAAAGCTCGTGAGTTAATCAATAAAATTTTGAATACATGGTGTCATTGTGTAGATATTAGCTCTAGCTACACGCTGATATCAAAACATGGTCAGGATAAAGCAGACTTTGGGACTTGTGAATTTTTTAAAATCCTTATATATCTAAGTCAATGTAAATTTTGGAAGATTAATCATGCATATAGCTCGTGAGTTAATCAATAAAATTCTGACTACATGGAGTCATTGTGTAGATATTAGCTCTAGCTACACGCTGATATCAAAACATGGTCGGGATAAAGCAGACTTTGGGACTTGTGAATTTTTTAAAATCCTTATATATCTAAGTCAATGTAAATTTTGGAAGATTATTCATGCATATAGCTCGTGAGTTAATCATTAAAATTTTGATTACATGGTGTCATTGTGTAGATATTAGCTCTAGCTACACGCTGATATCAAAACATGGTCAGGATAAAGCAGACTTTGGGACTTGTGAATTTTTTAAAATCCTTATATATCTAAGTTAATGTAAATTTTGGAAGATTATTCATGCATATAGCTCGTGAGTTAATCAATAAAATTTTGACTACATGGTGTCATTGTGTAGATATCAGCTCTAGCTACACGCTGATATCAAAACATGGTCGGAATAAAGCAGACTTTGGGACTTGTGAATTTTTTAAAATCCTTATATATCTAAGTCAATGTAAATTTTGGAAGATTAATCATGCATATAGCTCGTGAGTTAATCAATTAAATTTTTATTACATGGTGTCATTGTGTAGATATTAGCTCTAGCTACACGCTTATTTTAAAACATGGGCGGGAATAAGCAGACTTTGGGACTTGTGAATTTTTTAAAATCCTTATATATATAAGTTAATGTAAATTTTAAAAGATTATTCATGCACATAGCTCGTGAGTTAATTAATAAAATTTTGACTACATGGTGTCATTGTGTAGATTTTAGCCCTAGCTACACGCTGATATCAAAACATGGTCGGGATAAAGCAGACTTTGGGACTTGTGAATTTTTTAAAATCCTTATATATCTAAGTCAATGTAAATTTTGGAAGATTATTCATGCATATAGCTCGTGAGTTAATCAATAAAATTTTGACTACATGGTTTCATTGTGTAGTTTTTAGCTCTAGCTACACGCTAAAATCAAAACATGGTCAGGATAAAGCAGACTTTGGGACTTGTGAATTTTTTAAAATCCTTATATATCTAAGTCAATGTAAATTTTGGAAGATTAATCATGCATATAGCTCGTGATTTAATCAATAACATTTTGACTACATGGTGTCATTGTGTAGATATTAGCTCTAGCTACACGCCGATATCAAAACAAGTTCGGGATAAAGCAGACTTTGGGACTTGTGAATTTTTTAAAATCCTTATATATCTAATTTAATGTAAATTTTGGAAGAATATTCATGCATATAGCTCGTGAGTTAATCATTAAAATTTTGATTACATGGTGTCATTGTGTAGATATTAGCTCTAGCTACACGCTGATATCAAAACATGGTCAGGATAAAGCAGACTTTGGGACTTGTGAATTTTTTAATATCCTTATATATCTAAGTCAATGTAAATTTTAGAAGATTATTCATGCATATAGCTCGTGAGTTAATCAATTAAATTTTGACTACATGGTGTCATTGTGTAGATATTAGCTCTGGCTACACGCTGATATCAAAACATGGTCGGAATAAAGCAGACTTTGGGACTTGTGAATTTTTTAAAATCCTTATATATCTAAGTCAATGTAAATTTTGGAAGATTATTCATGCATATAGCTCGTAAATTATTCAATAATATTTTGACTACATGGTGTCATTGTGTAGATATTAGCTCTGGCTTCACGCTGATATCAGAACATGGTCGAGATGAAGCAGACTTTGGGACTTGTGAATTTTTTAAAATCCTTATATATCTAAGTCAATGTAAATTTTGGAAGATTATTCATGCATATAGCTCGTGAGTTAATCAATAAAATTATGATTACATGGTGTCATTGTGTAGATATTAGCTCTAGCTACACGCTGATATCAAAACATGGTCGGAATAAAGCAGTCTTTGGGACTTGTGAATTTTTTCAAATCCTTATATATCTAAGTCAATGTAAATTTTGGAAGCTTATTCATGCATAAAGCTCGTGAGTTAATCAATAAAATTTTGATTACATGGTGTCATTGTGTAGATATTAGCTCTAGCTACACGCTGATATCAAAACATGGTCAGAATAAAGCAGACTTTGGGACTTGTGAATTTTTTAAAATCCTTATATATCTAAGTCAATGTAAATTTTAGAAGATTAATCATGCATATAGCTCGTGAGTTAATCAATAAAATTCTGACTACATGGAGTCATTGTGTAGATATTAGCTCTAGCTACACGCTAATATCAAAACATGGTCGGGATAAAGCAGACTTTGGGACTTGTGAATTTTTTAAAATCCTTATATATCTAAGTCAATGTAAATTTTGGAAAATTATTCATGCATATAGCTCGTGAGTTAATCATTAAAATTTTGATTACATGGTGTCATTGTGTAGATATTAGCTCTAGCTACACGCTGATATCAAAACATGGTCGGGATGAAGCAGACTTTGGGACTTGTGAATTTTTTAAAATCCTTAAATATCTAAGTCAATGTAAATTTTAGAAGATTATTGATGCATATAGCTCGTAAATTAATCAATAAAATTTTGACTACATGGTGTCATTGTGTAGATATTAGCTCTAGCTACACGCTAATATCAAAACATGGTCGGGATGAAGCAGACTTTGGGACTTGTTAATTTTTTAAAATCCTTATATATCTAAGTTAATGTAAATTTTGGAAGAATATTCATGCATATAGCTCGTGAGTTAATCGATAAAATTTTGACTACATGGTGTCATTGTGTAGATATCAGCTCTAGCTACACGCTGATATCAAAACATGGTCGGAATAAAGCAGACTTTGGGACTTGTGAATTTTTTAAAATCCTTATATATCTAAGTCAATGTAAATTTTGGAAGATTATTCATGCATATAGCTCGTGAGTTAATCAATAAAATTTTGACTACATGGTGTCATTGTGTAGATATTAGCTCTAGCTTTACGCTGATATCAAAACATGGTCGAGATGAAGCAGACTTTGGGACTTGTGAATTTTTTAAAATCCTTATATATCTAAGTTAATGTAAATTTTGGAAGATTATTTATGCATATTGCTCGTGAGTTAATCAATAAAATTTTGACTACATGGTGTCATTGTGTAGATATTAGCTCTAGCTACACGCTGATATCAAAACATGGTCGGAATAAATTGAACTTTGGGACTTGTGAATTTTTCAAAATCCTTTTATATCTAAGTCAATGTAAATTTTGAAAGATTATTCATGCATATAGCTCGTAAGTTAATCAATAAAATTTTGACTACATGGTGTCATTGTGTAGACATTAGCTCTAGCTACACGCTGATATCAAAACATGGTCGGGATAAAGCAGACTTTGGGACTTGTGAACTTTTTAAAATCCTTATATATCTAAGTCAATGTAAAGTTTAGAAGATTATTTATGCATATAGCTCGTGAGTTAATCAATAAAATTTTAATTACATGGTGTCGTTGTGTAGATATTAGCTCTAGGTACACGCTGATATCAAAACATGGTCGGAATAAAGCAGTCTTTGGGACTTGTGAATTTTTTAAAATCCTTATATATCTAAGTCAATGTAAATTTTGGAAGCTTATTCATGCATATAGCTCGTGAGTTAATCAATAAAATTTTGATAACATGGTGTCATTGTGTAGATATTAGCTCTAGCTACACGCTGATATCAAAACATGGTCAGGATGAAGCAGATTTTGGGACTTGTGAATTTTTTAAAATCCTTATATATCTAAGTCAATGTAAATTTTGGAAGATTAATCATGCATATAGCTCGTGAGTTAATCAATTAAATTTTTATTACATGGTGTCATTGTGTAGATATTAGCTCTAGCTACACGCTTATTTTAAAACATGGGCGGGAATAAGCAGACTTTGGGACTTGTGAATTTTTTAAAATCCTTATATATATAAGTTAATGTAAATTTTAAAAGATTATTCATGCACATAGCTCGTGAGTTAATTAATAAAATTTTGACTACATGGTGTCATTGTGTAGATTTTAGCCCTAGCTACACGCTGATATCAAAACATGGTCGGGATAAAGCAGACTTTGGGACTTGTGAATTTTTTAAAATCCTTATATATCTAAGTCAATGTAAATTTTGGAAGATTATTCATGCATATAGCTCGTGAGTTAATCAATAACATTTTGACTACATGGTTTCATTGTGTAGTTTTTAGCTCTAGCTACACGCTAAAATCAAAACATGGTCAGGATAAAGCAGACTTTGGGACTTGTGAATTTTTTAAAATCCTTATATATCTAAGTCAATGTAAATTTTGGAAGATTAATCATGCATATAGCTCGTGATTTAATCAATAACATTTTGACTACATGGTGTCATTGTGTAGATATTAGCTCTAGCTACACGCCGATATCAAAACAAGTTCGGGATAAAGCAGACTTTGGGACTTGTGAATTTTTTAAAATCCTTATATATCTAATTTAATGTAAATTTTGGAAGAATATTCATGCATATAGCTCGTGAGTTAATCATTAAAATTTTGATTACATGGTGTCATTGTGTAGATATTAGCTCTAGCTACACGCTGATATCAAAACATGGTCAGGATAAAGCAGACTTTGGGACTTGTGAATTTTTTAATATCCTTATATATCTAAGTCAATGTAAATTTTAGAAGATTATTCATGCATATAGCTCGTGAGTTAATCAATTAAATTTTGACTACATGGTGTCATTGTGTAGATATTAGCTCTGGCTACACGCTGATATCAAAACATGGTCGGAATAAAGCAGACTTTGGGACTTGTGAATTTTTTAAAATCCTTATATATCTAAGTCAATGTAAATTTTGGAAGATTATTCATGCATATAGCTCGTAAATTATTCAATAATATTTTGACTACATGGTGTCATTGTGTAGATATTAGCTCTGGCTTCACGCTGATATCAGAACATGGTCGAGATGAAGCAGACTTTGGGACTTGTGAATTTTTTAAAATCCTTATATATCTAAGTCAATGTAAATTTTGGAAGATTATTCATGCATATAGCTCGTGAGTTAATCAATAAAATTATGATTACATGGTGTCATTGTGTAGATATTAGCTCTAGCTACACGCTGATATCAAAACATGGTCGGAATAAAGCAGTCTTTGGGACTTGTGAATTTTTTCAAATCCTTATATATCTAAGTCAATGTAAATTTTGGAAGCTTATTCATGCATAAAGCTCGTGAGTTAATCAATAAAATTTTGATTACATGGTGTCATTGTGTAGATATTAGCTCTAGCTACACGCTGATATCAAAACATGGTCAGAATAAAGCAGACTTTGGGACTTGTGAATTTTTTAAAATCCTTATATATCTAAGTCAATGTAAATTTTAGAAGATTAATCATGCATATAGCTCGTGAGTTAATCAATAAAATTCTGACTACATGGAGTCATTGTGTAGATATTAGCTCTAGCTACACGCTAATATCAAAACATGGTCGGGATAAAGCAGACTTTGGGACTTGTGAATTTTTTAAAATCCTTATATATCTAAGTCAATGTAAATTTTGGAAAATTATTCATGCATATAGCTCGTGAGTTAATCATTAAAATTTTGATTACATGGTGTCATTGTGTAGATATTAGCTCTAGCTACACGCTGATATCAAAACATGGTCGGGATGAAGCAGACTTTGGGACTTGTGAATTTTTTAAAATCCTTAAATATCTAAGTCAATGTAAATTTTAGAAGATTATTGATGCATATAGCTCGTAAATTAATCAATAAAATTTTGACTACATGGTGTCATTGTGTAGATATTAGCTCTAGCTACACGCTAATATCAAAACATGGTCGGGATGAAGCAGACTTTGGGACTTGTTAATTTTTTAAAATCCTTATATATCTAAGTTAATGTAAATTTTGGAAGAATATTCATGCATATAGCTCGTGGGTTAATCGATAAAATTTTGACTACATGGTGTCATTGTGTAGATATCAGCTCTAGCTACACGCTGATATCAAAACATGGTCGGAATAAAGCAGACTTTGGGACTTGTGAATTTTTTAAAATCCTTATATATCTAAGTCAATGTAAATTTTGGAAGATTATTCATGCATATAGCTCGTGAGTTAATCAATAAAATTTTGACTACATGGTGTCATTGTGTAGATATTAGCTCTAGCTTTACGCTGATATCAAAACATGGTCGAGATGAAGCAGACTTTGGGACTTGTGAATTTTTTAAAATCCTTATATATCTAAGTTAATGTAAATTTTGGAAGATTATTTATGCATATTGCTCGTGAGTTAATCAATAAAATTTTGACTACATGGTGTCATTGTGTAGATATTAGCTCTAGCTACACGCTGATATCAAAACATGGTCGGAATAAATTGAACTTTGGGACTTGTGAATTTTTCAAAATCCTTTTATATCTAAGTCAATGTAAATTTTGAAAGATTATTCATGCATATAGCTCGTAAGTTAATCAATAAAATTTTGACTACATGGTGTCATTGTGTAGACATTAGCTCTAGCTACACGCTGATATCAAAACATGGTCGGGATAAAGCAGACTTTGGGACTTGTGAACTTTTTAAAATCCTTATATATCTAAGTCAATGTAAAGTTTAGAAGATTATTTATGCATATAGCTCGTGAGTTAATCAATAAAATTTTAATTACATGGTGTCGTTGTGTAGATATTAGCTCTAGGTACACGCTGATATCAAAACATGGTCGGAATAAAGCAGTCTTTGGGACTTGTGAATTTTTTAAAATCCTTATATATCTAAGTCAATGTAAATTTTGGAAGCTTATTCATGCATATAGCTCGTGAGTTAATAAATAAAATTTTGATAACATGGTGTCATTGTGTAGATATTAGCTCTAGCTACACGCTGATATCAAAACATGGTCAGGATGAAGCAGATTTTGGGACTTGTGAATTTTTTAAAATCCTTATATATCTAAGTCAATGTAAATTTTGGAAGATTAATCATGCATATAGCTCGTGAGTTAATCAATAAAATTTTGACTACATGGTCTCATTGTGTAGATATTAGCTCTAGCTACACGCTGATATCAAAACATGGTCGGGATAAAGCAGACTTTGGGACTTGTGAATTTTTTAAAATCCTTATATATCTAAGTCAATGTAAATTTCGGAAGAATATTCATGCATATAGCTCGTGAGTTAATCATTAAAATTTTGATTACATGGTGTCATTGTGTAGATATTAGCTCTAGCTACACGCTCATATCAAAACATGGTCGGGATAAATTAAACTTTGGGACTTGTGAATTTTTTAAAATCCTTATATATCTAAGTCAATGTAAATTTTGGAAGATTATTGATGCATATAGCTCGTAAATTAATCAATAAAATTTTGACTTCATGGTGTCATTGTGTAGATATTAGCTCTAGCTACACGCTGATATCAAAACATGGTCGGGATAAAGCAGACTTTGGGACTTGTGAATTTTTTAAAATCCTTATATATCTAAGTAAATGTAAATTTTGGAAGATTATTCATGCATATTGCTCGTGAGTTAATCAATAAAATTTTGACTACATGGTGTCATTGTGTAGATATTAGCTCTAGCTACACGCTGATATCAAAACATGGTCGGGATAAAGCAGACTTTGGGACTTGTGAATTTTTTAAAATCCTTATATATCTAAGTCAATGTAAATTTTGGAAGATTATTCATGCATATAGCTCGTGAGTTAATCAATAAAATTTTGACTACATGGTGTCATTGTGTAGATATTAGCTCTAGCTTCACGCTAATATCAAAACATGGTCGAGATAAAGCAGACTTTGGGACTTGTGAATTTTTTAAAATCCTTATATATCTAAGTTAATGTAAATTTTGGAAGATTATTCATGCATATTGCTCGTGAGTTAATCAATAAAATTTTGACTACATGGTGTTATTGTGTAGATATTAGCTCTAGCTACACGCTGATATCAAAACATGGTCAGGATAAAGCAGACTTTGGGACTTGTGAATTTTTCAAAATCCTTATATATCTAAGTCAATGTAAATTTTGGAAGATTAATCATGCATATAGCTCGTGAGTTAATCAATAAAATTTTGACTACATGGTTTCATTGTGTAGATATTAGCTCTAGCTACACGCCGATATCATAACATGGTCGGGATAAAGCAGACTTTGGGACTTGTGAATTTTTTAAAATCCTTATATATCTAAGTCAATGTAAATTTTGGAAGAATATTCATGCATATAGCTCGTGAGTTAATCATTAAAATTTTGATTACATGGTGTCATTGTGTAGATATTAGCTCTAGCTACACGCTGATATCAAAACATGGTCAGGATAAAGCAGACTTTGGGACTTGTGAATTTTTTAAAATCCTTATATATCTAAGTCAATGTAAATTTTGGAAGATTATTCATGCATATAGCTCGTGAGTTAATCAATAAAATTTTGACTACATGGTGTCATTGTGTAGATATTAGCTTTAGCTACACGCTGATATTAAAACATGGTCGAAATAAAGCAGACTTTGGGACTTGTGAATTTTTTAAAATCCTTATATATCTAAGTCAATGTAAATTTTGGAAGATTAATCATGCATATAGCTCAAGAGTTAATCAAAAAAATTTTGACTACATGGTGTCATTGTGTAGATATTAGCTCTAGCTACACGCCGATATCAAAACATGGTCGGGATAAAGCAGACTTTGGGACTTGTGAATTTTTTAAAATCCTTATATATCTAAGTCAATGTAAATTTTGGAAGATTAATCATGCATATAGCTCGTGAGTTAATCAAAAAAATTTTGACTACATGGTGTCATTGTGTAGATATTAGCTCTAGCTACACGCCGATATCAAAACATGGTCGGGATAAAGCAGACTTTGGGACTTGTGAATTTTTTAAAATCCTTATATATCTAAGTCAATGTAAATTTTGGAAGATTATTTATGCATATAGCTCGTGAGTTAATCATTAAAATTTTGATAACATGGTGTCATTGTGTAGATATTAGCTCTAGCTACACGCTGATATCAGAACATGGTCGGGATAAATTAAACTTTGGGACTTGTGAATTTTTTAAAATCCTTATATATCTAAGTCAATGTAAATTTTGGAATATTATTGATGCATATAGCTCGTAAATTAATCAATAAAATTTTGACTTCATGGTGTCATTCTGTAGATATTAGCTCTGGCTACATGCTGATATCAAAACATAGTCAGGATAAAGCAGACTTTGGGACTTGTAAATTTTTTAAAATCCCTTTATATCTAAGTCAATGTAAATTTTAGAAGATTAATCATGCATATAGCTCGTGACTTAATCAATAAAATTTTGAGTACATGGTGTCATTGTGTAGATATTAGCTCTAGCTACACGCCAATATCAAAACATGGTAGGGATAAAGCAGACTTTGGGACTTGTGAATTTTTTAAAATCCTTATATATCTAAGTCAATGTAAATTTTGGAAGATTATTCATGCATATAGCTCGTGAGTTAATAATTAAAATTTTAATTACATCGTGTCATTGTGTAGATATTAGCTCTAGCTACACGCTGATATCAAAACATGGTCGGGATAAAGCAGACTTTGGGACTTGTGAATTTTTTAAAATCCTTATATATCTAAGTCAATGTAAATTTTGGAAGATTATTGATGCATATAGCCCGTAAATTAATCAATAAAATTTTGATTACATGGTGTCATTGTGTAGATATTAGCTCTAGCTACACGCTGATATCAAAACATGGTCGGGATAAATTAAACTTTGGGACTTGTGAATTTTTTAAAATCCTTATATATCTAAGTCAATGTAAATTTTGGAAGATTATTCATGCATATAGCTCGTGAGTTAATCATTAAAATTTTGATTACATGGTGTCATTGTGTAAATATTAGCTCTAGCTACACGCTGATATCAAAACATGGTCGGAATAAATTAAACTTTGGGACTTGTGAATTTTTTAAAATCCTTATATATCTGAGTCAATGTAAATTTTGGAAGATTATTCATGCATATAGCTCGTGAGTTAATCAATAAAATTTTGACTACATGGTTTTATTGTGTAGTTATTAGCTCTAGCTACACGCTGATATCAAAACATGGTCAGGATAAAGCAGACTTTGGGACTTGTGAATTTTTCAAAATCCTTATATATCTAAGTCAATGTACATTTTGGAAGATTAATCATGCATATAGCTCGTAAGTTAATCAATAAAATTTTGACTACATGGTTTCATTGTGTAGATATTAGCTCTAGCTACACGCCGATATCAAAACATGGTCGGGATAAAGCAGACTTTGGGACTTGTGAATTTTTTAAAATCCTTATATATCTAAGTCAATGTAAATTTTGGAAGAATATTCATGCATATAGCTCGTGAGTTAATCATTAAAATTTTGATTACATGGTGTCATTGTGTAGATATTAGCTCTAGCTACACGCTGATATCAAAACATGGTCAGGATAAAGCAGACTTTGGGACTTGTGAATTTTTTAAAATCCTTATATATCTAAGTCAATGTAAATTTTGGAAGATTATTCATGCATATAGCTCGTGAGTTAATCAATAAAATTTTGACTACATGGTGTCATTGTGTAGATATTAGCTTTGGCTACACGCTGATATTAAAACATGGTCGGAATAAAGCAGACTTTGGGACTTGTGAATTTTTTAAAATCCTTATATATCTAAGTCAATGTAAATTTTGGAAGATTAATCATGCATATAGCTCGTGAGTTAATCAAAAAAATTTTGACTACATGGTGTCATTGTGTAGATATTAGCTCTAGCTACACGCCGATATCAAAACATGGTCGGGATAAAGCAGACTTTGGGACTTGTGAATTTTTTAAAATCCTTATATATCTAAGTCAATGTAAATTTTGGAAGATTAATCATGCATATAGCTCGTGAGTTAATCAAAAAAATTTTGACTACATGGTGTCATTGTGTAGATATTAGCTCTAGCTACACGCCGATATCAAAACATGGTCGGGATAAAGCAGACTTTGGGACTTGTGAATTTTTTAAAATCCTTATATATCTAAGTCAATGTAAATTTTGGAAGATTATTTATGCATATAGCTCGTGAGTTAATCATTAAAATTTTGATTACATGGTGTCATTGTGTAGATATTAGCTCTAGCTACACGCTGATATCAAAACATGGTCGGGATAAATTAAACTTTGGGACTTGTGAATTTTTTAAAATCCTTATATATCTAAGTCAATGTAAATTTTGGAATATTATTGATGCATATAGCTCGTAAATTAATCGATAAAATTTTGACTTCATGGTGTCATTCTGTAGATATTAGCTCTAGCTACACGCTGATATCAAAACATGGTCAGGATAAAGCAGACTTTGGGACTTGTAAATTTTTTAAAATCCCTTTATATCTAAGTCAATGTAAATTTTAGAAGATTAATCATGCATATAGCTCGTGACTTAATCAATAAAATTTTGAGTACATGGTGTCATTGTGTAGATATTAGCTCTAGCTACACGCCAATATCAAAACATGGTAGGGATAAAGCAGACTTTGGGACTTGTGAATTTTTTAAAATCCTTATATATCTTAGTCAATGTAAATTTTGGAAGATTATTCATGCATATAGCTCGTGAGTTAATAATTAAAATTTTAATTACATCGTGTCATTGTGTAGATATTAGATCTAGCTACACGCTGATATCAAAACATGGTCGGGATAAAGCAGACTTTGGGACTTGTGAATTTTTTAAAATCCTTATATATCTAAGTCAATGTAAATTTTGGAAGATTATTGATGCATATAGCTCGTAAATTAATCAATAAAATTTTGATTACATGGTGTCATTGTGTAGATATTAGCTCTAGCTACACGCTGATATCAAAACATGGTCGGGATAAATTAAACTTTGGGACTTGTGAATTTTTTAAAATCCTTATATATCTAAGTCAATGTAAATTTTGGAAGATTATTCATGCATATAGCTCGTGAGTTGATCAATAAAATTATGACTACATGGTGTCATTGTGTAGATATTAGCTCTAGCTACACGCTGATATCAGAACATGGTCGGGATAAAGCAGACTTTGGGACTTGTGAATTTTTTAAAATCCTTATATATCTAAGTTAATGTAAATTTTGGAAGAATATATATGCATATAGCTCGTGAGGTAAACAATAAACTTTTGACTACATGGTGTCATTGTGTAGATATTAGCTCTAGCTACACGCTGATATCAAAACATGGTCGGGATAAAGCAGACTTTGGGACTTGTGAATTTTTTAAAATCCTTATATATCTAAGTCAATGTAAATTTTGGAAGATTATTCATGCATAAAGCTCGTGAGTTGATCAAAAAAATTTTGACTACATGGTGTCATTGTGTAGATATTAGCTCTAGCTACACGCCGATATCAAAACATGGTCGGGATAAAGCAGACTTTGGGACTTGTGAATTTTTTAAAATCCTTATATATCTAAGTCAATGTAAATTTTGGAAGATTATTGATGCATATAGCTCGTAAATTAATTAATAAAAATTTGACTACATGGTGTCATTGTGTAGATATTAGCTCTAGCTACACGCTAATATCAAAACATGGTCAGGATAAAGCAGACTTTGGGACTTGTGAATTTTTTAAAATCCTTATATATCTAAGTTAATGTAAATTTTGAAATATTATTCATGCATATAGCTCGTGAGTTAATCAAAAAAATTTTGACTACATGGTGTCATTGTGTAGATTTAAGCCCTAGCTACACGCTGATATCAAAACATGGTCGGGATAAAGCAGACTTTGGGACTTGTGAATTTTTTAAAATCCTTATATATCTGAGTCAATGTAAATTTTGGAAGATTATTCATGCATATAGCTCGTGAGTTAATCAATAAAATTTTGACTACATGGTTTTATTGTGTAGTTATTAGCTCTAGCTACAGGCTGATATCAAAACATGGTCAGGATAAAGCAGACTTTGGGACTTGTGAATTTTTCAAAATCCTTATATATCTAAGTCAATGTAAATTTTGGAAGATTAATCATGCATATAGCTCGTGAGTTAATCAATAAAATTTTGACTACATGGTTTCACTGTGTAGATATTAGCTCTAGCTACACGCCGATATCAAAACATGGTCGGGATAAAGCAGACTTTGGGACTTGTGAATTTTTTAAAATCCTTATATATCTAAGTCAATGTAAATTTTGGAAGAATATTTATGCATATAGCTCGTGAGTTAATCATTAATATTTTGATTACATGGTGTCATTGTGTAGATATTAGCTCTAGCTACACGCTGATATCAAAACATGGTCAGGATAAAGCAGACTGTGGGACTTGTGAATTTTTTAAAATCCTTATATATCTAAGTCAATGTAAATTTTGGAAGATTATTCATGCATATAGCTCGTGAGTTAATCAATAAAATTTTGACTACATGGTGTCATTGTGTAGATATTAGCTCTGGCTACACGCTGATATCAAAACATGGTCGGAATAAAGCAGACTTTGGGACTTGTGAATTTTTTAAAATCCTTATATATCTAAGTCAATGTAAATTTTGGAGGATTAATCATGCATATAGCTCGTGAGTTAATCAAAAAAATTTTGACTACATTGTGTCATTGTGTAGATATTAGCTCTAGCTACACGCCGATATCAAAACATGGTCGGGATAAAGCAGACTTTGGGACTTGTGAATTTTTTAAAATCCTTATATATCTAAGTCAATGTAAATTTTGGAAGATTATTCATGCCTATAGCTCGTGAGTTAATTATTAAAATTTTGATTACATAGTGTCATTGTGTAGATATTAGCTCTAGCTACACGCTGATATCAAAACATGGTCGGCATAAATTAAACTTTGGGACTTGTTAATTTTTTAAAATCCTTATATATCTAAGTCAATGTAAATTTTGGAAGATTATTGATGCATATAGCTCGTAAATTAATCAATAAAATTTTGACTTCATGGTGTCATTCTGTAGATATTAGCTCTAGCTACACGCTGATATCAAAACATTGTCAGGATAAAGCAGACTTTGGGACTTGTGAATTTTTTAAAATCCTTATATATCTAAGTCAATGTAAATTTTGGAAGATTATTCATGCCTATAGCTCGTGAGTTAATCATTAAAATTTTGATTACATAGTGTCATTGTGTAGATATTAGCTCTAGCTACACGCTGATATCAAAACATGGTCGGGATAAATTAAACTTTGGGACTTGTGAATTTTTTAAAATCCTTATATATCTAAGTCAATGTAAATTTTAGAAGATTATTCATGCATATAGCTCGTGAGTTAATAATTAAAATTTTAATTACATCGTGTCATTGTTTAGATATTAGCTCTAGCTACACGCTGATATCAAAACATGGTCAGGATAAAGCAGACTTTGGGACTTGTGAATTTTTTAAAATCCTTATATATCTAAGTCAATGTAAATTTTGGAAGATTATTGATGCATATAGCTCGTAAATTAATCAATAAAATTTTGACTACATGGAGTCATTGTGTAGATATTAGCTCTAGCTACACGCTGATATCAAAACATGGTCGGGATAAAGCAGACTTTGGGACTTGTGAATTTTTTAAAATCCTTATATATCTAAGTTAATGTAAATTTTGGAGGATTATTCATGCATATAGCTCGTGAGTTAATCAATAAAATTTTGACTACATGGTGTCATTGTGTAGATATTACCTCTATCTACACGCTGATATCAAAACATGGTCGGGAAAAAGCAGACTTTGGGACTTGTGAATTATTTAAAATCCTTATATATCTAAGTCAATGTAAATTTTGGAAGATTATTGATGCATATAGCTCGTAAATTAATCAATAAAAATTTGACTACATGGTGTCATTGTGTAGATATTAGCTCTAGCTACACGCTGATATCAAAACATGGTCGGGATAAAGCAGACTTTGGGACTTGTGAATTATTTAAAATCCTTATATATCTAAGTTAATGTAAATTTTGAAAGATTATTCATGCATATAGCTCGTGACTTAATCAATAACATTTTGACTACATGGTGTCATTGTGTAGATTTTAACCCTAGCTACACGCTGATATCAAAACATGGTCGGGATAAAGCAGACTTTGGGACTTGTGAATTTTTTAAAATCCTTATATATCTAAGTCAATGTAAATTTTGGAAGATTATTCATGCATATAGCTCGTGAGTTAATCAATAAAATTTTGACTACATGGTGTAATTGTGTAGATATTAGCTCTAGCTACACGCTGATATCAAAACATGGTCGGGATGAAGCAGACTTTGGGACTTGTGAATTTTTTAAAATCCTTATATATCTAAGTCAATGTAAATTTTAGAAGATTATTCATGCATATAGCTCGTGAGTTAATAATTAAAATTTTAATTACATCGTGTCATTGTGTAGATATTAGCTCTAGCTACACGCTGATATCAAAACATGGTCAGGATAAAGCAGACTTTGGGACTTGTGAATTTTTAAAAATCCTTATATATCTAAGTCAATGTAAATTTTGGAAGATTATTGATGCATATAGCTCGTAAATTAATCAATATAATTTTGACTACATGGAGTCATTGTGTAGATATTAGCTCTAGCTACACGCCGACATCAAAACATGGTCGGGATAAAGCAGACTTTGGGACTTGTGAATTTTTTAAAATCCTTATATATCTAAGTTAATGTAAATTTTGGAAGATTATTCATGCATATAGCTCGTGAGTTAATCAATAAAATTTTGACTACATGGTGTCATTGTGTAGATATTACCTCTATCTACACGCTGATATCAAAACATGGTCGGGAAAAAGCAGACTTTGGGACTTGTGAATTATTTAAAATCCTTATATATCTAAGTCAATGTAAATTTTGGAAGATTATTGATGCATATAGCTCGTAAATTAATCAATAAAAATTTGACTACATGGTGTCATTGTGTAGATATTAGCTCTAGCTACACGCTGATATCAAAACATGGTCGGGATAAAGCAGACTTTGCGACTTGTGAATTATTTAAAATCCTTATATATCTAAGTTAATGTAAATTTTGAAAGATTATTCATGCATATAGCTCGTGACTTAATCAATAACATTTTGACTACATGGTGTCATTGTGTAGATTTTAGCCCTAGCTACACGCTGATATCAAAACATGGTCGGGATAAAGCAGACTTTGGGACTTGTGAATTTTTTAAAATCCTTATATATCTAAGTCAATGTAAATTTTAGAAGATTATTCATGCATATAGCTCGTGACTTAATTAATAAAATTTTGAGTACATGGTGTCATTGTGTAGATATTAGTTCTAGCTACACGCCGATATCAAAACATGGTAGGGATAAAGCAGACTTTGGGACTTGTGAATTTTTTAAAATCCTTATATATCTAAGTTAATGTAAATTTTGAAAGATTATTCATGCATATAGCTCGTGAGTTAATCAATAAAATTTTGACTACATGGTGTCATTGTGTAGATTTTAGCCCTAGCTACACGCTGATATCAAAACATGGTCGGGATAAAGCAGACTTTGGGACTTGTGAATTTTTTAAAATCCTTATATATCTAAGTCAATGTAAATTTTAAAAGATTATTCATGCATATAGCTCGTGAGTTAATCAATAAAATTTTGACTACATGGTTTCATTGTGTAGTTATTAGCTCTAGCTACACGCTGATATCAAAACATGGTCAGGATAAAGCAGACTTTGGGACTTGTGAATTTTTTAAAATCCTTATATATCTAAGTCAATGTAAATTTTGGAAGATTAATCATGCATAAAGCTCGTGAGTTAATCAATAAAATTTTGACTACATGGATTCATTGTGTAGATATTAGCTCTAGCTACACGCCGATATCAAAACATGGTCGGGATAAAGCAGACTTTGGGACTTGTGAATTTTTTAAAATCCTTATATATCTAAGTCAATGTAAATTTTGGAAGAATATTCATGCATATAGCTCGTGAGTTAATCAATAAAATTTTGATTACATGGTGTCATTGTGTAGATATTAGCTCTAGCTACACGCTGATATCAAAACATGGTCAGGATAAAGCAGACTTTGGGACTTGTGAATCTTTTAAAATCCTTATATATCTAAGTCAATGTAAATTTTGGAAGATTATTCATGCATATAGCTCGTGAGTTAATCAATAAAATTTTGACTACATGGTGTCATTGTGTAGATATTAGCTCTAGCTACACGCTGATATCAAAACATGGTCGGAATAAAGCAGACTTTGGGACTTGTGAATTTTTTAAAATCCTTATATATCTAAGTCAATGTAAATTTTGGAAGATTAATCATGCATATAGCTCGTGAGTTAATCAAAAAAATTTTGACTACATGGTGTCATTGTGTAGATATTAGTTCTAGCTACACGCCGATATCAAAACATGGTCGATATAAAGCAGACTTTGGGACTTGTGAATTTTTTAAAATCCTTATATATCTAAGTCAATGTAAATTTTGGAAGATTATTCATGCATATAGCTCGTGAGTTAATCATTAAAATTTTGATTACATAGTGTCATTGTGTAGATATTAGCTCTAGCTACACGCTGATATCAAAACATGGTCGGGATAAATTAAACTTTGGGACTTGTGAATTTTTTAAAATTCTTATATATCTAAGTCAATGTAAATTTTGGAAGATTATTGATGCATATAGCTCGTAAATTAATCAATAAAATTTTGACTTTATGGTGTCATTGTGTAGATATTAGCTCTAGCTACACGCTGATATCAATACATGGTCAGGATAAAGCAGACTTTGGGACTTGTGAATTTTTTAAAATCCTTATATATCTAAGTCAATGTAAATTTTGGAAGATTAATCATGCATATAGCTCGTGAGTTAATCAATAAAATTTTGACTACATGGTGTCATTGTGTAGATATTAGCTCTAGCTACACGCTGATATCAAAACATGGTCAGGATAAAGCAGACTTTGGGACTTGTGAATCTTTTAAAATCCTTATATATCTAAGTCAATGTAAATTTTGGAAGATTATTCATGCATATAGCTCGTGAGTTAATCAATAAAATTTTGACTACATGGTGTCATTGTGTAGATATTAGCTCTAGCTACACGCTGATATCAAAACATGGTCGGAATAAAGCAGACTTTGGGACTTGTGAATTTTTTAAAATCCTTATATATCTAAGTCAATGTAAATTTTGGAAGATTAATCATGCATATAGCTCGTGAGTTAATCAAAAAAATTTTGACTACATGGTGTCATTGTGTAGATATTAGTTCTAGCTACACGCCGATATCAAAACATGGTCGATATAAAGCAGACTTTGGGACTTGTGAATTTTTTAAAATCCTTATATATCTAAGTCAATGTAAATTTTGGAAGATTATTCATGCATATAGCTCGTGAGTTAATCATTAAAATTTTGATTACATAGTGTCATTGTGTAGATATTAGCTCTAGCTACACGCTGATATCAAAACATGGTCGGGATAAATTAAACTTTGGGACTTGTGAATTTTTTAAAATTCTTATATATCTAAGTCAATGTAAATTTTGGAAGATTATTGATGCATATAGCTCGTAAATTAATCAATAAAATTTTGACTTTATGGTGTCATTGTGTAGATATTAGCTCTAGCTACACGCTGATATCAATACATGGTCAGGATAAAGCAGACTTTGGGACTTGTGAATTTTTTAAAATCCTTATATATCTAAGTCAATGTAAATTTTGGAAGATTAATCATGCATATAGCTCGTGAGTTAATCAATAAAATTTTGACTACATGGTGTCATTGTGTAGATATTAGCTCTAGCTACACGCCGATATCAAAACATGGTAGGGATAAAGCAGACTTTGGGACTTGTGAATTTTTTAAAATCCTTATATATCTAAGTCAATGTAAATTTTGGAAGATTATTCATGCATATAGCTCGTGAGTTAATAATTAAAATTTTAATTACATGGTGTCATTGTGTAGATATTAGCTCTAGCTACACGCTGATATCAAAACATGGTCGGGATAAGTCAGACTTTGGGACTTGTGAATTTTTTAAAATCCTTATATATCTAAGTCAATGTAAATTTTGGAAGATTATTGATGCATATAGCTCGTAAATTAATCAATAAAATTTTGACTACATGGTGTCATTGTGTAGATATTAGCTCTAGCTACACGCTGATATCAAAACATGGTCGGGATTAAGCAGACTTTGGGACTTGTGAATTTTTTAAAATCCTTATATATCTAAGTCAATGTAAATTTTGGAAGATTATTCATGCATATAGCTCGTGAGTTAATCAATAAAATTTTGACTACATGGTGTCATTGTGTAGATATTAGCTCTATCTACACGCTGATATCAAAACATGGTCAGGAGAAAGCAGACTTTGGGACTTGTGAATTTTTTAAAATCCTTATATATCTAAGTCAATGTAAATTTTGGAAGAATATTCATGCATATAGCTCAAGAGTTAATCATTAAAATTTTGATTACATGGTGTCATTGTGTAGATATTAGCTCTAGCTACACGCTGATATCAAAACATGGTCAGGATAAAGCAGACTTTGGGACTTGTGAATTTTTTAAAATCCTTATATATCTAAGTCAATGTAAATTTTGGAAGATTATTCATGCATATAGCTCGTGAGTTAATCAATAAAATTTTGACTACATGGTGTCATTGTGTAGATATTAGCTCTGGCTACACGCTGATATCAAAACATGGTCAGAATAAAGCAGACTTTGGGACTTGTGAATTTTTTAAAATCCTTATATATCTAAGTCAATGTAAATTTTGAAAGCTTATTTATGCATATAGCTCGTGAGTTAATCAATAAAATTTTGATTACATGGTGTCATTGTGTAGATATTAGCTTTAGCTACACGCTGATATCAAAACATGGTCGATATAAATCAAACTTTGGGACTTGTGAATTTTTTAAAATCCTTATATATCTAAGTCAATGTAAATTTTGGAAGATTGTTGATGCATATAGCTCGTAAATTAATCAATAAAATTTTGACAACATGGTGTCATTGTGTAGATATTAGCTCTAGCTACACGCTGATATCAAAACATGGTCAGGATAAAGCAGACTTTGGGACTTGTGAATTTTTTACAATCCTTATATATCTAAGTTAATGTAAATTTTGGAATATTATTCATGCATATAGCTCGTGAGTTAATCAATAAAATTTTGACTACATGGTGTCATTGTGTAGATATTAGCTCTATCTACACGCTGATATCAAAACATGGTCGGGAGAAAGCAGACTTTGGGACTTGTGAATTTTTTAAAATCCTTATATATCTAAGTCAATGTAAATTTTGGAAGATTATTCATGCATATAGCTCGTGAGTTAATCAATAAAATTTTGACTACATGGTGTCATTGTGTAGATATTAGCTCTATCTACACGCTGATATCAAAACATGGTCAGGAGAAAGCAGACTTTGGGACTTGTGAATTTTTTAAAATCCTTATATATCTAAGTCAATGTAAATTTTGGAAGAATATTCATGCATATAGCTCAAGAGTTAATCATTAAAATTTTGATTACATGGTGTCATTGTGTAGATATTAGCTCTAGCTACACGCTGATATCAAAACATGGTCAGGATAAAGCAGACTTTGGGACTTGTGAATTTTTTAAAATCCTTATATATCTAAGTCAATGTAAATTTTGGAAGATTATTCATGCATATAGCTCGTGAGTTAATCAATAAAATTTTGACTACATGGTGTCATTGTGTAGATATTAGCTCTGGCTACACGCTGATATCAAAACATGGTCAGAATAAAGCAGACTTTGGGACTTGTGAATTTTTTAAAATCCTTATATATCTAAGTCAATGTAAATTTTGAAAGCTTATTCATGCATATAGCTCGTGAGTTAATCAATAAAATTTTGATTACATGGTGTCATTGTGTAGATATTAGCTTTAGCTACACGCTGATATCAAAACATGGTCGATATAAATCAAACTTTGGGACTTGTGAATTTTTTAAAATCCTTATATATCTAAGTCAATGTAAATTTTGGAAGATTATTGATGCATATAGCTCGTAAATTAATCAATAAAATTTTGACAACATGGTGTCATTGTGTAGATATTAGCTCTAGCTACACGCTGATATCAAAACATGGTCAGGATAAAGCAGACTTTGGGACTTGTGAATTTTTTACAATCCTTATATATCTAAGTTAATGTAAATTTTGGAATATTATTCATGCATATAGCTCGTGAGTTAATCAATAAAATTTTGACTACATGGTGTCATTGTGTAGATATTAGCTCTATCTACACGCTGATATCAAAACATGGTCGGGAGAAAGCAGACTTTGGGACTTGTGAATTTTTTAAAATCCTTATATATCTAAGTCAATGTAAATTTTGGAAGATTATTGATGCATATAGCTCGTAAATTAATCAATAAAAATTTGACTACATGGTGTCATTGTGTAGATATTAGCTCTAGCTACACGCTGATATCAAAACATGGTCAGGATAAAGCAGACTTTGGGACTTGTGAATTTTTTAAAATCCTTATATATCTAAGTTAATGTAAATTTTGGAAGATTAATCATGCATATAGCTCGTGAGTTAATCAATAAAATTTTGACTACATGGTGTTATTGTGTAGATTTTAGCCTTAGCTACACGCTTATATCAAAACATGGTCGGGATAAAGCAGACTTTGGGACTTGTGAATTTTTTAAAATCCTTATATATCTAAGTCAATGTAAATTTTGGAAGATTATTCATGCATATAGCTCGTGAGTTAATCAATAAAATTTTGACAACATGGTTTTATTGTGTGGGTATTAGCTCTAGCTACACGCTGATATCAAAACATGGTCAGGATAAAGCAGACTTTGGGACTTGTGAATTTTTTAAAATCCTTTTATATCTAAGTCAATGTCAATTTTGGAAGATTAATCATGCATATAGCTCGTGAGTTAATCAATAAAATTTTGACTACATGGTGTCATTGTGTAGATTTTAGCCCTAGCTACACGCTGATATCAAAACATGGTCGGGATAAAGCAGACTTTGGGACTTGTGAATTTTTTAAAATCCTTATATATCTAAGTCAATGTAAATTTTGGAAGATTATTCATGCATATAGCTCGTGAGTTAATCAATAAAATTTTGACTACATGGTGTCATTGTGTAGATATTAGCTCTAGCTACACGCCGATATCAAAACATGGTCGGGATAAAGCAGACTTTGGGACTTGTGAATTTTTTAAAATCCTTATATATCTAAGTCAATGTAAATTTTGGAAGAATATTCATGCATATAGCTCAAGAGTTAATCATTAAAATTTTGATTACATGGTGTCATTGTGTAGATATTAGCTCTAGCTACACGCTGATATCAAAACATGGTCAGGATAAAGCAGACTTTGGGACTTGTGAATTTTTTAAAATCCTTATATATCTAAGTCAATGTAAATTTTGGAAGATTATTCATGCATATAGCTCGTGAGTTAATCAATAAAATTTTGACTACATGGTGTCATTGTGTAGATATTAGCTCTGGCTACACGCTGATATCAAAACATGGTCAGAATAAAGCAGACTTTGGGACTTGTGAATTTTTCAAAATCCTTATATATCTAAGTCAATGTAACTTTTGAAAGCTTATTCATGCATATAGCTCGTGAGTTAATCAATAAAATTTTGATTACATGGTGTCATTGTGTAGATATTAGCTCTAGCTACACGCTGATATCAAAACATGGTCGATATAAATCAAACTTTGGGACTTGTGAATTTTTTAAAATCCTTATATATCTAAGTCAATGTAAATTTTGGAAGATTATTGATGCATATAGCTCGTAAATTAATCAATAAAATTTTGACTACATGGTGTCATTGTGTAGATATTAGCTTTAGCTACACGCTGATACCAAAACATGGTCAGGATAAAGCAGACTTTGGGACTTGTGAATTTTTTACAATCCTAATATATCTAAGTTAATGTAAATTTTAGAAGATTATTCATGCATATAGCTCGTGAGTTAATCAATAAAATTTTGACTACATGGTGTCATTGTGTAGATATTAGCTCTATCTACACGCTGATATCAAAACATGGTCGGGAGAAAGCAGACTTTGGGACTTGTGAATTTTTTAAAATCCTTATATATCTAAGTCAATGTAAATTTTGGAAGATTATTGATGCATATAGCTCGTAAATTAATCAATAAAAATTTAAATACATGGTGTCATTGTGTAGATATTAGCTCTAGCTACACGCTGATATCAAAACATGGTCAGGATAAAGCAGACTTTGGGACTTGTGAATTTTTTAAAATCCTTATATATCTAAGTTATGTAAATTTTGGAAGATTAATCATGCATATAGCTCGTGAGTTAATCAATAAAATTTTGACTACATGGTGTTATTGTGTAGATTTTAGCCTTAGCTACACGCTTATATCAAAACATGGTCGGGATAAAGCAGACTTTGGGACTTGTGAATTTTTTAAAATCCTTATATGTCTAAGTCAATGCAAATTTTGGAAGACTATTCATGCATATAGCTCGTGAGTTAATCAATAAAATTTTGACTACATGGTTTTATTGTGTGGGTATTAGCTCTAGCTACACGCTGATATCAAAACATGGTCAGGATAAAGCAGACTTTGGGACTTGTGAATTTTTTAAAATCCTTTCATATCTAAGTCAATGTAAATTTTGGAAGATTAATCATGCATATGGCTCGTGAGTTAATCACTAAAATTTTGACTACATGGTGTCATTGTGTAGATATTAGCTCTAGCTACACGCCGATATCAAAACATGGTCGGGATAAAGCAGACTTTGGGACTTGTGAATTTTTTAAAATCCTTATATATCTAAGTCGATGTAAATTTTGGAATAATATTCATGCATATAGCTCGTAAATTAATCATTAAAATTTTGATTGCATGGTGTCATTGTGTAGATATTAGCTCTAGCTACACGCTGATATCAAAACATGGTCAGGATAAAGCAGACTTTGGGACTTGTGAATTTTTTACAATCCTTATATATCTAAGTTAATGTAAATTTTAGAAGATTATTCATGCATATAGCTCGTGAGTTAATCAATAAAATTTTGACTACATGGTGTCATTGTGTAGATATTAGCTCTATCTACACGCTGATATCAAAACATGGTCGGGAGAAAGCAGACTTTGGGACTTGTGAATTTTTTAAAATCCTTATATATCTAAGTCAATGTAAATTTTGGAAGATTATTGATGCATATAGCTCGTAAATTGATCAATAAAAATTTAAATACATGGTGTCATTGTGTAGATATTAGCTCTAGCTACACGCTGATATCAAAACATGGTCAGGATAAAGCAGACTTTGGGACTTGTGAATTTTTTAAAATCCTTATATATCTAAGTTATGTAAATTTTGGAAGATTAATCATGCATATAGCTCGTGAGTTAATCAATAAAATTTACACTACATGGTGTTATTGTGTAGATTTTAGCCTTAGCTACACGCTTATATCAAAACATGGTCGGGATAAAGCAGACTTTGGGACTTGTGAATTTTTTAAAATCCTTATATATCTAAGTCAATGTAAATTTTGGAAGATTATTCATGCATATAGCTCGTGAGTTAATCAATAAAATTTTGACTACATGGTTTTATTGTGTGGGTATTAGCTCTAGCTACACGCTGATATCAAAACATGGTCAGGATAAAGCAGACTTTGGGACTTGTGAATTTTTTAAAATCCTTTTATATCTAAGTCAATGTAAATTTTGGAAGATTAATCATGCATATAGCTCGTGAGTTAATCAATAAAATTTTGACTACATGGTGTCATTGTGTAGATATTAGCTCTAGCTACACGCCGATATCAAAACATGGTCGGGATAAAGCAGACTTTGGGACTTGTGAATTTTTTAAAATCCTTATATATCTAAGTCGATGTAAATTTTGGAATAATATTCATGCATATAGCTCGTAAATTAATAATTAAAATTTTGATTGCATGGTGTCATTGTGTAGATATTAGCTCTAGCTACACGCTGATATCAAAACATGGTCAGGATAAAGCAGACTTTGGGACTTGTGAATTTTTTAAAATCCTTAAATATCTAAGTCAATGTAAATTCTGGAAGATTATTCATGCATATAGCTCGTGAGTTAATCAATAAAATTTTGACTACATGGTGTCATTGTGTAGATATTAGCTCTGGCTACACGCTGATATCAAAACATGGTCGGAATAAAGCAGACTTTGGGACTTGTGAATTTTTTAAAATCCTTATATATCTAAGTCAATGTAAATTGTGGAAGATTATTGATGCATATAGCTCGTAAATTAATCAATAAAAATTTGACTACATGGTGTCATTGTGTAGATATTAGCTCTAGCTACACGCTGATATCAAAACATGGTCAGGATAAAGCAGACTTTGGGACTTGTGAATTTTTTAAAATCCTTATATATCTAAGTTAATGTAAATTTTGAAAGATTATTCATGCATATAGCTCGTGAGTTAATCAATAAAATTTTGACTACATGGTGTTATTGTGTAGATTTTAGCCCTAGCTACACGCTGATATTCAAACATGGTCGGGATAAAGCAGACTTTGGGACTTGTGAATTTTTTAAAATCCTTATATATCTAAGTCAATGTAAATTTTGGAAGATTATTCATGCATATAGCTCGTGAGTTAATCAATAAAATTTTGACTTCATGGTTTTATTGTGTAGTTATTAGCTCTAGCTACACGCTGATATCAAAACATGGTCAGGATAAAGCAGACTTTGGGACTTGTGAATTTTTTAAAATCCTTATATATCTAAGTCAATGTAAATTTTGGAAGATTAATCATGCATATAGCTCGTGAGTTAATCAATAAAATTTGGCTACATGGTGTCATTGTGTAGATATTAGCTCAAGCTACACGCCGATATCAAAATATGGTCGGGATAAAGCAGACTTTGGGACTTGTGAATTTTTTAAAATCCTTATATATCTAAGTCAATGTAAATTTTGGAAGAATATTCATGCATATAGCTCGTAAATAATTCATTAAAATTTTGATTACATGGTGTCATTGTGTAGATATTAGCTCTAGCTACACGCTGATATTAAAACATGGTCAGGATAAAGCAGACTTTGGGACTTGTGAATTTTTTAAAATCCTTAAATATCTAAGTCAATGTAAATTTTGGAAGATTATTCATGCATATAGCTCGTGAGTTAATTTATAAAATTTTGACTACATGGTGTCATTGTGTAGATATTAGCTCTAGCTACACGCTGATATCAAAACATGGTCGGGATAAAGCAGACTTTGGGACTTGTGAATTTTTTAAAATCCCTATATATCTAAGTCAATGTAAATTTTGGAAGATTAATCATGCATATAGCTCGTGAGTTAATCAATAAAATTTTGACTACATGGTGTCATTGTGTAGATATTAGCTCTAGCTACACGCCGATATCAAAACATGGTCGGGATAAAGCAGACTTTGGGACTTGTGAATTTTTTAAAATCCTTATATATCTAAGTCAATGTAAATTTTGGAAGATTATTGATGCATATAGCTCGTAAATTAATCAATAAAAATTTGACTACATGGTGTCATTGTGTGGATATTAGCTCTAGCTACACGCTGATATCAAAACATGGTCGGGATAAAGCAGACTTTGGGACTTGTGAATTTTTTAAAATCCTTCTATATCTAAGTTAATGTAAATTTTAAAAGATTATTCATGCATATAGCTCGTGAGTTAATCAATAAAATTTTGACTACATGGTTTCATTGTGTAGGTATTAGCTCTAGCTACACGCTGATATCAAAACATGGTCATAATAAAGCAGACTTTGGGACTTGTGAATTTTTTAAAATCCTTATATATCTAAGTCAATGTAAATTTTGGAAGATTAATCATGCATATAGCTCGTAAGTTAATCAATAAAATTTTGACTACATGGTGTCATTGTGTAGATATTAGCTCTAGCTACACGCCGATATCAAAACATGGTCGAAATAAAGCAGACTTTTGGACTTGTGAATTTTTTAAAATCCTTATATATCTAAGTCAATGTAAATTTTGGAAGATTAATTATGCATATAGCTCGTGAGTTAATCAATAAAATTTTGACTACATGGTGTCATTGTGTAGATATTAGCTCTAGCTACACGTCGATATCAAAACATGGTCGGGATAAAGCAGACTTTGGGACTTGTGAATTTTTTAAAATCCTTATATATCTAAGTCAATGTAAATTTTGGAAGATTATTGATGCATAAGGCTCGTAAATTAATCAATAAAATTTGGACTACATGGTGTCATTGTGTAGATATTAGCTCTAGCTACACGCCGATATCAAAACATGGTCGGGATAAAGCAGACTTTGGGACTTGTGAATTTTTTAAAATCCTTCTATATCTAAGTTAATGTAAATTTTAAAAGATTATTCATGCATATAGCTCGTGAGTTAATTAATAAAATTTTGACTACATGGATTCATTGTGTAGTTATTAGCTCTAGCTACACGCTGATATCAAAACATGGTCAGAATAAAGCAGACTTTGGGACTTGTGAATTTTTTAAAATCCTTATATATCTAGGTCAATGTAAATTTTGGAAGATTAATCATGCATATAGCTCGTAAGTTAATCAATAAAATTTTGGCTACATGGTGTCATTGTGTAGATATTAGCTCTAGCTACACGCCGATATCAAAACATGGTCAAAATAAAGCAGACTTTTGGACTTGTGAATTTTTTAAAATCCGTATATATCTAAGTCAATGTAAATTTTGGAAGATTAATCATGCATATAGCTCGTGAGTTAATCAATAAAATTTTGACTACATGGTGTCATTGTGTAGATATTAGCTCTAGCTACACGTCGATATCAAAACATGGTTGGGATGAAGCAGACTTTGGGACTTGTGAATTTTTTAAATCCTTATATATCTAAGTCAATGTAAATTTTGGAAGATTATTGATGCATATAGCTCGTAAATTAATCAATAAAATTTTGACTACATGGTGTCATTGTGTAGATATTAGCTCTAGCTACACGCCGATATCAAAACATGGTCGGAATAAAGCAGACTTTGGGACTTGTGAATTTTTTAAAATCCTTATACATCTAAGTCAATGTAAATTTTGGAAGATTATTCATGCATATAGCTCGTGAGTTAATCAATAAAATTTTGACTTCATGGTGTCATTGTGTAGATATTAGCTCTGGCTACACGCTAATATCAAAATATGGTCGGAATAAAGCAGACTTTGGGACTTGTGAATTTTTTAAAATCCTTATATATCTAAGTCAATGTGAATTTTGGAAGAATATTCATGCATATAGCTCGTGAGTTAATCAATAAAATTTTGACTACATGGTGTCATTGTGTAGATATTAGCTCTAGCTACACGCCGATATCAAAACATGGTCGGGAGAAAGCAGACTTTGGGACTTGTGAATTTTTTAAAATCCTTATATATCTAAGTCAATGTAGATTTTGGAAGATTATTGATGCATATAGCTCGTGAGTTAATCAATAAAATTTTGACTTCATGGTGTCATTGTGTAGATATTAGCTCTGGCTACACGCTAATATCAAAATATGGTCGGAATAAAGCAGACTTTGGGACTTGTGAATTTTTTAAAATCCTTATATATCTAAGTCAATGTAAATTTTGGAAGATTAATCATGCATATAGCTCGTGAGTTAATCAATAAAATTTTGACTACATGGTGTCATTGTGTAGATATTAGCTCTAGCTACACGCCGATATCAAAACATGGTCGGAATAAAGCAGACTTTGGGACTTGTGAATTTTTTAAAATCCTTATATATCTAAGTTAATGTAAATTTTGGAAGATTATTCATGCATATAGCTCGTGAGTTAATCAATAAAATTTTGACTACATGGTGTCATTGTGTAGATATTAGCTCTATCTACACGCTGGTATCAAAACATGGTCGGAAGAAAGCAGACTTTGGGACTTGTGAATTTTTTAAAATCCTTATATATCTAAGTCAATGTAAATTTTGGAAGATTATTCATGCATATAGCTCGTGAGTTAATCAATAAAATTTTGACTACATGGTGTCATTGTGTAGATATTAGCTTTATCTACACGCTGGTATCAAAACATGGTCGGAAGAAAGCAGACTTTGGGACTTGTGAATTTTTTAAAATCCTTATATATCTAAGTCAATGTAAATTTTGGAAGATTATTGATGCATATAGCTCGTGAATTAATCAATAAAAATTTGACTACATGGTGTCATTGTGTAGATATTAGCTCTAGCTACACGCTGATATCAAAACATGGTCGGGATAAAGCAGACTTTGGGACTTGTGAATTTTTTAAAATCCTTATATATCTAAGTTAATGTAAATTTTGGAAGATTATTCATGCATATAGCTCGTGAGTTAATCAATAAAATTTTGACTACATGGTGTCATTGTGTAGATATTAGCTCTATCTACACGCTGGTATCAAAACATGGTCGGGAGAAAGCAGACTTTGGGACTTGTGAATTTTTTAAAATCCTTATATATCTAAGTCAATGTAAATTTTGGAAGATTATTGATGCATATAGCTTGTGAATTAATCGATAAAAATTTGACTACATGGTGTCATTGTGTAGATATTAGCTCTAGCTACACGCTGATATCCAAACATGGTCGGGATAAAGCAGACTTTGGGACTTGTGAATTTTTTAAAATCCTTATATATCTAAGTTAATGTAAATTTTGAAAGATTATTCATGCATATAGCTCGTGAGTTAATCAATAAAATTTTGACTACATGGTGTCATTGTGTAGATCTTAGCCCTAGCTACACGGTGATATCAAAACATGGTCGGGATAAATTAGACTTTGGGACTTGTGAATTTTTTAAAATCCTTATATATCTAAGTCAATGTAAATTTTGGAAGATTATTTATGCATATAGCTCGTGAGTTAATCAATAAAATTTTGACTACATGGTTTCATTGTGTAGTTATTAGCTCTAGCTACACGCTGATATCAAAACATGGTCAGGATAAAGCAGAATTTGGGACTTGTGAATTTTTTAAAATCCTTATATATCTAAGTCGATGTAAATTGTGGAAGATTAATCATGCATATAGCTCGTGAGTTAATCAATAAAATTTTGACTACATGGTGTCATTGTGTAGATATTAGCTCCAGCTACACGCCGATATCAAAACATGGTCGGGATAAAGCAGACTTTGGGACTTGTGAATTTTTTAAAATCCTTATATATCTAAGTCAATGTAAATTCTGGAAGAATATTCATGCATATAGCTCGTGAGTTAATCATTAAAATTTTGATTACATGATGTCATTGTGTAGATATTACCTCTAGCTACACGCTGATATCAAAACATGGTCAGGATAAAGCAGACTTTGGGACTTGTGAATTTTTTAAAATCCTTATATATCTAAGTTAATGTAAATTTTAAAAGATTATTCATGCATATAGCTCGTGAGTTAATCAATAAAATTTTGACTACATGGTGTCATTGTGTAAATATTAGCTCTGGCTACACGCTGATATCAAAACATGGTCGGAATAAAGCAGACTTTGGGACTTGTGAATTTTTTAAAATCCTTATATATCTAAGTCAATGTAAATTTTGGAAGATCATTCATGCATATAGCTCCTGAGTTAATCAATAAAATTTTAATTACATGGTGTCATTGTGTAGATATTAGCTTCAGCTACACGCTGATATCAAAACATGGTCGGGATAAAGCAGACTTTGGGACTTGTGAATTTTTTAAAATCCTTATATATCTAAGTCAATGTAAATTTTGGAAGATTATTCATGCATATAGCTCGTGAGTTAATCAATAAAATTTTGACTACATGGTGTCATTGTGTAAATATTAGCTCTAGCTACACGCTGATATGAAAACATGGTCGGGATAAAGCAGACTTTGGGACTTGTGATTTTTTAAAATCCTTATATATCTAAGTAAATGTAAATTTTAGAAGATTATTGATGCATATAGCTCGTGAGTTAATCAATAAAATTTTGACTACATGGTGTCATTGTGTAAATATTAGCTCTAGCTACACGCTGATATCAAAACAAGGTCATGATAAAGCAGACTTTGATACTTGTGAATTTTTTAAAATCCTCATATATCTAAGTCAATGCGAATTTTGGAAGATTATTCATGCATATAGCTCGTGAGTTAATCAATAAAATTTTAATTACATGGTGTCATTGTGTAGATATTAGCTCTATCTACACGCTGGTATTAAAACATGGTCGGAAGAAAGCAGACTTTGGGACTTGTGAATTTTTTAAAATCCTTATATATCTAAGTCAATGTAAATTTTAGAAGATTATTGATGCATATAGCTCGTGAATTAATCAATAAAAATTTGACTACATGGTGTCATTGTGTAGATATTAGCTCTAGCTACACGCTGATATCAAAACATGGTCGGGATAAAGCAGACTTTGGGACTTGTGAATTTTTTAAAATCCTTATATATCTAAGTTAATGTAAATTTTGGAAGATTATTTATGCATATAGCTCGTGAGTTAATCAATAAAATTTTGACTACATGGTGTCATTGTGTGAATATTAGCTCTATCTACACGCTGGTATCAAAACATGGTCGGGAGAAAGCAGACTTTGGGACTTGTGAATTTTTTAAAATCCTTATATATCTAAGTCAATGTAAATTTAGGAAGATTATTGATGCATATAGCTTGTGAATTAATCAATAAAAATTTGACTACATGGTGTCATTGTGTAGATATTAGCTCTAGCTACACGCTGATATCAAAACATGGTCGGGATAAAGCAGACTTTGGGACTTGTGAATTTTTTAAAATCCTTATATATCTAAGTTAATGTAAATTTTGAAAGATTATTCATGCATATAGCTCGTGAGTTAATCAATAAAATTTTGACTACATGGTGTCATTGTGTAGATCTTAGCCCTAGCTACACGGTGATATCAAAACATGGTCGGGATAAATTAGACTTTGGGACTTGTGAATTTTTTAAAATCCTTATATATCTAAGTCAATGTAAATTTTGGAAGATTATTCATGCATATAGCTCGTGAGTTAATCAATAAAATTTTGACTACATGGTTTCATTGTGTAGTTATTAGCTCTAGCTACACGCTGATATCAAAACATGGTCAGGATAAAGCAGACTTTGGGACTTGTGAATTTTTTAAAATCCTTATATATCTAAGTCAATGTAAATTTTGGAAGATTAATCATGCATATAGCTCGTGAGTTAATCAATAAAATTTTGACTACATGGTGTCATTGTGTAGATATTAGCTCTAGCTACACGCCGATATCAAAACATGGTCGGAGTAAAGCAGACTTTGGGACTTGTGAATTTTTTAAAATCCTTATATATCTAAGTCAATGTAAATTCTGGAAGAATATTCATGCATATAGCTCGTGAGTTAATCATTAAAATTTTAATTACATGGTGTCATTGTGTAGATATTAGCTCTAGCTACACGCTGATATCAAAACATGGTCAGGATGAAGCAGACTTTGGGACTTGTGAATTTTTTAAAATCCTTATATATCTAAGTCAATGTAAATTTTGGAAGATTATTCATGCATATAGCTCGTGAGTTAATCAATAAAATTTTGACTACATGGTGTCATTGTGTAGATATTAGCTCTAGCTACACGCTGATATCAAAACATGGTCGGGATAAAGCAGACTTTGGGACTTGTGAATTTTTTAAAATCCTTCTATATCTAAGTTAATGTAAATTTTAAAAGATTATTCATGCATATAGCTCGTGAGTTAATCAATAAAATTTTGACTTCATGGTGTCATTGTGTAGATATTAGCTCTAGCTACACGCCGATATCAAAACATGGTCGGGATAAAGCAGACTTTGGGACTTGTGAATTTTTTAAAATCCTTATATATCTAAGTCAATGTAAATTTTGGAAGATTATTGATGCATATAGCTCGCGAGTTAATCATTAAAATTTTGATTACATGGTGTCATTGTGTAGATATTAGCTGTAGCTACACGCTGATATCAAAACATGGTCAGGATAAAGCAGACTTTGGGACTTGTGAATTTTTTAAAATCCTTATATATCTAAGTCAATGTAAATTTTGGAAGATTATTGATGCATATAGCTCGTAAATTTTGCAATAAAAATTTGACTACATGGTGTCATTGTGTAGATATTAGCTCTAGCTACACGCTGATATCAAAACATGGTCGGGATAAAGCAGACTTTGGGACTTGTGAATTTTTTAAAATCCTTATATATCTAAGTTAATGTAAATTTTGAAAGATTATTCATGCATATAGCTCGTGAGTTAATCAATAAAATTTTGACTACATGGTGTCATTGTGTGGATTTCAGCCCTAGCTACACGCTGATATCAAAACATGGTTAGGATAAAGCAGACTTTGGGACTTGTGAATTTTTTAAAATCCTTATATATCTAAGTCAATGTAAATTTTGGAAGATTATTCATGCATATAGCTCGTGAATTAATCCATAAAATTTTGACTACATGGTTTCATTGTGTAGTTATTAGCTCTAGCTACACGCTGATATCAAAACATGGTCAGGATAAAGCAGACTTTGGGACTTGTGAATTTTTTAAAATCCTGATATATCCAAGTCAATGTAAATTTTGGAAGATTAATTATGCATATAGCTCGTGAGTTAATCAATAAAATTTTGACTACATGGTGTCATTGTGTAGATATTAGCTCTAGCTACACGCCGATATCAAAACATGGTCGGGATTAAGCAGACTTTGGGACTTGTGAATTTTTTAAAATCCTTATATATCTAAGTCAATGTAAATTTTGGAAGAATATTCATGCATATAGCTCGTGAGTTAATCATTAAAATTTTGATTACATGGTGTCATTGTGTAGATATTAGCTCTAGCTACACGCTGATATCAAAACATGGTCAGGATAAAGCAGACTTTGGGACTCGTGAATTTTTTAAAATCCTTATATTTCTAAGTCAATGTAAATTTTGGAAGATTATTCATGCATATAGCTCGTGAGTTAATCAATAAAATTTTGACTACATGGTGTCATTCTGTAGATATTAGCTCTGGCTACACGCTGATATCAAAACATGGTCGGAATAAAGCAGACTTTGGGACTTGTGAATTTTTTAAAATCCTTATATATCTAAGTCAATGTAAATTTTGGAAGATTATTCATGCATATAGCTCGTAAGTTAATCAATAAAATTTTGACTACATGGTGTCATTGTGTAGATATTAGCTCTAGCTACACGCTGATATCAAAACATGGTCAGGATAAAGCAGACTTTGGGACTTGTGAATTCTTTAAAATCCTTATATATCTAAGTCAATGTAAATTTTGGAAGATTATTCATGCATATAGCTCGTGAGTTAATCAATAAAATTTTGACAACATGGTGTCATTGTGTAGTTATTAGCTCTAGCTACACGCTAATATCAAAACATGGTCAGGATAAAGCAGACTTTGGGACTTGTGAATTTTTTAAAATCCTTATATATCCAAGTCAATGTAAATTTTGGAAGATTAATTATGCATATAGCTCGTGAGTTAATCAATAAAATTTTGACTACATGGTGTCATTGTGTAGATATTAGCTCTAGCTACACGCCGATATCAAAACATGGTCGGGATTAAGCAGACTTTGGGACTTGTGAATTTTTTAAAATCCTTATATATCTAAGTCAATGTAAATTTTGGAAGAATATTCATGCATATAGCTCGTAAGTTAATCAATAAAATTTTGACTACATGGTGTCATTGTGTAGATATTAGCTCTAGCTACACGCCGATATCAAAACATGGTCAGGATAAAGCAGACTTTGGGACTTGTGAATTTTTTAAAATCCCTATATATCTAAGTCAATGTAAATTTTGGAAGATTATTCATGCATATAGCTCGTGAGTTAATCAATAAAATTTTGACAACATGGTGTCATTGTGTAGTTATTAGCTCTAGCTACACGCTAATATCAAAACATGGTCAGGATAAAGCAGACTTTGGGACTTGTGAATTTTTTAAAATCCTTATATATCTAAGTCAATGTAAATTTTGGAAGATTAATCATGCATATAGCTCGTAAATTAATCAATAAAATTTTGACTACATGTGGTCATTGTGTAGATATTAGCTCTAGCTACACGCTAATATCAAAACATGGTCGGGATAAAGCAGACTTTGGGACTTGTGAATTTTTTAAAATCCTTATATATCTAAGTCAATGTAAATTTTGGAAGATTATTTATGCATATAGCTCGTGAGTTGATCATTAAAATTTTGATTACATGGTGTCATTGTGTAGATATTAGCTCTAGCTACACGCCGATATCAAAACATGGTCGGGATAAAGCAGATTTTGGGACTTGTGAATTTTTTAAAATCCTTATATATCTAAGTCAATGTAAATTTTGGAAGATTATTCATGCATATAGCTCGTGAGTTAATCATTAAAATTTTGATTACATGGTGTCATTGTGTAGATATTAGCTGTAGCTACACGCTGAGTTCAAAACATGGTCGGGATAAAGCAGACTCTGGGACTTGTGAATTTTTTAAAATCCTTATATATCTAAGTCAATGTAAATTTTGGAAGATTATTCATGCATATAGCTCGTGAGTTAATCAATAAAATTTTGACTACATGGTGTCATTGTGTAGTTATTAGCTCTAGCTACACGCTGATATCAAAACATGGTCAGGATAAAGCAGACTTTGGGACTTGTGAATTTTTTAAAATCCTTATATATCTAAGTCAATGTAAATTTTGGAAGATTATTCATGCATATAGCTCGTGAGTTAATTAATAAAATTTTGACTACATGGTGTCATTGTGTAGATATTAGCTCTAGCTACACGCTGATATCAAAACATGGTCGAGATAAAGCAGACTTTGGGACTTGTGAATTTTTTAATATCCTTATATATCTAAGTCAATGTAAATTTTGCAAGATTATTCATGCATATAGCTCGTGAGTTAATCAATAAAATTTTGACAACATGGTGTCATTGTGTAGTTATTAGCTCTAGCTACACGCTAATATCAAAACATGGTCAGGATAAAGCAGACTTTGGGACTTGTGAATTTTTTAAAATCCTTATATATCTAAGTCAATGTAAATTTTGGAAGATTAATCATGCATATAGCTCGTAAATTAATCAATAAAATTTTGACTACATGGTGTCATTGTGTAGATATTAGCTCTAGCTACACGCTGATATCAAAACATGGTCGGGATAAAGCAGACTTTGGGACTTGTGAATTTTTTAAAATCCTTATATATCTAAGTCAATGTAAATTTTGGAAGATTATTTATGCATATAGCTCGTGAGTTAATCATTAAAATTTTGATTACATGGTGTCATTGTGTAGATATTAGCTCTAGCTACACGCTGATATCAAAACATGGTCGGGATAAAGCAGACTTTGGGACTTGTGAATTTTTTAAAATCCTTATATATCTAAGTCAATGTAAATTTTGGAAGATTATTCATGCATATAGCTCGTGAGTTGATCAATAAAATTATGACTACATGGTGTCATTGTGTAGATATTAGCTCTAGCTACACGCTGATATCAAAACATGGTCGGGATAAAGCGGACTTTGGGACTTGTAAATTTTTTAAAATCCTTATATATCTAAGTCAATGTAAATTTTGGAAGATTATTCATGCATATAGCTCGTGAGTTAATCAATAAAATTTTGACTACATGGTGTTATTGTTTAGATATTAGCTCTAGCTACACGCTGATATCAAAACATGGTCGGGATAAAGCAGACTTTGGGACTTGTGAATTTTTTAAAATCCTTATATATCTAAGTCAATGTAAATTTTGGAAGATTATTCATGCATATAGCTCGTGAGGTAATCAATAAAATTTTGACTACATGGTGTCATTGTGTAGATATTAGCTCTAGCTACACGCTGATATCAAAACATGGTCGGGATAAAGCAGACTTTGGGACTTGTGAATTTTTTAAAATCCTTATATATCTAAGTCAATGTAAATTTTGGAAGATTAATAATGCATATAGCTCGTGAGTTAATCATTAAAATTTTGACTACATGGTGTCATTGTGTAGATATCAGCTCTAGCTACACGCTGATATCAAAACATGGTCGGGATAAAGTTTTTTTTTGGACTTGTTTTGTTTTTTGTTTAGCCTAATTTAACTTAATTTTTTTTGTACACTTAAATCTTTATACTCTGTTCGTTCTTAAACATTTCATAACTTTAGTTTAGTCAAACAAATGTGTTTTTAAATAGTTTTATTACTAGTGGGATACTGCGATATTGCTGGGAAAATTTTTCAAATGGTTTTGGGCCATTCTTGAGCAAACGGTTTTATTTTCACAGACGTCAATATTACGTCCAAACCAGCCGAGTTCTTCATGCTCAGCTGAGAGTGTTACTGTATGTCCCGTCACCCACCAATAATTCCAATCACGTGTGTCGGTATTCGAAAATAGCTGGTACTTGAGCTTTAGAGTGTAGAGAGAGAGACGAACGAATTTGTTATACCGAAGTACGCAGGAAAGCCGAAATCTCGCAAGACTCCGTTTAAGCCAATTACCTATGCACCGGAGATGTAACATCTTCCGCATATCTGTAATTGTACACACTAGCCCACTTAGTAGCTCACTCCGCCGCTCAGACCCAACTCCTCAGCCAAGCCTATCAACTTATTTTCTATTCCCATCGGAAAGGAAAGATCGGCTACCCCAGCGTGTTCAGTCAAGCCAACCAAAAGGAAAAACTAGACTTATCGAGGACGATGGATTCCCACCCCTCGGCCACGGACCGTGTTTAGTCAAATATCAATAGCCTTTCTTTATAGAGTAAATCTGTGGGATATACGATACACACTACTTGCTATACACTTATACCTAAGTACGGATAAGTTTTGAAAATATTTAAATACATACCAACACAGATATTGCAATTTCTATAATACGAAATAACTACGTATAAATTCCATATTTTAATTTTGTAATATATTATTCGTATTAAAAGTGTTAAGTCTTATAGCTGATGCTGATAATTTATTACCATCTTACGAAGTAATTTTTAAAAGTATGAAGATATATTAAAAGTTCAATTATCCTAAAGATTCAGTTCGATAACGCACACCACCAACTAACTACTTGCCAGAATTATTATCAATAATATCAATCAATCATTTTTTAAAAATTTTTATGAAAACACTCAAAACTAGGAGTACTATAGCACTCATCCAAAGTTATAAATTCATAAGGTACGTAGACCATAATATAGACGGCATATAGGTACCTATAATTTAATTATTACATCTTAAACGTTAAAAAATTCAAGATTTTCTTCAGTAATTTTTCCTTGTCTTCAATTTCTTGAAAATCCATAAACCAGTCACGGTGTCATCAAAGGAATCATATTATAATTTTATAATATACTTAAATACCTACAGTACTTATTAAAGACGTGTGCTTACTGCTTACAATGCAACTTCGTAACACATTTGAATTTAAAGAATTAATTTAGTTCATTTTGATTACTATTACTAAATTACTATTACTATTTTGTAGTTATCGGTATCGCTATAATTTATATGCCAAAATTTGGATACCACTATTCACTTTTTAAAAAAATAAGAAAATAATCATGCTAAAAAACTCCTCATAAATTCGTAAGAAATTGTAGAGCCAAATACTAACAAGCAAACCACTTACTATGTTACCTCGGGATCTAGAAAAGCATAGCCAGAAACGTTTCCTTGGACCTCAGAATGAACGAATAGTGTGATAACTCGAGTGCATTTTGCGCGGTGCTTTAGCAGCAGCCCGCCAAAGTTCAAAAAAACCGAATTTTTCAAAGTTTGCCACGCTGTAGCTTCAACAGTTTTTGTCTGATTTCAATAAAACTTGCAGTTTTGTGATGTTCAGACTATTATCTAAAAAGTAATTTCTGGAAATTTTTAATTTTTAATTTTTTATCAAAAAACCTTAATTAAAAAATGGGTCCCCAAAGTATGACATTTTATTAATTTTTCGAAAAAATAAAAAAAATTCAAATTTCAAAATTTTCAGAAATAACTTTTTAGATAACAGTCTGAACATCACAAAACTGCAAGTTTCATTGAAATCAGACAAAAACTGTAGAAGCTACAGCTACAGCGTGGCCAACTTTGAAAAATTCGGTTTTTTTGAACTTTGGCGGGCTGCCGCTAAAGCACCGCGCAAAATGCACTCGAGTTATCACACTATTCGTTCATTGTGAGGTCCAAGGAAACGTTTCTGGCTATGCTTTTCCAGATCCCGAGGTAACATAGTAAGTTGTTTGCTTGTAAATATATATTTTAGATTTATTTTTCTTGAATTAAAATAAAACTATGCAGTGTAAGACTTTTCTCGTTCGAACGGCTGAACGATGCCACGCGAACGGGGCGCCGTTCTATTTTTCTTCGAAGGCATGAGCTTTCGATTTGGAAAGCACGAAGGCCGAGCTTCTGAGTCCGTTTTGCCCCCCGAAGGAGCCCTCGCGCTTTGGGGTGGTGAGGCGTTTTACCATTAGGGAGTGGAGTTGACAATTTCTGCTGGCACAGGTAGGTAGGCAGTATGTATATCGTGAACACAGCATAGAAAGGATTAAGTATAGAAGGTACTATAATATAAAGGGTCTCACAGCTATAACGTCATACGAACTTCCTCAAATTCTGTCTAGCCCATTTATCATATATAAATCTGTTTGTGTTTGTGCATGACTAATGTTAGTGACTAATTTTTTTTTGGTTAATGATTTTGACCATATTTTGCTTTTTCTACTGTTTTTAATTTATAGGTTAATTTGAATAAAATCTTAAATAAAAAAAACATCAAAAAATAAAAAAACAAAAGCTACAATTATTTATTGTTGTTTTAGTTGTTGGAAATTGATAGTACATAGTAAATTACACACACAGTCATAAAATAAGTTAAACTTATTAAACTCCATTGATATAACATCACAATTTGATAATTTATAGTATTCAAACATTTAATACTCATATCGTCTCATATAGCCCAGGCCCTGGTAGGCGGTGGGTAAGTAGGTAGTAGGTACTTAGGTACTTTTAGAGTGGAAAGTTGGAAAGGGAAAAAAACTACAGGTAGACAAAATATTATCCGTCCGTCAAGACGGCCGGGAGGTGAAAACGCGCTTTTATGAGCTTTCAGGGACCCACATGAGCCTTGAGTCCGTTTCAAAACGCCGAAAGCTCCATGAGTCCGTTTTTTGCGCCCAAAAATTGAACGAAGCTCATGCGAGGCGAAACGAACGATTATGAACTTTTTTCTTACACTGAAACTATGCTAAAAATTGATATATAATAATCAAAGTAGTTTTAAGGGAAGATAAAGAAATACAATAAGGTTAGTTACATATTCCACATCTACAGACACTCACTCACTCAATGCTTACTTTGATTTGATCATATTTCAATTTTCAGGTAATTTTCTTTTACAGATTGAGATTGCAGTTGAGATACAATTTAACAGGTGGTAAGGGCAATGTTTTGATTTTGTCTCGCATTTGAACTGTGAGTGGATGGGTAATTTGTTGGGGAGGCTCCTCCACGTATTCTGCAGACAGTTGTAGGGTAGTGTGGGAGACTGACTATTCCCTCGTGGACCCAGTCGAAGAACAGCCACACGTGGCTCACCACGCGATGTCCTGGTCGTCTACGCGCTGGACATGGACCTGGACGTGGCTCTCCCCCCTCGTGCCCATCACTGTGATCCTCCCAATTGGAATCTGAATTAGTTTCTTCCTCGTCCTCATCATCCTCCGACACGTCCAAAGGTAAGGTACGTTGACAAAGACCATCTGTTCTACTGTTTGGGTTGAATTACGTCGACGACGGACGGGATGAGACGAAGGGCGTCCGTCGGCGTCGCCAATAATGTTATTATCACCCTGGCTCTCTTGGTGGTTGCCATCATTGCCCATTTTCACAGAGTTGTCATTGTTTTCATGAGGTGGGCTCCCCTCTAAAGTGTCTAAGGTACTATCCTGGTCCGGAAATTTTGGTGAAGTTGTATGATTCTGATTGATATTACTGTAGGGAGTGGCTCTGAGTGGTCTCCTGACTAAGATGTCAAAGTGGAAAAGGAAGGCAGTAAGGGAAAGTGGAAGTGGTAGGGGTGGCACTTGGTGAGCATACCTTGCGCTTAGGCTCTAAATCTCTCAGTGGACGGGACACTTCTTCCTTGAATCGCATTTCATCTCTAGCCCGGGCAAGTCCTTTCTCTAAATCCATATCAGTACTCTCTGCTTGTCACAAGAAACGAACTCGGGAAGATGCATGTGCTGCTGGTGGTGGTGGTTTGATCGCACTTGGGATGGGAATAGGGTGTTAATGAGGGAAAAGTGATTTTTTGAAACTATCATCCGCATTGTCACTATCTATAATGTCTTCAGCTTTGCTTTTCCTTCGCAACGAGCTCATTTTCACTGTTCCTTTTCTCATTATCAGTATGCATAAATACTTTTAAAAAAGGAACCGGAATCAGCAGCAGTTCCAGGCAAGTTAACTGAATCGGAATTTGCAGAGAGATCAACTGCTGCTGTTGTTGTTGCTGTTGTGGCAGTAGCCTCCGCTGATAAAGTTTTGTGGGTAACATTCCCTTTTAATCTTTTACTTGAAGACGTGGACTGGGTGGAACTATCAGAGGATGCGGATTTAGATCTTGAGCGGAGGGGATGATGCAGATCACAATGAGAGTCCGTTTTATTGGAGTCAGTGACCATATTCATGGAGCTGTCCTCATCCTCATGGTCATGAGCATGGTAGAGGCTATCATTTTCCGAGTCTAGGGACTCGTTTCGGAGCGCGTAGGCGATGGACAGGACCCTTCTCTCAGGATCTCCTTCCCCATTCACTCGATGCCCAATGACACAAGCCCTGGAGTGACCCCGGCCATTTCTACTCCGGCCCCGACCCCAGCCTTTCTCCTTTGGCTTGTCCTTCTCCTTTTGAAGCTTCTAAACGGCTTTCTTCTGCTCCAGTTGTGATTGTTTCACGACAATTTAGTCGAACTGGCTCTCTTATCACGGCACGACAGTAGATAGAAGTAGTGGGGAATGCCTATTTGGGGGAGTGGTGGGGTGGTAGGGGTGAGGGGTAGTACCCGGTGGGGACAATGTGGGCTACAGTATGGGAAGAGATGGAGAGCGTATAAAGCTGATGGGGCTGTAGAAATGATAAGGAAACGATGGGAAATTATAGCGTTTCACATTCCCCGTATATTCAGAGTGTAAGTGAGAGAAAAAAGAGTTGCTATTATGTAGTATGGCAGAGCCTGATGTGCTGTATGTGCTGTAACAATGGACGAAATGGTAAGTGAGGCTGTGTGAGTGAGGACGAGAACGAAACAAGGGTGCGTTGTAGATAAGAGCCACAGTGTGTAGTATACGCCGTCTACTCAACACAGCTCCTATTATTAGTGTCCCAATTCACTACTTCATCTACTCCTCTGTGCAACTATATTATGGAGTTTCATATTAAAATCACAGCCAGTACTAGGAAGTATGAAGTACTGCCTGGCCCTCTCGTCTCTCTTCTCTCCTGCTGCTGCATACCCGCCTGCCTACCTAGCCTGCCTGGATTGATGGATGGATGGGACTTGGGATGTGGACTTATGATCTCTCTCTCTCTCTCTCGTCATGGATTTCTCATCTGGATTGGAACGGAGATGCGGACTGGAGCTGGACCACAATGATGACTCTAGCAATGGACTTTGGATCAAGTTTTTGGAACTTTTGGATGAACCATCATTGACTTGAGGAAGAAAAATTTAGATTGATGACTGGACTTGGATTATTGGAACCAGATGTCGGCGATGTCGTGTCCTAAACTTCTGGATGGTGCTAATGTCTCCCAAAATTCGTGATGTGGCAAGCCTAACTGTGTACACTTGCTGCCTAAGTGTGTCTACGGTCTCTGAAAACGTCCGTATGCTGCCGCGATGGAAACTATAAACTTCTAATATGTTTATATGTTCTCTGATTATATGATGTGGCCTGCTTAATTGTGTACACTTGCTGCCTAAATGTGTCTGCAGCAGTGCTTATTTTTTCTATTTAATTTAAAATTCGAATCTACAATATCGTGTGAACAAACAATGTTACAATTAACATTTGTAGTTTTATTTTTTTGTCGCAATTTAAAATTTTTACAACTTTTAACTGCATTTTTTAAACTAATTATCTGCTTCTTCTAATAAAATTTATGCTGAAACGTAATAAAGTAAATCTAAAAATTTTGGTAACAATAATTATGTAATAATAACTGAAGCTAAATGGAAACTTAAAAAGGTTATTTGAAAATATATTAAGAGCAATTGCATGTATGACGTACATACTTTTAAAAATCAGTACGGAGCCAAATATATAAACTGAGTTTAGTAATTGTTGTTTGCATCGTCTTCATCGTCAGCATCATTGCCAGATTCGTCAGATACTCCTGAGTCATCATCTGTAGATCCAGAATGACATTCCATTGACAAAGTAGGCGACAGTAAAAAACCAGAAAATAGATCTTGCCAATCGATTGTGATCACTGGTTTGGCTGGTGTTGAATTCAGAAATGGAACTGCCCCGCTGCCATGCATGTCAGTATTTGCTGCCACGTTTCCAGTTTCCAATAAACATTGTTGTATTTGGTAAAGCACATTGTCCAAGCTGATTTTTGGGGAAGGTAGTACTTAAGTCTGGCAACGTGAAGTGTGGTTCAGAAAATGCTTGAGCACTGAGAGGCGGACCATAAGATGGTTCTATTGCTGCTACTTGTGCATTTGTTTGGGTGATGTAATGAACAAGCTCGTTCATTTCAATCAACGTCAAAGAAATAGTTGACCCTCTATAGTTTGGAAACTGCTGAGCGTACTTTCCAGAAATGTTGTCATTGATCAACATTTTAATTGCCCTAATAATGTTGCTGAACAAAAAACGGACTCAAACGGATCAAAGCGAGAAATGTGGGTTTTTGCAGAACATAAATTTCTTCAACCGATCCTTTGACTCGTCCCACATAAACTCGGAAGGGTGTCCGTCAAAGTAAGGGAGGTAGTCAGTTAACGTTTGTCCTGAAGTTGGATGGACACTGTGTTACTTGAGCAGCTGCGTAGCCCATTTGAGGATAAAGTAGATCTCAAACAAAGAAAACGAGACTTTTATATGCTTGATATGTTCTGTATTTCGTTGTCCAATGTAGTAAAAATAGATCTTTATCTCTGGGTTGTAAATGGCTCGAACCTTCTTTTAGTTTTTAATATTTTAAGAGTCTGAAGTCTTGAAAAACTCCTAATTCTTGGATTTCAGAGCCAGAATTTGCAGAACAGATACAAATGTTCTGTTAGATGTCCCAGTTAATGGTCCAGGTTGTGCGTCAGTTCCCAAAAATGATATCCCAAATCGATGTAGGGTCTGTTGTTTCCCAAGTCTGGGCGTTGAAAATCCGATTGTTAGACCGGAAAGCAATCCAAGATTTTTTTTTTCGTCCTCAAGAGCCAAATTTGCAACTGCAGGCGCCATGGTTTCCTCAGAGGCGAGATTGTTCTGAGTGTGTGTCCCTATCCTAGCCATGTCCTTATTCGTAAAGTATTGGTTTAAGAAAGTAAAAGAGGTAGAGAGGTAGTTCGAGTCCAAGTGTCAGCTCCAGAATGAATTTAAATTTACAAAGATCACGAATATATTCAATTTTTCTCTAAAGCTGGAACAGTTTATTGCTCACAAAAATTTGCATTTAGCGCAACTTAAACACTACCTTTTTCCCTCTGTGACTTGAGCTAGCATGTTTTGTAATGTACACTGAGAAATAATTTTATTGCGTGATTTCTATTAGTCTATGTTCCCGCTAGCCCCGCCAAACTCCCACTCGTCTTATGTGCATTACCATTTTCTATTTAGAATTTATTAAATGATGAATTTCAGTTTTATTCTTGTTGCTGCTTAGCATCCAAAGGACTTGGACCACTGGACTTGCCTCTTCTATGCCTCCCTGATGATGTCTGAAAACTCTTTGTGAACTGGTGGAGACAACAACTCTTGATTGACAGAACACCTGAGGGACAACAACTCTATGCAGACTTGGACTCTAGAAGATGGAACTTTTGCTCGGCCTGCTGAAACTTTAGACTTCACTCGGAGGTAACGAACTGGAAAATTTATAACTCTGCACCCAAATCTGAAAGGTGGATGGAATTTAAATCAAGACTTGGACTCTGGAAGCTGGAGCTTTTGCTCAGCCTGCTGAAACTTTGGATTTTACTTGGCTCATGCAATCAAGAAAAGGTTACGATCTTGCACATGAATTTAGCTGAACGCATAAACGTAAATCATCACTTGGACTCTGGACTTTGGTTATAAATAAGAGATGGATTGTGTTTTGGATCTTCATCGCTAGGACGGTTGCTCTATATCTTGGCTTAGCTCACGCAGAATGTTTGCAATTGTAAACTGTCAATTCTGTGGCGTTATTATTGTTTCTAAGAAAAGCTTGTGGAGCAAGCTACTAGAAAAAAGTTAATGCAACCGTAACTTAAATGCAAGATGTTATAAAAATAATTTCAGCCCTGTGCAGCTTCGGGTTACTTGCAGTGCTTGTCAAGGAGGAATTAATCATATGTCTATCGAGGTCCAGCGACTTGCGATTAACAATCTTTAAAATGCTAAGCTTTAGCTAAAACTAACAGACCAAATAATTAATATTAACCATTCATCTGAACGTTTAGTACCTGAACCACCGAGAAACATATCCTGCAGACACGTCAAAAGTTGTTTGTGCAAGAAACTTTCACATAAATTTGAAGCTGAATCAAAACTAATGATAGAACAATATAGAAAAGAAAATAATTTGGGCGCGCGAAGGTTCTTGCAAAGCGCCTACACACTTTTAGTAATTATACTAACATCTTGATTTTATGCGTTTAATCTTAATCATGCTCTTTGCAAAAACTGTTTTTACAAACATCGACTTACATCAAAGGGTAATATTGACTGCAAATGTGAATGTGATTTACCTGACTTAATAAGCGACAAAACCAGTAAGAGCAAATCATCGTACGTTAGCAATGGCGAAGACTTCTAGCGTTTAATACAGTCACAAATCATGCAAATCTGAGCACCCCCAGAAGTTTCCTACACATTTCTTGGCCCCCACAGAGACGTATTGTTGACTTGCTACGAACACAAATTGTTTTGCTAGACAAACCATTATACCGCAACCCTCTACGAATGATGATTGTTGGTATTCCAGGATCTGGTAAAACCCAAACTCTGAAATCTGTTCAATACATGCTGTCTCAAAAACAAAATCGGAATAAAACATTTTTGTTTTGAGTTTGTTGCTTTTTAGATCCTTGTGTTTCAAATATTCGTGGAAACACATTTCATTCCTGGTATTGCATTAAACCTTATAACTTGGGAACAATAACTGATCAGCTTAAACATGGAATTTCAAATAAAGATAAAGCAAGGTTTCAAAATGTCAAAGTCTTGGTTTTTGACGAAGTTGAAACAATAAGGCTTAATCTGCTTTGTTTTGTTGACAAATTTATGAAGCTTGTAGATCCATCTAGTGCTGCATATTCGTTTGCTGCACGTACAGTCCTTGCATTCGGCGATAATCTTCAGTGCAGCTGTGTCGGCAATGTAGCTTTGTACACCCGGTTCATCGTTCCTCTAACAGACAATCTGCAGCAAGCTTTACAACTCTGCTGATCCTTTGACACGGCGTTTGTATTTAAAAAACCGTTCTGGCAGAACTGCAACGATCCACGACAACAAACAATATTACAAGTTCCTGATGCGCTTACAATATTGAAAATGTACACCAGCATATTTGTAAAACTTGCAACAGCGACAACGTCATATTCTGAAAACTGATCTTGATGAGAAAGAATTCGAGAGCTTTGAAAATTTCGTGCGTTTGTTCGAGCTGAACTGGGATGTTGCCAACCACAATAAGTATGTATACCTAAAAATTCTTTATAATATTACAGTTAAAAGTTTCATAAATATTTAAAGTATATAAAGCGGCATGCAGAATTGTTAGGTTTATACACACAATAATGTAACTTGTTTTATTATACTTTTTGCAGGCAGAAGATCCGAAAATTCTTTTCTAACTTTGTAGAAGTGCTGCCAATAATTAGTGAGACGACATTAATTTACAAGGATCCATTGGAGATTGAAAACGGAGCCCCTGTGATGTAAACGCGGAATACTGATGTGACTCAGTGTTTGGTCAACGGAAGCAATGGCACCGTTGTGGATATACTATACAGTCTTCTCAAGAACAGAATAGCGTGGTGAAATTTTGTTGAAGCAATTGTAGTAAATTTTCCAGACTACAAAGAGAGCGATATAGTAGTTACTTCTCGTGGACAAGGGGTTAAAATTTCGCGGATTAATTATAACGAGGTAGATGTAGAGACCAAACAGTAGGTTAAAATTTAGGCGTTTCCGTTGGTAATAAATTGAGAAATTACAATCCACAAAGCTCATAGACAATCAATAAAAAAAGGATGTTTGTTGCTTAATACCCGAGAAATGATTGCGTGTACAACATATGTACCCTTATATAGATTTAAAAGTTTTAAAAGAGTTTTAATTTTAGATAAGGAAATTAAGGCTTCGCGAATAATGACTTTTCACCACCCAAGTGAGATTGCAGCTGAATTGAAAGAGGAAGAACGTTTAAAAGAACTGGAGAAAAATAGCCGCGACGCCCGTAAAGCTGATACACAGTCACAAGTTAAAAGATTTTTTTAAATGTTTAATTTAAAAGTTGTTGTTTATTGAAGTTTTTAAATTAACTAATCTACTTACACAATGGTTAAAAAGGTGGCATGTATAAGTGGCAGAATAATTCTAACAAAATAGTATAAATAAACTGTTATATTTGTAAATTGTATTTCTAGTATATAATGTACCTGATTTATTTAAACCATCTTAATTTAAATTTAAGTTTGCTCAGTGGTAGTCGCAGTTATATTACCTGTTTAGAAATGGCTGACATTAAAAAATCGTATCTTAATTCTAGATTAAAAGGATCATTTTCTGGTCTTAGTAGTTACATAAAAAACAATAAGAAGTTTCACTACAAACCTGTAGTTGATAGCAAAATAAGTCAGCTGCGTTCATACAGCTTACATAGGCTCATAAGGAAAATATTTAAACGCAGAAGAACTATAGTAAATATGGCAGGGAACATCTTTTGTGCAGATTTAAAAAATCTAGGGACAGATCTTAACAATGACAATTCTGTGTTTGCAAATATTCTCTTTTGTATAGACGCATTTTCTAAGAAGGGTTTCTGCAGGTTGATTAAAACCAAACACTCACAATCAATAATTAAAGCGTTTAAAAGCATTTTCTATGAAACTAAAATGACACTTATATATTTGTTGACCGACCAGGATAGCCGTATCTGTCAATCTTGTAAATAGTCTAACATACAATTTTAAACTGGTGCATACAGCTAAGTTTAAATATGCTATTCTATTATAACAGGAACCGAGTTTCAAGCAAAGTCAGTGCAAATGTTCATAAAATCAAAAGAAATCAAACACTTTAATACATACAGTGTAACTTAATCAAGTATGGTAGAAAGGGTAATACCGTTAGCTGTTAATACAAGAATTTAACTGATATTATACAACAAAATTAATTTGATGTTTCATTAAATACTATACAGATAATCAAGGCAATGGGTTTGAACACTATTAAGTACAATCGTTGAAAAGTTAGCTAGGTGCATGACTGAAAAAAGCAACCTACGCATCATCAACATTTTTCCTGCCTTTTTAAAGGTGTACAACAACACATTCTACTCCAAAATCAAGATAGCACCAAATAGCGTAAGTTGTGGGAACAAAAATGATGTCTGGAGAACCATGTATTCAGATTTAATTGACAAAACTAAGAAGCAGACACCCAAGTACAAGCCAGGGAATCGTGTGCGAATAAGCCGTGTAAAACTCACGAGTGACAAAGGTTGTAATGATACTATACATTAGTAGTAGTGTGAACAGCATTGGCAAAGTGACTACATTATAACTTGCCTATGACTTCATGCCAATTTAGCCGTTATCCCACAAATTGACTCGGCGATTTTTTGTATGTACATGAGACTGTGTATTAGCATAGGCTGCATCAAGTTACTTTTTTATTTCATACCAACAATTATTGAAGTCATAAAATTGTCGGAGTTACTTCTGAAATAGATAAGTACGCTACATATTTATGTGTAAGGTAAGTAGAGTATAATGGTTTATAAGTACGTTTCGTGATATTTATGTTGGTGTATTGCAGGCGACATATTAAAAAGTAAGTACTTACTAATTCTGAAATACTCGTCTGGCAAAAATGATTCACCACTTGCCCATAACTATCCTGGCTGACTTCGACCAAAATGTACATGGAAGGCGTAGCATGCGTGCCTTGATAGCACACTATGTATTAATCATCCTAACAGGTAGTACACGACAGTCACTAAGTTACAATTGATGATTTTTATATAAATAGGTGCGTGGCGTCGAAACCAGCGGGGATTAAAAACCAAGTGTCTAATACTTTTGATTTTAGTATTAAAAATGAACCGGCTGAAAAATGTCAGAATTTTACGTTTTTCTTGAATCAAATGCATCCACTACTGTCTTTCCTGATAATAAAATTTCTGATTCTAATAATAAATTAGGAAATACATTGTTTTTTGCAGCTAACCAATCTGAATTTGCTTTACTTGATTGCTCGTATATATATGGACATTAAATATTTTCTAAAGATGAGCATTTGGAAACAACAGTGCATTGGAAAGCTACTAAATTGATGTGGATCCAAAACAATTTTATGGCTCACGACGATTTGCGTACCGTTGACGAACTAATTGAGCGTATAGGCAAGCATTGCAATATAAAGTCGGCCGAAATAGAAAACGGATATATAAAAATTTCTTTGCACAACCGCTTTATAACTGCTAAATTTAGTTCTAAGGTTGCTGCAATTTTAAGATCAGAAGAAACAAATTACACTGCCAACCCCAAGAATTCTAAACTATTCTTACAGTTAGTTGACAGCTTGATGCCAAACGGTATCAATTACCGTTAACGCGTGGAGGCCGAATTAGAAAATAATTCTAATATTGACATTTTTGGCAAAATTCCGATGTTTTTAAATGCAGGAAGCACTAAATTATCTGTTTACTGCAGTATTATTCAACTGCAATATATAGGTGATGTTTTAGCACCGTGCTTTCGTATAGTACCTTATAAAGGAGAAAACAGGGAAACTGTCCATGTGTCATTTACAAATCATCAATTTGTGCCGCTGTGAGTATCTGAATTTGATTATATACACATCTATATATTAAACGAGTATGGAAAGAAATTATCATTTGACTTTGGTTCGTTCACAGTCACACTTAAATTTAGAGAGAAGAAATTCAAATCATAATTATGAATGATTACTCTTGTAGAGATGACCTGTAACTATTTTTTAGAAGATTACCTTAACAATCAGGACGAAGTTTTATACCTGACGTAAGAGTTTATTTTGCAGGAGTACGGCAGCAGAGAGGCGCGGGGTTAGGTGATATATTTGGGACAATAGCTAAGTATTTACTTCCCTTTGCTCCTAAAGTTGTTTTGCCAAGAGCAAAAGCAGCTTTAAAAAAATCTTGCGACCGATATTTTGGGAGGAATAAATTTAAAAGCATCGCTGAAACAGAATTCATTTGCTGCTCTTAAAGCAATGGGTAATGAAATTCTCAACCAGAAGGAAAGTGAACGTGCGTTGTCGCTAAAAAACGAAAAGCACCTAGAAAAAAACGCGTTAGGAAATGAAAAGGTGTTTTGAACAAACGTATTTGAAAAAAGGGAAAATCAAGGAAGCCAAAAACTTAACGGGCTAGCAGCAGTCTACGTAGCTTTTTCAGCTAATTAAAATGAAAATCAAGCGTCAAAGAAGTGAGGCAGTGTAACACTCCGTACACATATATTAATGATCAGAATTTATTATTTGAAGATGCACTGTACGATGTGTCTAGGCTTTCAACTACAAAAGTTGTTTATCATCCATTTAATTCTATCTCTGACAGGAATGCGCCTAATTAATTTCACATTAAATCTTATGATTAGTCGTACATTAATGTGCAATCAACTACACTTAAGATTAAATCTCGGATATTAAATAGTAAAGGAGATGCTCTATCTAAGGAACAAATTTGTGCATTAGTGATTAGTTTTCTTCACTCAATGTTTCTACAGCTATCTATTTATTTGAATTATGTACCTATAACTCCAGCAAGTAACAATCTACCATAAAGAAGTTATATTTAGAATTTACTAGGGTTTTCAATAGATTATAAGAAATCGCAAGCTAACTGCTCGATGTTTACACGAGAAACTGACTTGGAATTTGTGGACATATCAAAAGAAGATGAGTTTAAGACAATATGAACAATGAAAGAATAGCCTATGGTTTACATTAATTGGTAAGCCTTGCAGCGATATATGCAATCAGTCTACGCTATTAATTCCGTCTGCAGATATTAAATTCTATTTTATGAGAGCAAGCGAAGAGTTTTGCTTACTATCTCTAACGAACGAAACTTATGTACTTGAAATTGGTGAAGCAACCTTGACCGTAGAGAAGGTTTGTGTTCTCCAGTCCTTGGACTACAACTGGACTACAACAACGTCTTGTACATCGAAGCATATAATAACATTTTCTCTGGCTTGGATATAGAAGCTACTGATGTTAGAGTAGATGTTACTTTGAAGCAGTTCAAGGACAGCTGTGCTCTGTATATATATAATTTTGCATCTTCAAAGGATGGCTTGAGTTCACCAAGTCATAGGAACGTAAGACTAGAAGTAAAGTTTAGCAAAGCTCTTGTTACTGCTCTGAATTTTATTATCTATCTTGAGTTTTCCTCTGTGCTCCACATTAATAGATTTAAAAATATATTCTTTAAGGATTTTAATATTATTGCCTAAAAATGAACACGCCAGAAGTGAATAATATTCTGTCTAGAATATTTTATAAAAGAAATGTAAATTATGGCGTAATAGCTTGTAATGAACAAGCTTTAATTAATAAAAATATATTTCCTATTTGCTTTTGTGTAAACGATCAACCAAGCAACATGAACGGCAATAATTGGACAGGAATTTATGTACCTCATCGCTTTGAACCTCTTAACTTCCTCTGCTCTTACGGAATGGAAATCAAATTTTACGACTTAGATTCTATCAACTTTGCAAAGAAATTAAATGTGGAAGTGGTAGAAAACGTATGTCAACTACAAGCTTTTAACTCTTCTGTTTGCGGCATGTATGTAATATATATTGTTTTTATAAAATGTATAATGGTGCTGCCTTATGTCGGTTTACAATAATTTTAGTAAGGACGTAATAGATAATGATAGAAACGTCCGTAGGTTTGTGAATTCAAAATTCAAAACTAATTATTTTATTCCAAGAAATAACAATTGTGTCTTACAACAGTGCTGTACACCTTTTCAGCAATAAACTAATAAGAAATCCAATCTTGTGTTTTATTAGTTGGTCTGTTTCTTAATCTGTTTGGCGAAAGCCGCTTCGGAGTAAAGGTAATTCTTTCAAAATATGATAGTAATAACGATTTTCATTTTCCAAGCATCAGTTTATTAATCATTCGATTTGGAATCTTTATAAAATGTAAAAAAAATACGCATATCTTCATATCCGCGCATTGTAGTCGGGCTTCAATTTGAATTTGTTAGGGCATGTAGGAACTCAAATACATTTGAATTAGCTATTTTACGCCCATTTATTATAATTTTGTTTGCTTGATTGTACATTAGACCGTTGCGCTTGAGCCAAGCCAAAATATTATTAGCATTTTTAGAGCCTACACTTTTTAAAATGGAATTTCCAGCATCTAGCGTTTTTACTAATGTATTTGGTACATCTCTACTAATCGAAGTGTACACATTTGATTGTACTGGCGATTCGTGTTTAGCTTGATGATTCTGTTTTTGGTAGTTCGGCAACTGTATTAATTAAAGAGCTTGCGCTTTCTGTTTTATCAATAGACTTGACAAGCATAGGCTTGACTGATTTGACTACCTTCTGTTTCATTAATCGTCTTGAAGCATCTTGGTACAAAAATTGTCGTAAATCATCGGGCAAAGTCTCCGACGGGGATAAGAACGAGCTTGCCTTTGACTCGAGCTTGCCTGCTTCTGTTTTTGGGTTTTTAAAGTTGAAAGTCTGATTATTTGTTTAAAAATAAATTTATTAATTGAGGTAGTGCTGTAGCCAACAATAAGAGTACTATTCCAGCTCCTTTTTGAACAATAAGTTTTTTCTCAGCCGAGCGACTTTTAATTCTTTAAGATGAAATCTTTTTTAGAACTGACTTATACGGGAGCAGTTTTTGAATTGACTATGGTTTGACTTTGACGTTCCTATGATATACGTTTAAAGCACATTCGCACAAGGATTTTACTTCTTTGAATGTAGCATTTTTTATACAATTAACTCTTTGCTTTTTTGTACAGGTAGCGATGTACCTTAAAAATTCCTTATTTCATAGTTTGTAATCTTTTCGACATGTTGAGGCTCGAAAAGCTTAAGCTCTACTGTTGTTATAAATTTTGTTTAATACCTTTTATGTAATTGGACTGTTAATATTGCTCGTGATAAAAAGCCTAGCATTGCCAACGAAATCAAAAGAAAATATTCAAATCCAAAGTTTAAAGGCCCATGAAGCGGACTGCCTGGATTTCATCAAAATGCAAATGTCAAAAAAAAGGCATCCAAATCAAAAATACAAGTGCTTAGTTCAATTTTTGCATTCACCGCTCACAAGAATGCGCGAAAAAGATTTCAAAGGCGTCGTGTAATTATTTTCAGAATAGGGCTTCAATTTGTGGCAGATTTAATCAACGTTTCCAATTTTAGGAATTACAATAAAAATATCTAACATGCATGGACGGCTTTTCTAAGAAAGGCCCTGTAGTTCCTATTAAAATGAAAGATAATTCGACCGTCATAGAGGCATTACAACTTATTTTAAAAAAGAGTACCGTTTATCCTCGCTTAATTCAGACAGATAAAGGGGGCTTGAATTCCTTGGAGGTCCTGTACATGCTTTGTTTAAACAAAATAACATTAAACATTTTTATACAGGGAGCTCCCTCAAATGTGTACCTATTGAAAGGTTTAATCGTTTCCTAATGAAGGAAGTATCCCGCTTGATTAAACATACTAATTCAAAAAATTATTTAAAAATAACGCCTAGTGTAGTACGTAATTACAATTTGTCAATACATAGGACCATTAAAATGGCACTAAATAGTGTCACAATGAAAAATGAGGTTCAAGTTTTTTTTAATCTGTATGAAAAGCAAACAGACATTGCCAGTAGCATACACAAACAATTTAAAGTCGGAGATCGATGCTTGCTTTTGAGAGATAAAGCACTATTTTCAAAGGGTTAATCTCAATCTTGGGGAGCAGATGTATATAATATCGAAGGTGTACGCTCTACAAAGCCAGTTGTTTATGACTTAGAAACGATTAAAGGAAAACCAATATTCGGACCTGCGTATGCCCACGAATTACGAAAATTATATCATTCCTAAGCTACACCTTGTCATGTGCGTATGTCCAAAGTTAGGCTCCTTTATTGAAAAAATAATTACTTTCATTTTTTGATAAAATTTTGATCTTTGTGAAAATATTAAGTGCAACTGTATATTTTGCATGTCTGATATGACACAAGCTCAAATTGACATGAGCAGTATGGAAACAGACCGAAAGGCGCAAATTTTAAAGCGGAATTTACCGACGTTGTCGTCGAAATTCTCCAAGAAGTGGGATTCTTTAAAACGAAATTCCAAGTCGTCAAATTTCAATTTTCATTTTATTCCACTTATGCTTCGAAATTAATTTACTCCGGTAAGCAAAAAGTTGTCACCTCGCGTACTGTTAGACAATAATTGGATGATTTTTTTAATTCGCAAGGATGAACAAGTAGGGGACAAAACTTATATTAATTTCCGATAGATGAAATTTAGTGATTCAGGGGAAGAACCAACCAGTGAAGGAGGAGTCGCTTTTCCAATTTGGATGCTGGGTTGCCTACAAGATGCGCTATTCCAGTTATCTATGCAGTTTATTCAAGAATAGAATTTCAGAGAGTCAACACTTTTATATTTTTCTTTTTAATTTAATTCTTTGATTTTCATTTTAAACTTTTTTTTAATTCTTTAATTTTTTTCATCATGGCACATCAACAAAATACACGTAAGTATATAAAAACTGTAGAACGCAACATTTCTCTCTTGTAATTGTTTTTTAATTTGATCAAGGAAGAAGAGTGCATCGTTTTTCAATTTTCCTATACGTTTAGATAAAAGCGAAGCTTCTTTGTCTCAAGAATACGCTGGAAACAAAGAGCATCATCCTATAAACAGTAATTACATTTATTTTACAATCCATATTCAAGCATTGCATTTAGAGCCTTGTGAAGATTGAAGTTGACTTCCAGGGAAAACATTATTTTGTACACATTTTGAATTACTGTTCTTTCTGTTTCTGCTATTTTTTAGTTGAGGTGTTTAAACGTGCCTGCAATTATGAGGGTCCAGCAAAAGAGGAGGAACATACAGCTATGAATTTAAAGTTGAAAGCGTACGCGTGTGTACAGGATTCAGCAGGTGCAAAAGAAGAAAAATCAATTCCAGGTGTGATTCCCGAATATCCGACAGATTCTACAGTGAGTAAAATGGTCTTGTCCTTTTATCGTACTCTTAAATATAAAGGGGTTGAGCGCTGTTTCTTATACATTAAGAGGAGCGGCAAATGCGTTAATATAGACATTGGCAAGGTATCGTAGCTGATTCAACGTTTAGCATATAATTATTCTTGCAAAGGAAAAGATGTTCCTGCATTAGCTGCTGCATTGCGAAACTGCGATAAAATGATTCCAGATACAACAGCAGAACTTGATGTAAATGAATTGGATTTGTAATTTTATAAATTACATAATGTTGAAATAAGCATTAACATTAGATTGAACAAAATGAAAAAACTCTATGTGTCGCAATACCTATTACTTTTTTATTGGCATTTGAAATTGAATACTGGTTTTTACTTGCACCTAATTAATTTATAATTTAATTGCATACAAGCTTATATTAACATTTTATTCACATTGCATAATAATCACAAAAGGGAGGGAAGGGAAGGGAAAGGATATCGGAGCTCCTTTTCCCTCCTTTCCCCTTCCTACACCTAGGCCTGGGCTTAACGTATAAAATCTTCTCTATTTAAAAAGAGCTGTTAGCTTTCAACATTTGCTACAACTGCTACTGAAATTCAAAAAATTAATAAAATTTTAATAAAACATTATATTCACTACTTTTATTTTTATATATTTCCAACATGAGTATTGCAATGTGCTATTTTATTGTAAGCAAGTATATTGAGCAAAACAAGTCCATTCGTTACGTCAAAGAAGTATTTTTCGTTGACCCTATTGCGGTGAATAGTGCCATAGTTTGTTCACGAAGGTACAGATACTATAAAAAGTTTCCCGAGCATACGGCCATGAGTGCTATGTACGAGGACGTGGCCATGCCCAGGCTACAAGATCTGGTTGCAGAGATTGGTGCAAGACATGTGCTAATTCTGAATCCCATCAACGAGCTTGACCTAGAATTAATGACTCACATTGTGCCTGCAATTACCTTTTACCACGGTTGGCAGTTGGGGACAATGGCTATGCGTAATTTTGACTGGAAGTTTGATACTGCGGATTCCGCATTCACCTGGATGGAGAGATGCTTACGTCATGTTTTTACATGGCACTATCTAAATGCCTACGTGCGTAAGTACTTTGCGTTTAAATTTTAATTTTAGTATGTAAGCTTTATGTATAAAATTGTATGTGCTGAAAAGAAAGTTTCTATAACGCTTTGAGACACGAAATTTAAAGCATTGGTTTTTGGTTTTGTTGAATAGATGGGCTTCACACACCAATAACGTCCCATTACTTAACCGACGTACAGGATAATTATGTTCAACCTACTCGAGATCCTGTCAAATTCGAACGTTCTTGCAATGATATTTTGTTAATTGAAATCGAATTTACTACTACCGGTGACGTCAAGACCATGTATGTTTTGTCATACAAGAAAGTCATGACTACCGAGCCAGGGACAGACGTATACGTAGATAAATGTAGCAACAACTTGCACAGGGGATACTCACTCAAAAATGCCTTTGATTTACTCTTCAACACCATTGCTTTCGTATTTAGAAAGGAAGTCATTGCAAAGCTGGTTCATGACGTCCCGAAAGAGAGTTTATGGCCAAGCTGAATCCCTTGGTCCTAGATCTTCAAATAATCACATCTGGGATGTCGAAAGCGACGGCGAGCAAGAAATTGACATAGTAAATCTTGACTAAGTATATATTATGTTCCTATTAATTCTCATTTAAATATATCTTACTACCAAAATCAGTGAAAATAGAGGACCGCTAACGGTAATTGTTATTTTGGGTTGTATTTAGATCCACAAATAAATATAAATGAGCTCCTAAAATAGTTGATTTACTAGATGCATCTTCCAGCACTTTATTTTGCTTGTTGTTGTTCATTTGTTGACCAAAATTTTTAATTTACAAGTTATTCTTATAATTTTTAAATAGTACCAAATACTTCATGTTTGGCCTTACTACCCTAGTATTTTTGTAGAAAAGATCTTGCAATAACAAAATGACAGTAATGTTACGGTGATGAGATTCACGCGAAAATAGTTTATTTATTTTATCTCCACTAAAACCTTCTTCCATTAGGTCATCCAGCACTAGAAAAATACTTTTCTGATACTCCTCTGGTATATCATACCCTAGAACCTTTATAAATTTTATGGGCGTATCAGTACATGATATTTTCATTTCATCAAACAACAAAGCTTGCATCTCTGTATAACAATACATTATGCTTTCGATCGGCGTTTAAAATATTTCTTTTCTTCTTCGTATGATTTCTTTAACTAGCACACTTTTTCCTGACTAAGAGGGCCCAAATATTATAATATTTGCAGGTGTATGAATCAAATAATTTAACAAGTCCATAGCTGCCGAGAGTTTAAATGAAAATGAAAACATTTTGTATTAAGGCATTTTATTTATTTCATATACACACATCAAATACATTTTCATTTTTTTTGCACACATTTGGTAAAAAGGTAAATTTATTGCTAGTATTATTTCTGTATCATTAAAATTATCACACATCCTACAGATGCATAATACATGTTTATTTTAATAAAGAGGATTTTACTCATATAAAGGTATATCAACATGTCCATATCCAAGTGAATTGCAGTTATTTATCCAATAACGCTTAGTTTTAAATGCAGACAATGCACGCTTCGTTGAAGTGTATGTATATAGCTCGTGCTTATAGCTTTTGATACCTACAACGTCCGCGTTAAAAGTAACACCGTCTTTTAGTGTCTGATAGAATAAATCATATCTGAGATAATTTTGTTGTGCTAGTCTATAGACTCCTTTAGCTTTAATTATTTCTTCATCCTTGAGAGTTTTGATGACATATAATTTTGGTAATAAAAATACTCCTAAAGTTAATATGCTTGTTGGATATTCGTCTTTCATTTTATCTAGTATCTCTTCTTGTTTTGTGTTGTGCAGCATTTTTGATCCTAAGGACTATTTTTATATGCAGACAAATCGAACCATTTGATTTCAGTGTTGTAATGCAGTTGTATATCTTTGTAAATATCAAATTCTAGGTCAATAAGCTTGCTGAACAAGTAGCATAAGCTATCTGTATCGTACATAGTTAACACAGACTGTGCTACAGTATAAAAACGTCTGACATAACCATAATGAAAATCGTAAACATTCTTTTGCATCAGTTAGTATAGCTTCAGCCGCATATATCGTTGACGATAATTGAACAGTCAATTTAGCTAGTTGAAATATAACAACTTTACCACCAAATATTTATTCTACTTTTTTCAAATCAGGGCGCTTACACAGTTTAAAACTGCCGTTTTATCAAACGCAATCATATGATTTGTCTGCTTTCTAGGATTTAGACCAGTTCGTCCAAAACGAACATTTGGAAAGTATTTAAACAAATTTCTCAAAAATGGTGACGTCGCCTCGGCTCGTTTTTGTGCACAAAATTCTACTTATTCTTTAAAATAGGCCTTTTGCATAAAGGTTCTGTGTACCTTTTTTATTTTCAATATCAGCTTAAAATACCGTTTAAGTACTCTGTAATGTACGATGTATTTAGTTTTGGGATTGAAGCTGCAGACAAGCTTTTCATGCGCTAAATAGATATGTGATGAATTCATTTGATTCATTTAATCTTTTTGATATACGCATAAATCTTCGTATACTACCGATATAGATTCTGGCGCACAAGGTAAATCGCTATGATTTGCATGGAGCTCGACTGGATAAATAAGATCTACTTGATATACATAACCTTGCTTGGCATCGTCAGGGATTGCTAGTAATTCGCTTGTTATCTGTTCCATTGTCTTGTGCTGATATTGAATTTTTGAAACCCAATTAAATCCTGTATATGGCAAACTACGTGTAAGTGCAGCCCCATAAAGATTTTTAAAGTCGTAAACATTTAAAAATGATATCGGCCTTTAAGGGTCATATAAATTTCTCATATAAGGATTGTTAGCCAACGTGCCTAGTGACAACATTAACAAGACTTCCTCTTATTGCAGATTCATAAAACATGTACATTTCTGGGCAGCGTAAATATTTAAATGTTGATTTAGATCTAATAAGAGTAGCGTCTATAGACATGCCGGAAGACTTACGTTATAAACGGGATCTAAATTAAAATAGCTTAATGACATGCTTCTGAAACTTTTAAATACGCTGGCTAGAAGCCTAACATCTGTGCGTACAAATAGATCACAGTAATCGCGTAAAGTTTTGCAATTAAACGTCTCAAATACTTTTTTTGCATGCTCGTATTGATCGTCTGTTATATACTTATCGGTGAGAGAGAAATAAAAATACTCCTTGCCTGGCAGCTTTGTTTCATTAAATTTAGACATAAGAAAAATATTCGTATGGATATATGCCTTTACAATGAAGTAAATCCATATCCTGCTTGCTACGGCCTAGAAACATGTCGTTTACTGTACCAAATACATGACTGCCTTCTTTTTTTGCCGTGCTTACTAAAGTATCAAGAGAATCGGGAAGGAACTTGTACGAGTCAATAAATTGGTACATATTTTATTATGCTTAAAGCTCAAGCTTAAAATCTTTACATTTGTCAAGCAGATTGCTTTAACTTCGCCTGTAATTTTGTTATCTTTTAAGCCTTGTAATATAAAGCCAGCGCCATATGCCAAATTATGAAATATAATGGGAAAAAAGTACTTAACTCTACTATCGCAATTGCATTTCATGTGAGAAAACCCTTCAAATAGACCTGAATACCTCCCGTGATGTAATGTTCATAGTTCAAATGGGCCAAACTCTTTTTTACAAAAGTAACATGTTGTGGTTCTATCCCTTAAATCGAGCAATTCAGGTGTAAGTTTGGAAGTTGGAGTTCTAATTTTCATAGATTCAAAAAAGGGTTTAGAGATTTGTAATAGTCGAGTAATGTAGCAAGAAGCGGCATTGGGCCCTACGTATGATTCATAATGCTGCGTTTTACCATCTAATGTTTTTACACACAACGAAAAAGCGCATAGCAGGTGTTCTGAAGTAAAAATTGTGGTAGTAGGGTGATCGTATTTACATGCATACAGTGCACACTTATTACTATCTGGACAATGGTCTCTTTCTAAGGGTTTTAATATTGCTTTAAAATCACTGTATATGGCAAATAAGTGTTTTATGTTTCTATTAAAGTTTTTAAAAGAAAAATATTGCTCTTTTGAAAACGTGGTACGCTGTAGGCGATGTATAACACAATAAATCATGTGATTTTTTCACGTGTCTTCTGTGCAAAATGGATTCAGACAGTAAGTGCAATAATATCTAAATCCTCGTCCGCTTGTACCTAACAGCGCAGAGAGACCGACAGCTTTTCCGTCGCTGTCTTGCTTTAGTAGGACAAAACGATTTTTGTCGTCTGTAATAATTAGCAGTAGGTCTATATGCTTACGTTTTCTTTCATTGCATGCAAACCGGGGGAAAATAATAGGCTCTTGATATATTTTTTTACTCTTTTCATTTTTTTTAAGCTTACCAGGAAACTCGTAGGCAAAAATATTTATTGAAAGTTTTAGATTGGTTTCAAGAAATTTTGGAACCTGATCTATACTCATCGGAAATTTTATATAATCATATTTTAATTTTTCTACCGTTTTCTCATATTTTTCTAGTAAACTACCTACTTTGTACACAGCGTTTTGCAGCTAAAGCAGGGGGTGTGGGTAAATAAGAACTAGCACTTAACTGCTCGTAAGGCACACATGTAAATGAAAATCCTTCTATTTTTGTTACTATCCAATTACTGCCTCTGACTGTCATTTCCAAAACAGTGTCGGATATTTTACGGCTTATAGAAGCAATAGTTGGACTAATCATAGAAAGGTGTGAAATTTCGTGCAAATTAGAATGTATGTAAAATGTTTCAGACACACTCCTGGTTATATCAATGTTATTATGAGAGTTTAATGTTTCTCCTTGACCTGCCTGCTCTGACGGTTTATGCATTCCAACAACTACTGTACACATTATAGATATACCTTTAAATTGACGCAATTATGTATATAATAATCTAGCAAATGGTTTTAACTGTACTAAATAAATTACAACCTCTTTAAATTCATTTCCACCAAAATCTAACGCACATTCTGTTATTTATTCATGCGCTTAAATTATCTGTACAAATCTTAGATTATTATTACCACCTCCATGTTGAATTTCTGCAGGAGGCTTGGTTCCATCAGGGTAGTATATTTCTCTGTGGACAAGAAAGCGATGGACAACTAGCTCCCCAGCAGCAGTAAAATGAAGGGCACACAGTACACAAAAACAGTTTCTATACATTTGAATTTCTGGATCTACATCTTCCTCTGCATCTTCTATATTTACACCCGCTGCAATATAATAAATTTAAATACTAAACTTACATATCAAATATAAGAACAGCAGTTGTATAATAGCGCAGCAGTTTTTATGTTGTAAGCATACCTTGCTGTAAAGTATTTATTGGCGATGATTCAGCAGAACTTGCTGAAGCGGCTTTGCTACTTTCTCGTCTTGATTCTCACTGCCCGACGAGTCCAATGTTTATCGACGCAAAGTTGAAATTTGGGTCATCTCCTCTTCTTCCGAACTTGTTGTGTCGGAGCCTGTTTGAGGTTAGCTTTATTAAGGAGTCAGCCACTTTAACACACAGCTGTTTTTCAAGAACGGACTCACACAAATATATTTACCTAATTAGGAAATACCATATAAACATTACAGAGAAGACAATCAATCAAGTTTTGAACCAGTTGTACAACAAAAGAATATATTCATAACATACAATTTTCATGAGGGCTGGTACATAAGATACATATGCTGTTTTCTTGTTTTTAAATAATGCTCAAACAATTTAAGCGTAAAAATTCCAGCATGATTAACCTCATTTTCATCATCACATTTAACATCAAGAGGCAAATTATTCCATAATTAAATACATCGGTATACTGGTGATTTTCTCTCACACTGCGTTTTAAATTTAACATAATCAAGTAGTTTATTATTACTAGACTTCGTTATTCTAGTGAATTCCTTAAATTTAAAAATCTCAACTAGACTTTGAATGTCAGACTCATACTTCATTAGCTTACATAAGAATATCAAACAAGAACAGTTAATACGCTCAATGACCGATAATGAATTTGTGAGCTGTAATAATATTGACTTATCAATGCCTTTTTTGTTATTATACGCAATAGGAGAATCACTTAACAATACAATCATACGATTAATTTTATTTTGAATAATTTGTAAATTTGAGGTCGATTGAGCACCCCAAATAATAAAACAGTAATCCACAACTGAAAAAACACACGCATTCATCATCTCTACAGAATTTATAAAATCTAAAAAACGTTTGACGCTCACTATTACCCAAATTGCCCTACACACTCTATTTTTTACATACACATAATGTTCTTTAAAGCTAAGCGTATCGTCTATATTTATTTCAAGATAACAAAAAGAGAACACTTTTTCAATTTCCAAATTATCACATTTTAAACAAATATTACTTATATCTTATGATTTAGTATCATTAGGCTTATAGAAAACCATATACTTAGTCTTATTAACATTTATACTAAGATTATTTACATTAAAATAGAAGCTTAGGTTAGTTAGACACGTTTGCATTGTACTCACCATTAAATTCAAATTTTGATTATGAAAATACAAAACGATATCATCAGCATATAGAATATATTGTATGCCTTCAGTTATGGCTTCTGACAACTTATCTATATATATTATACATAACAATGGAGCAAGCACCGACCTCTGCAAAACACCAGCTTTTAAATCATACGCATCAGATAAAAAATCACCGACCTTAATTTTAGAACTTCTATTTCGCAGCATATCAGTTATCAGTTTAAGAAGGTACGGATCTATTTTGTAGATATCTCTTAGTTTAATAAGTAACTTGAGGTGATTGACTGTATCAAATGCTTTTGTGAGATCTATAAATACAGCCAGCACTCTCCCACTTACTTCATTAATCGCATTGTAGATGTCTTGCGTAAACGTTAAAGTAGCTGATTGACATAACCTACCCTTACGAAAACCATAATGCTAATCACACAGTTGAACAGAATCAAGTAGGCGTGTTAACAGTAATTGCTCAAATAATTTATATAGTAAAAGCAGGTTTGAGGTTGGCGTATACGACAATGCACTCTTTTTTTAACCTTTTCCCTTGTATAGTGGCGTTACTACTGCACATTTAAATTTAGTTGGATATAAGCACATACATAACATATTAGAGAACATAATAGCAAAAGGTAAAGCCAAAATGTCAATACAAGCACTTAATACATAATAAGATAATTCTGGAGGGTGACAATTTTTTCTTTTGACCTTTTTAAACGCAGCCTGCACATTATCTTTCCCCGCTTTGCTCTCTTCTCTCTTTATAGATGTATTTTTCGTTTCTAGCGAATTAGACTGTTTTTGGACTCCACTAGTATTTCCATCTCTGATTTGTGTTCCTGATCGTTCGCAGGAGCGTTTCCTTCCATACTCGATGTTGAACGCCGAGTCCTTTCTTTTCGATCTTGCAAAGTCCTCATTGTCACATATGATTGCTGTGGCTCCGAATCTGGTACCGAAATGAATAACGGACGGGCTGGGCGAATTAGAGTTGTATTTAAGGCAATTACATTTGCAATTGAGAAGCATCGACTCAACCTTAGCAGCGGTACACTTAAGTACCTATGTCTTGAACCAGACGTCAAAACTTTCGTTATACCATCAGGTGTCAGCTCGCACTCATTGGATTACTGTATAAACGGACATTTGCCGCAGTATATAGTGTTTGGACTAGTAGATTCTGAAGCCTACCTTAGAAAGCTGACTAAAGGTTTCCGCAACTTTCAGCATTTTATTATAAGTGAAATATCGGTTTCAATAAATCAAGAATCTGTAGAGTACAAGACACCACCGTTAAGTTTCAAAGACGCCGCCGGCGCCGGAAAAGATAACTTTTTGCTTGCACTTAACAGTCTAAAAAAAACTGCCGCCAACCCAAGCCTTGGAAATGGTATAGATTGTAATAACTTTACTAAAAAAGAGTTCTGTTTGCATGTGAACTTGTTCCCACACTTGCAAACGCTCTAAGTGTAAACAAGTCGGGCTAGGTTCAAATAAAATTTAAATTTAGAACCGCCTTATCAACATCATTGACAGCCATCCTGTTCAGCCAAACCAAAACGTCGTTGATATTGACCGAAACAAACAAGTCTTGATGAACCGTTAAAATGTAAAGTATCATACACGTTTTTGTACAATTTATATTTTTGTTTGCAATTTAATATATAAGAAAATGTGTCAATAAAAAATGTGTCTGTTGCTTCACAGATCTTAGACAAACAACAGCGGCCTCACAATGAACACTAGACAGCTACAGCAATGTGTCAAGTTTAACTTAAAGGGACTCAAACTAAATACTACGTAATTGCTGCAGATCAAATGACGTCAGCAATGTTAGACGCAGAAAAAAAGAACCCAGAAAATATATTTCCTATTGCTGCCATTCAAAACACTGACAAGATGAGGAGTCCAGGCCGACACTGGATAGCTTACTAGGTGACTTCAAGAAACAGCTTTAAATATTATGACTCGTATGGAAATCCAATTCAACGATATAAAAATCTGCAATGGCCCGGAAAACAAATCGCAGCAGAAAATTGTACTGCACTGCAAAGCGGGAGATCCACAGTTTGTGGAATGTATTGTGTATAGTATCTTTATTCTAGGTCTTTAGGGATCAGTTATAAAAATTTCTTGAACATATTTACTAGTTCTGTATTAGTTAATGATAGAAAAGTTAGAACATTTATGGATATGATATTTTTAGTTCTACAAGGTTGTAATTGTGTACCTAATAGGTTACAATCTAATACATTCAAAATCCCATGTCTAGAATTCTGTCATAGTTTATTAGTATACTATTAGTTGGTATTGTATAAATCGAAAGTGTTGTAATTTGTAGTGTTAACAAACATGTAAATTTAAAAAATAGGTAGCATAAGAAGTGTTGTAAGTTAAAATATATTTCAGCACCATTTTAAGTGTGACATTGTCAACGTCAGACACTAGCGATTTTAGGCTTATTCATCATTTTACGGTTATGGTATGTGGCCCAAGTTCATCAGGAAAAAGTACCCTCTGTCTTGAAAATGTCAAACATCGTAAACAGATAATCAGTGAAAAATAAAATAAAATAATATATGTTAGTGTACATACAAAGCAAGAAGAACTCTCTGGCATTGACTTTGCATCAGATGCAGACATAATATTACCCAGAGATTTGAATAATATTGAACAGTTAATATAATAAGAAAACAGCTCCTGCTTAGTGATTTTAGACGACCATTTAAACTTTATAGAATCAAATCCTAAAGCGAGACTACTAGTTCAAAAAATATTTACTGATTTGTCTCACCATTTGAACTTTAGCGTTATTCTTGTTCTACAAAACGCCTTTTTCAAAGAACTTAGAACCACAAACTTGAATACAAATTACTTGATAATATTTGACGTGCCAAGAGACAGAAGCATTATTGGAAAAATCTCTAAACTGGTTGGCCTTCAAAAGCTAAAGTTTCTTCAAGAAGCATACAAAAAAGCCTGTAGTTTACGCCAACATAACTATCTTATGCTACAACTACATCCCAATTGTCCTAATACAACCATGTATGTTCCAAATAACGTATTCGCCTGTAATGGAACCGAAATTTACATTCAGAAATAACGGTAATAATGGTAGGTATAAATGCTTTACCCTGTCAATTTAAACTAAACCGAAGATTTTTGTCAAATCTAACGTTTTTTTAAGCACAAGAATATACAAACCTAATACGCATTGCTACATCAGAACAGTTGTATGCATTAGCTTAGACTGTATTTAATTTAAATAAATTCTGCAAGCATCCAGTAAGAACATACAAAACTTAAATTAAAACACTAATTAGAAGACTAAGTGGTATTAATTTAGAGCGACTAAGGAAAGTGTTAATAAAATACCGCACAACTGTGCAAAAAGTATTGGCAACGGTGTTTTACAGAGTGAACAGAAGTGAAATCTGTCGTACTACTTTACTTTCAGATTTAATTGCCGACAGTAACGCATAACTTACAAAAAAAACTAAAGATTGCGACCAAAATGAAAGCAACTGACTCTAAGCTTTATGCTGAAATAATGAAACTGCGTACAGAAATGATATTAAATAAAGCAGCAAGTTAATCGAATAACTCCATATATCTACCTAATAGTCATCATTCTTTATTAGATTACAAACAACATGGAAGATCAGATGACCAATTGAAGGCACAATTACCAGAGATAATTACTTCTGGCATTGCAAGATTAAAACAACTGCCAAAACAAGACTGGATTCAGTACGAAGAGCTGGTTGCAATGCCTGTTCGACGTAAACGAATTAAAAATAAACGTTAAAAGCAAAATCGTGTATCTAGGTATAAATTATGCAAAACACTTTTAAGAACTATTTAAGCTGTTGTAATTAGTTACTTTCGATCAGTTGACATTTACAAGTCAAAGAGTACATCACAATAGCATATACACGAATTTTATTTGGACTGCAACTTGTGCTACCAGCACTTGCATTTACATGCAACACTGTAGCAGCAGCTGACGTATCATTAACTTTGAACCAAGAGTATAACAAAAAATACAAACACCAAGGCAACTCTCCTGATTACACTAAAAACAACATGGAAACCAACAGCAGAATGACACCGCTGTTAAATGTAACACAGCTGTTTTCTTCATCTACAGCCTCTTTTCATAAGTTTATACTTCAAGCAATGAAATACATGCTTGAAAACTTAAATAAGCAGAATTGATAAATAATTGATGTCGTAAAGAAGGTTAACCACAGCAAAGCTACACTTTTAGTCCACAACACATTTGACTTTATAATTAAGTGAATAATACAATGCTCACTTGCACGTAAGTATACTTTAAAACACGTACAATTAAATTAAATTTATACCCCAGCTTTAGTTGCATGTAATATTTAATACACTTGTGGTTGAAAGATGTAGTTACACGACAATATATTTGTAACACATATTTATGAGTTTCTTTTGTTTGTTTGTATGTGCGCATACGTGACCATTTACGTATCCTTTCTTTTGGTTCTGCTCCTGTATGTATGCAAACTTATCAAGCTGCTTCGGGGGGCACTTTCGTTTCACCATTAAAACGACGCCAGGGACCAACCAATAAAAGAGTTAGATTTAATTTCAAATTCAGATATAAACACTCGTCCTGATCAAATTTGGCGTCATACGATCAAAAGCAGCAGCCAGGACAACTAACATCAGGACCTGAACAACCCAAGCACTGCAGCAGTACACACGCATCCTACAACAAAGCTGAATTTATTCTGGAACTTCAACTTAGGAACTATAACGCTGTTACAACCCCAAACAAATCTTACAAGTTGTTTTACCATCTAACAACATCAACGTAAGTCTACAAACTTAACGCAATAAAATTAAGTTGTTGCACATTACCCACACTTAAAAGTTTCACATTGCCCAAACTAGACGTTAGAAAGCACACACTGAACATCTCACAACACCATGATACAAGTTTCAAGTTACCCACATCTGTACTTGAAGTAAAAACTTTGCCAAGCATTACCATCATAAATTGTCATATTACCCTGGGATATTCCTCGCAGTTCGTCAACACACAGCAGTACCACGAACAACCAAACTTTTGTAATTTATTTTTTGTTGCTAAATCAACGTTTGCTAAATTGTTTTTGCAAATTTACAATTCGAGTAAACTAATGTAATACTTTTTTGTTGTTGTTTTTAAAAACTCTTGTGCTCAATGCCGCACTGCCCGTTTAAATTACGTTACAATGTTGCAAACAAGTCTCACGTTGAACATGCTCATCAATGCGAAGACTGCAACACTTTTTGCTAAAATAAGCAGTACCAATAGTGTTATTACAGTAGATAAAGACTTGGTCATGTTAAAAACCTAAATCAAGACCTTGTAGGAGGTGGGACAAGCCGGTCTGGAGCATCATACGGGCCTAGTACCATTGCAGAAACCCAACCTGCAAATAACAGACTTCGTCGCTATCCGCGAATTGATTTAAAAGTATTTCAAGAATCAACGCGGCCACGCAAGAAAATAATTGTGACTTACATACACAAGCCAACCGATTCATTTCCAAGTATAGAATCACTTATAAGTGAACTGTACCAGCCACATGTAAATTTGCTTACTCAGAAACTATCTGTGCATGGTAGTTATAAATCTCAGCTTATACTTGTGGCTACGTTAGAATCAGAAACTCTTGTAGAAACAAAAAACACCTTGAAAGAACTTATTTATGTATTTAATGCCTATAATCGCAATATTCTCAACCCCGAAGAAATTGAAAACTATATATTTGAAAATGTTAAAGAAATCATCATAAGACTCAATGAATTTAACAAGCATGGAAGCGAATGGACTTTACGCCAAATTGAATCGGTTCAAACATGATACTTTCACATAAAAAACAAATGCAATGACTGTTTTAAATTCTGTGTAGCGGCAAATCAGTTCAAACATAAAATTGTAGAGACTAAACGCAATCTGTTGAAAGAAAAAAATAAAGCACAAAAACAAAGAGAAGAAAAAGAAAGCTTACAGTGCCCTGAACAATATAAGCAATATTTGTAGTACTTTAAATTTTCAGATATACATTGCTCTATGCAAATAGATGAAGATTTAGACAAGTTTAAAGCAGAGAATAATCTTGAAATCAATATTTTAAATAATCGCGGCGATTTTAGTACGAAAATGCAATAACAAGAAAATTACTGAAATGTGTAATTAATTCTTGATTTATAAGGAAACTAAAAACGGAGACGAAAACGCCTACCACTTGGTCCTGATTACTGATCTAGATAAATGTATGTGTAACGGACGTAGCCACAAAACTTTTGACTGCCAGTTTTGCTTTAGAATTTTCAACTCTAAACTAAATTTGGCTAAACACAGTGAAAGATGTCGATCTTTGAATTCAAAAAACATTGTATTTCTTGAAATAAACGAAAAAGTCAAGTTCTCAAAACTATGGAAAACATTGCTCCACCCATTTGTAATTAATTATAAGTTTTCAACATTTGTAAATCCTATGACTACAAGCAGCAATACAAAATTTGCAAAGGAGATTTTGCAAGCAGCCTATTCGTTTGTAATTATAAATCAAATGCAAGACCGCGATAAAATTGTGTCGTTTGAATATAACGACGGACCAGATATCATAAAAAATTCTTTAAACGTATACTTTTTTGGGCTAAAGTGTTATTGTCCCATATAAGAAATACAAACAACTTTGTTAAACCATCTAAAGAAGTAAGGAAAAAGTTTGATAAAGCAACTTATTGTCATATATGCAAACGTATTTTTGACAAAACAAAGAACCTTACTAACTACAAACAATAATAATAAATCAAATACAATCATGAGATCCCAATCATCTCACAATGCGAGGGCTACTTTGACTACTACTTATTAGTCAGTGCGATGAGAACAAATTACTTTAAAGCTAAAGATATTCAAGTTATTGCAAAATCGTTTGCTAAATTCATATCAATAACCATCACAGCAAAAGATACCTGGCTTCTAAATTACATCTTCAATACTTTTTAACTGAAAACACTAAAGATGGATGAAATGGAAAAGCCCTACACTCAAAAGTTAAAGCCTGATTCATTGACGCAAGTGTTTTCTTTGACTCTAATTTATTTGAACTAGTTGTATCTTTAAACGCTAACAACACAGAAGATTTAAAACTGATTTCACAATAAATTAAATACGTTGTACCAACACAATATCAAGATACAAGTTTACATAACCCAAGTATGCAAACAGACAAAGATTTAACGTACATGCACAAACCTGTTTACTTTCCGTTTACATCACTTATTGATTCCTCTCTATTGTCACACCCGCTACCTGCAAGACAAAAGTTTAAAAAATCTAATATTGACGATGAGCAAATTACGGATGATGACTGGAAGCTTGTTCAAAATGTGTGTACTCAATTTAACATAACAACATTACGCGAGTATACGCGGTTAACCTGTATGCTAAATACCATTCTCCTTGCTAAATTTTGGCAGAATTATAGAAAACTTAGACTTAAGAATTACAAATTGAACCCAACTTACTCAATGACTTTGCCTAGTTCTCCCTGGGACTGTTTTTTGAAATTCACTGATGCAAAGATTGATTATATCGGAGATAAACGAATATGGGACATTGCAACTCATGGAATTTGTGGCGGTCGATGCTTCTTTACACAAAAACATGTGGTTGGAAACAACTAACGATGTTCTGAAGGGTTTGATCCAACTTAACCTCGCATGCAATTACTCTCACTAGATATCAACCTTTTCAATGCACACAGCATGCAGAATCTTATGCTAGTGTCAGATTACGAATATATGGAAGCTAAAGACTTGACACGAATAAACTGGACTGATCCTAATTTCAGGAACGAAAAAGAAATTCGTGGCTACCTTTTAATTGTAAATTCGAAATATCCAAAACACTTGCACAACCGAGATGCAAACCTTCTACTTGCAATGGAACAGCAAACTATAAATTTCCAGGATGTCAAGGCACAAACAAATTTAGACAAGCATGCAATGTCTTGCATTGACCAATATATATCACGCTCACGACTGATGAAGACACTGCACAATAAATACAACTACACAACTCATTTTAAAGCTTTGCATTACTATTTGTCAAAAAGATTAGTATTGTCAAAAGTACATTGTGGGGTACGATTTTAACAACAAAGTTATTTCAAAAAGAATATTCAAGCAAATTTAGCAAAACGCAAGATTGCCAAAACACTTTTTGAAAACAAATTACTAAAAACTCTTATGTAATTTATGGAAAAACCTCAACTGAAATTCTTGAACTTGTAGAAGCACATTTGTGCACAAGTGCAGCCAAAGCAGAGAAATCTCTTGCTAATCCAAGATGCAAAGGCTTTGATGAGTTGTCTGAAAATCTTAGTTTTTCTATCTAAAAACTTAAAACATACCGTGTAACTAATTTACCTTCAACTAGAGTTGCAATTCTGGAGTTTGCAAAAGTTGTTCCTATGAACAATAGGATTGTTTGTGTGAGACGTACCACAACGAAGCTTATCTGGATTGATCTAATACTGACGGATACAAGATGCATTCAATTGATGAATTTAATACGTTTTAGTACGACATCTTTATTGCGAAAGAACTTCTTGATTTCAGCAAAATCCCTTGTGATCACAATTTTTTAAAACATATGAAAAAAAGTACCCAAATCTACAATCCCTTAATAAAGATAAAAGCGGAAAATAGGAATTAAGAGTTTATATTTAAAATAAATAATCATTTTAAAACCAAAAATGTATAGTACATTGTTTCTAAACGACACTAAACAGCAAAAGTGTAATGAGATTCCTGCAGTTGCTATGCGTCAGTGTAAGCACAACAACTACAGACAAATGTTAGAAACTATCAAACCTATTAAAATAGATGTCAATTCAATTAGATCTAGATACCACAAACAATAAATAATAGCAGATAAGCATCTTTTTTGGACTTGTCTCGTGTATTTTCAGATCTAAATAATTTTAATTCTAGTATACAATTAGTATATAAAGATTAAGATGAAAATTAAATTTGTTTTAGTAATGTAAACCTGTAAATTGGTTTAACATTTAAAGAAAGTATTAATTATGTATGTTAATTTACCACTTACTTTGTTTTATTAAATAGAATTAGCAAACCCAATTGATTGTAAGATTTTACATAATATTTTGTATTAAATAGTTTGAATTATAGTCGTAAGAAGTGTTAGCTTTACTAATAATGTCTAGCGTTTGTTTTACTTTGCACTTAACTTAAATTTAGAATCAGAGCACACACGCAACAAAACTACCTTATTGTAATATTTTGGTTCAATTTGGAAGTTTTAAATGCGTGTAAATACTAGATTTGCCGTTGCAGCGTGTGCACACGTTTTAAGAACCGTAGTCATGCATTTCAATTTAATTATTAGTTAACATTGTGAAATTGTAACTGTATTTCAAAAATTAGGAAAATAAAATAAAATCTTGTGTATAAAAGCGTGTATCACTAACAATGGCGACTTTAATTAGGCTACTGGTTCGAGCCTGCAGCGGAATAGCATAAATTGCGCAAAGTGCGGAGGCCTAGCCTCCTACGACAACTAAGACTAGCGTATTAGAAAAAACAACTGAGGAAAAAGCCTTATTATATGTTATCGGACCCTACCACCGTCCATTATATGCAGCCTGCGTCAATACTATAGCTTCTCACCATTAACAACAAACGCAAGGAGCTGGTATGATTTTGTAGGACATCATCTAATGCAAAGCTTGAGCGTAGCTAAAGTTTTCACACCGAATACGAAGCAATGTAAAACTGTTAAAAAGATTTAATCGCATCCCTTTCATTTCCCATCGCTTTCTTATCATTTCTACAGCCCCTTTAGCATTACACGCTTTCCATCTCCTTACATACTCTAGCCCACATTGTCCCCACATTACTCCTGCTGACCGGGCACTACTCCATACCTCTACCTCCACCACACTCCCTAAAACCCGCATCTCCTACTACTTCTATCTACTTGTAACTAAAAAACTATAATTACCCATAAATGCAACTTCTGCCATGGACATAGTGTAGGCGTGTTTAATATTAAAACAGCTTGTAGGGAACAAAAGTCTTATTTATGGTATGCTCCATTTTCTGAACAACTTTTTTTATAGACAGAATCAAGTTTGTTGCATAAGACCATTTCAAAAACGATATTATTGTAAAGACTGTTGGCGTTCCCGGAAAATTTTAGAAATTACAAATCCAGAAAGTGAAAATTATCGTTGTCATGAATGTTGGTTTGAAAATATTGCATGGATTAACGAAGAAATATTTCTAAAACAGTATGATATTTTACAATTTACAGTACCAAAACTAGAGAAACTTGAAATGTTCAGAAAAATAGCGTACTCAACAATATAACAATGACGTCGGAAAATTTGTAAGAAAGAATGTGCATTCCTTCATTTAAAGTATTTATTCTACAAAAAAAACAAATTAATGATATAAGTAGACATTAAAATACTCACATTGCACCGTTAGAGAACACAGACAGTCTATATACTATTAAAATTTTGCATCATAAAGAAAATTATGAAGACGAAGAACTAAATAACAATATTACCGGAAAATCACTTTTGAGTCTACAAACAAAGGACAGTATAAAGTTGTATCGGTTTACGATTGTTACACTTTGTTACCTCTAGTTGGTAGATGTACTACAACTCTTCAACAACTTGTTATTCAACGCGGACCATGTAACGATATTTTGACATCAAAAATTATGATTTTAGTGTTACAAGTTGTGCAACGTTTGTATGATCAAAATATTGTTCATAAAGATTTCAAATTAGGTAATGTTATTTTAAACACAAATAGGTTGTGTTGTTATTCAAATTTTATGTTAGCAAATTAACTAAAGAATGAAGAACAAACACTTACACACCAATTAGGATCACCAGTTTATGCTTCTCCTGAAGTTTTATCATCAAAACCTTTTCATTGAAAGCCTGCAGACATTTGGTCAGTTGGTGTTATTTTGTTTGCATTAAACTTTGGAGAATTTTCGGTTTTTGATAAGGTCCTTGTAAAATTATTTGAAAAAATTAAAAACTATGAATGGGTAATTTCACTTGCAAAAATGAATAAAATAACCTTTTTACCAGATTTGCATAAGAAATTTGTTCCAGCACATAAACAAATTATTAGTACAGAACTTTTAAAACAAATTCTTAATATTCACAAACGACTGTGTTGCAAACAAAGACACAACACAAATTGTCCCGACCCTAGATTAAACAAAAACAAGACATACAACAGTTTTTAAAATGAATACTAATTTTCATAAACGTTTTGACAATCTTAAGTTCTTAAATAAAAACAATTTTGAATCCTGGTTTCATGGCAATAATGTGCATATTAAAGTTGTAACACCGTCTATCGATTATTAATGTTTAAATGAGAATCAAAAACACATAATCGATTGTGTAAAATTACAACTTTAGTTATGCTAAAATGAGTTTTTGCAAAAACCTCTAAGTATGATTAATAAAGGAGAAGGTGGGGTGGGAAAAACTGCAATTATTGAACATTTAAAATTGTTATCACAAGATTATGAAAAACTCGATCCAACATTTGGATAGAAAATAATGAGCTCCACCGGACTATCAGCATTTAATGCTGGCGGACAAACAATTCATTCTACATTTCAGTTGATCCCAGGCACAAATTACTTAAAATTAGATTTAAGACTTACAAATGATACAGAACATTATAAATTTCAAAAAATTAGGTTGATTTTAATTGAAGAATTCAGCCTTTTTAGATTTCAAATGTTTGATCTTTTAGACGGATTTTTTTGAAAAACGGATATAATCAACAAAGATTTTTTATTTAGAAACCGGTCTGTTATTTTAATAGGAGACTACTTTCAACTAAATCCAGTGCGTGATTCAAGTTTGTGTAAACCTGTTCCGTCTGATTGTTCAGCAAACATGCGTCCATATTACGACGCACAACAAATTAACAAAACATTTAATAAGTGCATCAATGTAAGACATATCTATCGACAAGCTGGAAACAGTGACGAGCAAATAATATTCAAGAATTTTTTACGTAATTTTTGCTATAATTCTGTCACGCAAGATGATGTGGATTATATTCAAAAAAAGCTTTTTACAAGTTTAACGCTAAAAGAACAACGTACGTTTTAAAATGTTATTTCCAACAAACAAAGTTTAGGACCACAACTAATCAGAGTAAATTGAAGTTTTATACAACTTGACAAACAGGTTTTACAAATGTCTAGCTAACGAATCTGATTAAAACTTTATTTTTGATTTCTACAAAAATTATTCAACGTACTTTTTTATATGCAATCAGGTTTTTCAACAAAAATGTTACTTTAGAAATTGCAATTAGTTGTTTTGGTATTTTACTCAACAATTGAGTAACAGCTGCAGGATTGTGTAATGGAAGTCGTGGAGTTGTGGTAAATATACTTTTACAAAAGTATAGATACTCGTCAGACGAAATTGTTAAAAAACAATTAGATCTAAAAGCACCTATTTGTTTTATTGTTCATTTTCCTGATTACATTGGTAATTAAAAATGGAAAACATCAAAATGAACTGGTGTCCAAATAATAGATCAACATGATTAAGCGCAAGTAAATGCATCTAAAAGCATTTCAATTGTAAAATGTCCATTGAGATTATGTTTTGCTTTGACTGTTAAACGAGTTTAGGGTTTGAATTTACCTAAACTTGCAATCAGTTTGGGTCTATCCAAAAATGTTCCTGGCATGGATTATGTAGCATTCTCAAGAGTAAAAAACGACCAGGATTTAATGATTGTGAACAACGATGTTAGATAAGTGCATAATTTGTTCACGGATTCCAACCTTTGCAGCATTAGCAGTTAGCAGTTATGCTAACCTTTAAAAACAAATAGGCGGAAGCCTATCAACAAAATCTTAACCTCATAAAACACTTTTAAAATTAAACCACTAGACAAATCGAAACGAATTAACCTATACCGCTAAAACGCTTAAGTAGGCCGTAGCCCCTGGCTAAAATTCCTAATTTATTCAAAAAAACAGGCAAGTCAAAAAACCTAAAAAAGCACTGTAGCCGTAATTTATTGCAATAAATTCTATTCAAATCGGCTCAGTCAGGCAAAAGCCTATTGACCAAAAAGTGTAAACGCCATAAAATATTAAAAAGCAAGCCATTGAATAGAATTTACATCCAATACTGAATTATTTTGTGTTAAAATACATTTACACAGTCAGCCAAGTGCGTACTGACAAAATTTAAACGCTATTAAAATATTTAATTCAACAAAAGCAGCAGTCAGCCACAGACGCCATTGAGTATTTAATCAGTAATTAAAATTTTACGTCAAGGCAACAGAAAAATAACTTAAACAATGTTGCAATGTAAACACAACATTTATGCACTATTGCAACAAAACGCCCTCACGAACTTGAACTATACGAAGCGTACACCCTAAAAATCCTGAAATACAATAACACAGAAAGTCACAAGAAAAAATCGCTTGATTTTTATGAGTCAACGTCACGTCAAATTTTTAAGAATCCCAATGCAACAATAGAGCTAACATCTTAGCAAAAAGCTATTTTATTAAATCAAATTCAAGAATGCAACCGTCTACAAAATAACGATAATAAGACACAACAGCAGCATGGAAATTCAACAGCAAATTTGTACCAATATAAACCAGGCCAATTCGCATCAGAACATTCATTCTATTTAACAATCGCAGAAAATTCAATTTTATCAACATTTGTAACACAAACTGGACAACAATGCTATAGCAACAGGAATCACAAGCGACAATGTCACATTTTTAATCAGAAAACTCATTTCGTTAGCCCAGCTTGATATTCACAATAAGGCAGTATCCAATCAGAACAGACTATTTAAGCAAGTATTGACTTCCATGGACCCCAATTTCAGTATCACACAGTTAATTACATGTGTGAGCCGTACAAAGAACCAAAACCGATTTGCAAAGACCTACTCACAAAACAAAACTTACTGAAATTCAAAAGAACATTGCAAATCTGGGCAGACAAACTACAACTAACAGATGTTTAAAATAAACAAAGATTTGCGACATCGTTTGAATCAGGCATAGCTCAAAGATGGTTTTACACCAACATTGGTGAACCAGACACTCCAACAGTAACACTAGTGGAATTTATTGCAAGATTGATTAACTATTGCCTAAAAGAAACAGACGACGAGCCAAATGACCTGGATGACATTTTAAAAGAAAAACCAGGAAGCAAGGTTTGTTCTACAACACCATTTTAAATTATTTGGGAGAAAACGTAACTCAAAACTCACAAAAAGTATTTACAAAAATAATTATCAAAAAGATAAAACTAAGCGCCAACTTTTATTTAATTAGCTATGAGGAACCTAAGACATTGTCACAGCTTGAATCAAAACTAGTTGAGTATTGCCGAAATAGAGGTGTGGAATCTCTTACAATGTCCACAGAAAACCTAGCAACTCAACAACTAGAAATATCAAAGTATACTAGCACTACCATCGCAAGTAATTTATCATCACAGTTCGACACACTAGAAAATTTGAAGGCTGCAAGAAAAAAATTCTATCCTAAAACTGTACCTTACAAAGCAAAAAATAAATACCACAAAATTTGAACCTATTTACGCCAACAACACAAATTAAATCCTAAAGCAAGTCCTAAAAGCAAAGTCAATAACAAAAAAAATAACACACAAGAAAATATAAGCCAAAACAATAATCATGTTTAAAATTTAAAAATCAACAGCCTACAACATAAAAAAAATATTGCCAAACGTTTAAAACATCAACGCAAAACAGAACTTCGTACCAAAACTAAAAAGTTTAAGCTACTACTTTTTAGAACACAAAAATGGGATGCCACTACGGTAGTTACACAAGAAATGCCAACTTATCAAACTGACAACAAAGTCGTACAAAGTTTTAAATTACAGCAACAGAGTAAAAATATAAAGGTTTCTAACACTAATAAAACTAAATCAGCAAACCAGCAGCACAGAGAATCTAAAAACCTTTATATATTACCAGAATTGTCATAATTTATCACAGTGAAGGCGCGATCTCAAAAAAAGTTATCAGATCATGTAAAGCCTATATATCAACGCTGGGATTGCAATAATTCTGTAACGTCAAAACTCACGTGTAGCAACACTAAATTACCTTATCAGACAATTCTAACAATATGCCAACTGAATGGAAAAAAACATGAATACACGCAGCATGTGAGCTATCACCGGCAACCTAGTTCAACTGTCAATAACAGCAGAATATTCACATATGTAACCAGGAATAATTAATATTTCGTTTTTATTTCATTTTTCTTTAAATTTCAAATGTTTTGCATGGAACTGTGGGACACAGTTTTATTTAAAGGGAAGATGTGGGGTAGCATAAATGCTACAGCCAATTCAACTATCTGCAATTATTGAAACAAAATAAAAAAATAAAAAATAAAGCACAATAAAAATTTAATTTTACAGTTAGCAACAATTTGATCTAAAACAAAGAAAGAACAAAAATAAAACACTTAATTAATAAATTATTAATAGCACCTAAGATTACTTGTAATAACTAACAAAACTGACATGGCAAATAGTATCACACATTTTTGCAATTTAACATTTATTAAAAGTTCGATAGAATTAATTAAAATGAATTCTGTGTTAAGAATCACACAAAGTCTCACTATTTAGCGATTTATTTGAGTTTGACTTTAATTTTTAAGTAATAATTATGAATGTTTTTAGATTTGGACAACTAATGGTTGCTAAATTTAAGTTAGCATTGGATTTAATTAATGATCGAAACGTTGTATATAGCGTACAACAGTTGTAGAAAATGCAATGGAATGAAAAATGTTGTATCGTAGACTACATAGTCTTTGACCAAGGCTTCTGATGAAAAACCAATAATCATCTGTAAAGAGTCAGATCTGCTTTTATACACTTTTTTGTATTAATGATTATAACAGTATACATGTTTATGTCTGCAGAGAGAGAGGAAGTGTAACCTCGTTCGACTTTCTTGGTCTGCACGAAAACGTGTTACCTAGGCATGGTCAGTGCCTGTTTTACAATTACTGAGTAGTCAAGAATCTTGTGCACAGATTCTACACTACAATAATACGCAGACAACATTTTGATCTGCGAGCCTTATAAGACGTTATAATCTAGACAAAATGATCGTACATTCTACAGAAAATCTACTAAATTTAGCGAGCATCACACACAACACAATCCGTTATATGTTTCTCTTTGGTGCTCTAGATCTAGCCGCTGCAACGAGTACTTGTAAGTTTTTGATTTTTCTCTGTTTCTATGTGGTTGATGCAGCGATCGCAGCAGAAGTGAGATTCCAATAGTAAGAACAGCATATGGACATGCTTAAAGAGTAACTTCCTCGGAATTAAATGTAATTTGCTCAGAGAAATTTATAATAAATCCTTCACAATTAAAAATAAATCTATTGGAAATAAACATAAATATGTAATTTCCATTAACTAGGTAATTTAAAAACTGTAACTTTAGAATTTCAATTAAGACATTTTGTATGGAGTTATATGTAAATACTTAATTATTAAATGTAACGATTGTCATATAAACAGCATTCATAACTAAAAATTAAATCTTATGATAATAGGGTACAAAATCCGGCGCTTCGCGCCGGATTTGTCGACCGTGGGGTGGCCCGAAGTTAATGCTGAGCTTCAACAAAGGCGCAACACAATTTATGTTACGCTAAAAGATGATATAAGATTTATGGAAGCTCCTCTACAATCAATCAGACATATACCAATGCTCGTAGCATGTTGTTTAATACAGCTGAAATTTTTTTATAAATTGCACCATTCACAAATAACGTCATTATGGACAATCCCTGAATATCTGTTACGCTTATAGGTAAGTACGTGACATGTAGTTAAAATAAGATGGAAACAAATTTAACGTTGGGACTTGGGATACTAGAAACTATGGTATTTGAAGGACGTTATTATGGACGATCTCTAAACATCAATAACACAGATAGGTCAGTCCGTGTCATGTAGAAGATATTTTCACATGACATCATTTGCGCGTCACCCTTAACCTGCTTAACTAATAAGAATGCGATTACATCAGGGTGGGGGTGTCTAGAAGAAATTTTTGCCTGACGTCATTTGCGCGTCACCCCTAACCTGGTTACCTTATGTGAATGCGATAGCAGCTGGGTGGGGCTGTATAACAGAAATTTTCACGTGACGTCATTTGCGCGTCACTCCTAGCCTGCTTACCTAATTTGAATGCGATAACAGCTGGGTGGGGGTGTCTAGAAGAAATTTTCACGTGACGATATTTGCGCGTCACCTCTAACCCGCTTACCTAATGTGAATGCAATAACAGCTGGGTGGGGGTGTTTAGAAGAAATTTTTACGTGACGTCATTTGCGCGTCACCCCTAGCCTGCTTACTTAATGTGAATGCGATAGCAGCTGGGTGGGGGAGTCTAAAAGATATTTTCGCCTGACGTCATTTGCGCGTCACCCCTAACCTGCTTACCTTATGTGAATGCGATAGCAGCTGGGTGGGGCTGTATAACAGAAATTTTTACGTGACGTCATTTGCGCGTCACCCCTAGACTGCTTACATAATGTGAATGCAACAGCAGCTGGGTGGGGGTGTTTAAAAGAAATTTGTGCCCGACGTCATTTGCGCGTCACCCCTAGCCTGCTTACCTAATGTGAATGCAACAGCAGCTGGGTGGAGGTGTTTAAAAGAAATTTTCGCCTGACGTCATTTGCGCGTCACCCCAAACCTGCTTACCTAATGTGAATGGGACAGCAGCTGTGTGGGGGTGTCTAAAACAAATTATCACGTCACGTCATTTGCGCGTTACCCCTAGCCTGCTCTGTACTATAAGATTTACTTGTATTCGCCCCGCAGAACTTAGAAATTAAGTAGGTATGTATGCACATTCTGTATTTGTTTACACGCATGGTTCGCTTTTTGGAAAGCTCACTTTTCTGAGTTTTGACATGGGTCCAGTTAACTGTTAATTGTGAAGAAATGACCAGTGCGATCAAATTGAAAAAACAATAGAGACCTGCCGGCGCGCATTTCTGATCGTTTAAAAGAATTTTGAAGTTGATCGCTTGAAAGCTGTGACCTGTAGTGTACGGCCAACAGACGGACGGACGGACAGACAGACGGACATGACCATTTCATAAGATGCTTAAGCTCAGCATCTAATAATGCAAAAAGTCAGGCTCGAAACTGCAACCTTTTTACTTGGCACTTGTTGTGACTTGTTGCTGAGCAGATCGAGTTTGGAAATTAATAATTTAAAAATATTATTATTTATGTCATGATTTAAATTGAATATTGTAGTGCCATCTGCAATAGCCTATATGTATTGTATTTTTATGTCGAATTATGAATTTTGTGTGTCTGTTAAGTACCTACCTACTTAATGGCTATTTATGTGTGGTGTGTGGCTGGCATTTTTTTGGTATGTATTTGAGTCCTATTTGATTACATAGAAACGTTCTGTGAGTATTTAAGTCGTAGAAGGATTTGCCATTATTTAGGATAAAAACGTAGTTGCACGGAAAACGGAAGCAATACGTATTTTGGCGTCTGGTGTTCTGTGTGTTGAGGAGTAGGGATTTTTTCTTTGAGAATCAGTTGCGAGTCGGGAAGTGCCAGAGCCAGACGCAAGTATTGACTACTCCCGAAAATCTGGATTAAATTAATTGCTATGAGATACTTAAATTAGTCTGATTGACGTGTGGTGGTCGTGTTAATTGGTGTCAAGTCAAAGGAGTGAAAGAAGTGAATAAAGTTAGCATTAAGTATTAAAATTAATCCATTTTTGTGTATTTCCGCAACTCCCATGGTTGTCAGCCAGAGTCATTTATTGTGCATCGCCTTTGTCAGTGGTTTTGCATGCAATTTAGTCTTGTGATTTAGTGCTGGACTTTTTCATAAATCACACTCGCCGAACATTTACGGTATTGCCTATTTACACGGCAATAGCACTGGCCTTTTTAACCACTGGCCTGAGACAACTCATTTGCAATTATTGTAGCACTAATTTAGGAAAATATACAGGGGCATAAATTTTTAGCACGGTTTTCAGTCAACTGTAACATTATTTGGTGTAGGGGAATTAACACAGCAGTGTTTCACTTAGCTAACGTTTTTCCTTACCTTCAAAAATTTGAAAATTAACTGGTAATCGTGTTGAAATTAACACCAAAATGTGTTAGCTCGACCTAACTAATTGTTAGTCAAGATCATATCTACGCGTGTAGATTCCACATTGATAGTTAATCAAGTAGTGTTTCCGTTGAGGTCAGCCATGTGGCTTTTCATTCAAAAATATAAACGTAATCATTACTTTACAAAAAAATATGGAAAAGGAGAATGTTAGTACTTCAGTTTAGAACAGTAGGAGATTTTTGGAAATATCTTCGAATACAAATTGTCTGTAAAGAAACACTCTCATTTTGGTTATAAGATTTTGGTACTGGGAGAAAAATGTCCTACAAGTACGATTTAGAAGGAAAATATCACGGGGGGAAATGTCCAGGGGGGACGTCGTGTGAAAAATGTGCTACAACCGATATCATTTTTGTCCACTAATTGAAGCAGCTCGAATGGTGTAAAACTCACCACACTGATGCACTTAGGATAGCAGAAATTGATGAGCCAGTGTTATAAGTATCGGTTTACATTAATACTATTTTTCAGATTATTATTGTTGCTTATTAGGTTAATAAAACACTGCACAGTTGACTTATTTTTTTGATTTAAAACTCTTGCTTTGTAGTTATTTAAACAATACTTTTAAGCTACATATAGTTGATGAAGAATGAAGTTTGATCATATCCGTTTGAGGCTAAAATAAATTATGATCATCTCCATTCTGCTCTAAAATGAATTATGATCATCGCCATTCTGCTCTAAAATGAATTTTGATAATCTCCATTTTTCATGAAATGCGTCTAATGAGATATCTTAATGATTAGTTACGGGTTTGGTAATTCGAAACAAAGTACATTGGGAGTTACCCTTAAATTAAGTCATCAAAATATTCTCATTTTAGGCCCTTATGACCCTTCTGTCATTAAATTACCCGTTGCTCAAATGGCTATCTTTAGAATGCGATACCATCAATATCCAAGTAGGCTGCTTCGCCATACCCATGACGTCATTTATGGGCGACCCCTTAATTTTTAAAACTTTCAATAATGATTAATTGATGAATTAATTTAATCAAATTAATAAATAACTGCATCATTCATGAGACCAGGAATTAAATCATCAATAAACCACTATTGCAACTTACAATGAAAGATGAATTTGATAAATAACAAGAATGCAGACGGAACATAAAAATTCAAATTATGTCTAAATACAAATTCTAAAGTTACAGTTTTTAAATTACCTGGTTATTGGAAATTACACATTTATTTATAATTCCAATAGATTTATTTTTAATTCTGAAGGATTTATTTTGAATTCCTCTGAGCAAATTACATTTAATTCCGAGGGAATTACACTTTAAGCATGTCCATATGCTGCTCTTACTATTCGAATCTCACTTTTGCTGCATTAACCACATAGAAACAGAGAAAAATCAAAAACTTACAAGTACTCGTTGCAGCGGCTAGATCTAGAGCACCAAAAATAAACACATAACGGATTGTGTTGTGTGTGATGCTCACTCGATTTAGTAGATTTTCTGTAGAATGTACGATCATTTTGTCTAGATTATAACGTCTTGTGCGAGTCTTCATGTATACTTTATTATTATTTTATAATTTCACTATATACTACAGATTACAAATAGGATTTTTATACTACATGAAAAGAATACAATAGAAAAGCAAATTAGGAACAGTATGGTTGCTAAAGCATCGAAGGTTGAGTTTGAGCTTGACCGAACAGGAGATCAGGTTTTTTTGTAGGGGGCTGTTGGATTAGTGCATAATTTGTGCACGGGTCCCAACCTCTGCAGCATCAGCAGTAATTCATTCGTTGGAATTGTTTTCCGAACACACGGAAAGTGCAGCAGTGGACATTTCTATGTCAGTACTGCTCTGGCCGTGCATAATTGGAACATTCTATAATGTTCTAGATACTTAAGTAATAGACGACGTGAACAGGTCAAAGCCCGTGTAATGGATTTTGAGCGACGTGGATCATTGCTATTACTGCGTAATAGCAATGATTCGAGGCATTGTAAATATGCAATATTATATGCTAATCTGATTTTAGGAGCAGTACTAATTCAACATTGGCTTTGTAATCTGAATTTAGCACTGAAGTAAATTATCATTGAATATAAAAGCACTTAAGTAATCTGAAATATAATCTTCCATTGAACCACACTGAAAACCGACGATCCCTTCCGAATCTGACAGTGATGGCAGGTACGAGATACGACAAAATCCGTAGAATCTTACAGGCTAAGCCGAGTATTGAAATTATATTTTTTTAAAATTATTTTATGGAAATAACGGAACTTCCAAGTTAAAAATAATCTCAAAAGTTAACAAAGTCAAAATTTCAAAATCAATAGTTCATTCTAGAGGTGTGCTATATATGTAAGTAAAGTTTACAAATTTAATATGTACAGTTCAAACTGTAATAGATTTTGAACGCAGAGGGCTACAAGCCTAAAATAACGTGCAATAGATAGACAAAAGTTCAAAATTTTGAAAAACCAGTGTGACAAAATTTTATAACTTTTTTGAGTTCCTAAAGATTAAATCGATTAAAAACCAGTTTCAACAATAATAAATTAGAATTAATTAATTTTTGACAACTTTGAACGAGTTTAAAACATATTTTAAAGCAAATTTCTAAAATTGAGATTATTTTAGATTTTAAAAAATATCAAAGAGCTCACAGTAATAAGGGGAAGAGGAGACATTGACAAAACTACACTGACTGCACAAGAAGCACCCACACCAGGCTCCTTATTAAAATAAACACTTTTTGCCCATAAAGCTCAATTTTGTTTTTTTGAATTTGGTGCCGTTCTTTTTTATCTACTTGGGACTTAGCCCTGACAAAAGTTATTTTTTAAGTCTGATTCAATTAAACTGAAGAAACCTTTGAAGCAAAGAATCACGAACACACAGAGAAATCCTTATTTTTCTTGACACTTCGACAAAACTACAATTTTAAAGACGGACCACTACACTTTTGAGCACTAATATATATTAAAAAAGCGCATATTCCTGCTGAAGGCTGTGCTAAAAATTTTAAACTGATTAAAAAACATAGGCACATTTTAAATTAATCATATTAGGGCAATCAGAAAGCAAACACACCTATATTAAACAATGGTCTCGTCATAGACGCTGCATAAATTGCCTTTCTCATTAAAGACAAAAATAATTAAATCGATTATATTGGGACGACATAACAAAGGAATAACTAATATTAAAAAGCCGCATTAGTCAGCCGAAGGCTATGCCAAAATAATTAACGAACCCAACGCCGTAGAAAAAGTTAAATCAAAGGTAGAAGGCGAATCAACTTGAAACTAACCAAAACTGAAAAAACACACAGGCAGGCGGGAGCCCCTTGCCACAAATACTATTTTGCTTAACAACATATTCGCATTTACACTCAAAACACTAGAAAAACTCAAGCAGCAGCAACCGCGATTAAAAAACACAGTCAGGCGTGAGCCTTTTAACAAACCTTAACCCCATCAAACACTTTAAAAATAAACCACTGGAAAAATCAGAACAGATTAGCTTATACCGCTAAAACCCTTAAGCAGGCCGTAGCGCCTAGCCAAAATCCAGGCCCGGCGGGTCAGATGGTTTAAAGTGGATCACGATACCAGGGCCGGGCGCTTTTGAGGGCCGATCGTAAGCTTAGTCGCTCGTTGCTACAAATTTAAAATCGCATTCAAAACTTATTAGGGCGGTCCTAAAAAGAGCAAAAATGTTGTTTAATTGTATTGTAACGCAACCCACACTAAAATAACATTTTCAGAACTCTTAACAAGAAACTTAGAAATGCTTGAATCTAGTGATCACATATACGTTTTGGGTTGGCTATTTTTTTATTCCCAGGGAATAAAGGAATATTGGGAGTGGGAATATTCCCGGAGTTTTAGGAGTTTATATTACAGGGAATGAAAAATATATTCCCTAATTTCAGCACAGGAAATTTAAAGTATGTTTTAGGCGTATGCTTTAGGAATTTAAATTACTAATGAATAAAAATTTTACAAAATACTCAAGTATTTAGATAATGTAGATTTAAGGTAGTCATTTTTGCTTTAATTGCGTGTAGCTACAGCGTGCAGTTACTTAGTAAACTAACAAATCAGACACAGCATATATTTATATATAATAAAACAAATTTTGAACCTTATTTTTTGTTTAAATAATATAATTTCACCTCCGGTTGTAATTTTTTCTTCTATACCATTTTTTGAAATAAATATTGTCAGATTCATTTAAGTCAATATAATTATTTATTTTGTTTGGTTGTAACACGTGTTGGCAACAAAATTAATTTTCCGGCCATGCTTTAAATTGAGAGTTCTGGTTTGTGTTTTTAGATTATTATCTAGGTATCTGCTGAAACTTAGAAAAGATCAGAATATTTAAATATTTACACTATAAAAAAGTTAAGAATTCTTTGGGAATTAAAGCATACAATTTAGAATTTATTGGAAGTTATTGAAAAATTGGAAAATAGGGAGTTTATTGAGAAAATTGGGAATTTATTGGGAGTTTAAAAATAAGGGAATTTACAGGGAATAATAGAGTTTCTAGGGAATTAAAAAATTAAAATATATTCCCAGCATAAAAAATTAAAATTACGAAGATAGCCAACCCTATATACGTTTATACATTAACACACAAATGTATACATCTTATTGATTTGCAGCCAAGGTCTTTACAACTTCTTTATGTAACGTATCTGATAAATTGCATAAAACAAGACTAGTAATAAATTACATCAAGCAAATTCTAAGTCAAAATCTAGTTCGGTATCATTTTACATTCTTAAGATTACCGTTTTTTTACAACAAAAACACCACAGAGTAATTTTGAGATTTAAAAATTATGATTCATTTCTTTTAATTACATTTAACCTATTTTGGCGTAAAAGCAGTTGTGAAATGTTGAATAAAGCACACTCAATAATCTGAAAAAAATATTATTGAATATTAAAAATATAAGTTTGTTCTTAACAGTCATGCTTATACAGGATAGGCCATTTATTCCGGAAGATTGTAACAAGCTATAAAAGCCAAGTTTATCATTTGAATATGAAAAGCAATAAACCAAATTCAAGACAATTTCTGGAAGATTTGTTTGACACCTGATTTATTAAAATCAGTTCAGAATTAGTTGCAAAGTGGCTGAACTAACAAAAATCACAGTTTATAGATGTTGTAGATCCTAAAATTATTTTTTAACAACTTTGATTCAAAACCAAAGTGTAAAACAATCCAGACAATCACTACAAAACAATCTGTCTAAAAATTTAGAATTCTAAAATTTTAAAATTTTAAAACTAAAACATTAAAAACATTTTAAATTTTAAAATTTAAAAAAAAATATTTTTTTAGTTTTAAGAATTTGTTATTGAAATTTAAAATTTTCTGCTAGATTTTGTTCTGTAGAGATAGATTTCATTGTTTTACGCTTGAATGTTGAATCACAGTTGTTAAAAAATATGTTTAGGATCCAATACATCTAAAACCTGCGATTTTAGTTAGTTAGGCCATTTTGTAAAGTACTGTTAACCGTATTTCAGAATTAGAGTGTCAAAAAAATTTCCTGGAAATCTTTTTTTAGTATATTGTTTGTTATATTTGAATAATAAACTTAGCATTTATAGCCTGTTAGAATCTTCCGGAATAAACGGCCCACCCTGTATCTTAAGACAATATGTTTTTCTGTTGAAGCGTGCAAATTATTACATATTAAACTTTTACATTAATATGCAACAAAACATATACGCAAACGGCAAAACAGTATTTTTGTCATACGTGTACTTTTCTACAGCACATCGTTTTCCTGAACATATTTTCTTTAGAAAATCATTTTTTAAACCTTTTTCTTCTGAAAATATTTCTCTTAACTTTTAATTTTTAACAATTTTCACCCAAACCTAATTCACACTAACATAAACTATTTTTTCTTTTTAGACAATTTATAAATTTTATACAACCCTTAAATAAAATGTGTAAGCTGTGGTTCAAAGCATGTGTATCGCAATTATTTAATTCATCAAATTAACAACTTTCAAAACACAACACTTTAATTTTCTGAAAACAAGCACTGGCTTATTTTATTAATGTCTTTTTTTTTACAGGGAATTAAATTTCCTTGATACAAAGTTAAATGAAGTGTCCTGAAAACAAACCTACAAAAAGAAAACACTAAGTAGTTCAGAAGTAACATGTTATACAACTATACTTTAAATGGGCTGTTTTTAAATAACTAACAAAATACACTGGCAATAATGTTTTAGCTCTTAATAATTTTAACATTAAATAATAATTTAAACGATTAAAATAATAGATATCAAATCTAAAGTAACGTTTTTGTTACATTAGAAAAATATAAACAAATTTAGGCGGCTTACAGACAATAATAAAAATACAAAGGTAGATCGTCCGGCTAGAAAAATATGTAAGAACCAGTCTGGCTTAAGAAATATAGATATGCAAAGGAAATAAAAACCAACTAGTATAACAAATTAAGTGTCCATTACTACATTTTATAACAATATATTTAGTTATTTTGTTTTTATCAGTAGTACATTAAACTACGTTTTACTGTGCAAAACAAAAACTACTGCCTTTATATGAGATACGTTTTACCAAGCAGCATCGTGAATTACATTGAACTCAATATATTCAGTACAGTTTAAAACCTATTACTTTTAAAACGTGTGCATTTTTACTTCCTATCTATACAATTTAACAAAATTTTAAACCATTTACAAATCTGTACCAATGGTTTTTGTTGATAATCATTTAAAAGCCAGTCAAGAGTATAATTAAATTGACAGAACCCACTATAATTATTATAACACGTTGTTAATGTAACTGTTTCAAACTTTAAGTGAAACACGTTGTACGAGGCACAATCTTAAAACCTCAACAATGTGCGCTTATTTTGAAAAAAGCATCAAAATTGTATATCACTCAGTAAAACTTGATTACTTTTTAGAAGATTTATTTATGTTTCTTAAAGCTATTTAAAATCCATCACCTAGTTTGCTACTATCACCAAGTTGTTTAGATTTAAACAATTATTTAGATTCCAACAGGTTATTTTATTTGCGTAAGTTCATTGATTTACTAGTCAAAACTTAGAACTAGCACAATATTTTAAGATTTGGCTGAAAAATTCTTAAATATAAAATATAAACTTTTAGTTTTATAACAGCTTACTTTTTCTGTTAATGCTGCCATACAAAATTAGCCCTAGTTTTTGTAGCTAATTTGTTGACATACTCTAAAAATATATAACAATTCTGGTACGCATACTACGCACAACATGTTTTTCATTAGAATAGGTATTGACGTTTATTAAATTAGAAATTACGTGTTTGATTTAAATATGCCAAAATTAGCAAAATGAGTTTCACATTATGCAGGTAACATTATAACAGAATCACTTCAAAAAAGGCTAAACACTAGTAATATCTTTAGAAATTTATGAAAAACCCTGCGCAATTTATTTTAAGCCTTATCTGCTAAAAGGATAATTTGCCAGCTTACATCTCTATTTCAAAAGAGCTAACACAAGGAGCCTGCACTTGTCTATAGAAATTTTACAAATTTGGCCGAGTACACTTGTTTGTGTACAGGGCTGAACCTTGCAATTCATACGTTCACCAAAGAACAATAGACATTAAAATTGAACTTTGGCTGTATGAGGGCAATGCATGTGTGAGAACCAGCCAATACCTTATTTTTATCGCTGGGCCATCTGCAACATTGTTTTAGATGATGCAGTTTGAGGAGTTTGAGCATCTGAGTTTAGTTATTTTTTTTGTCATCACGTTTATGCTTTGACTGCTTTGTTCTAATTTAATTGTTGGGAGAACAAGCAAAACTGAAGAGTCATAGGGTACTTAAAAAAACGTTTGTAGGTTCCCAAAATTCCTTAGTCTTCAACAAAAAACTATGCTTGCTAAAACAAGAGCCTTAGTGGTCTTTTTCAGTCAAATGAAAACCTTAAGTTTTGCCTAAAACATGAGGTAACTATGTGCTGACTACTTAATACTTAAACTTCTTAGTTCTTTAGAGAAACGTTGTATTCTTAGATGCACATGAATTTTTTTAGAATTGGTCACCCAATATTTTTAATATAAGTAATATTGTACCTAGTAGCTTTCTAGTTTCAAATCATTTACATTTCACGCCTGCATCACCCACTGTTTAACAATATCGCTTTAAATATTTGTTTTTTCCAAGTACATTTACATTTCCTAAATAACAAAATTGTTGTGCTTCTGCCATAATTTAAAACTATTAATAATAACCTAACTTGAAAGAATTAAAGTCAAAATCCAAAACAAATGTAAACGACAAGCTGCAGGACATGTTAATTGCTGCTGTTTAGTCTGACGACTTAAAAAAATAATTTTAAAATTCTCAAAACTTACCTGCTCACTCAAGAGCTTCATTTTGGTTTTTCGTTCATAGAAAAACTGCATTGACAAAGTTTTAAATTACAAAAATTACTAGTTAGTTAATATAGGACTGGATATTAGAATCAATTCCAGGTAATTAAATTTTTAAATTTACTGGGTTATGTTTATTTTTTATAATAAAACGTATTGTATGCTTTTTGCATATCGCTTTAACTTAATTTGTTAATACTAGGAAACCACAAACAGAAAACTGTATTCTCAGCGTCTGCTTTTTTATTTTGGCACAGATTGGCGTTAAAAACTAGTTATATTAGAATTGAAAAACGCTGCATGTCTTTAACTGTTAAATTTTAATTACATGATTAAAGTGTTGATTATAAACAAATAAAGTAATACTAATTATGTCTTTAAAAGGGCCGGGCAAAATATTTAGACCAGGGCCGCGCTAAATGTCCCGACGGGCCTGCCAAAATCCCTAATTTATTCAAAAAACACAGACAGGTTACAAAATCTAAAAAAGCACTGTAGCTGTAATCTATTACAATAAATTTTATTAAAAGCGGCTCAGTCAGGCCAGAGCTTATTGACAAAAAATGTAAACGCCATAAAATATTGAAAATCAAGCCATTGAATTAAATTTACATCCAAAACTGAATTATTTTGTGCTGAGGTACATTTACACAGTCATGAAAAACATTTCAAAAAAAACATGAAAAATAAAGCACAATAGAAATTTTATTCTAGCAGTTAGCAACAATTTAATCTAAAAGAAGGAAAGAACAAAAATAAAAAGCCTTATAAATAAATTAATAATAGCACTCAGGAATACTTGTAATAACTAACATAACAGACATAGCAAATAGTAGCTCACATCTATGCAATTTAACATATATTAGGAGTTGAATAAAATAATTTAAAATGAATTCTAGATAAAGAATCACAAAAAGTCTTACTATTTGGCGATTTATTTGGGTTGAACTTTAATTTTTTGGTAATAATTATGAATTATTTTAAATTTGGACAGTTAAATGTTGCTAAAATTAACTTAGCATTCAATTCAAATAATGATGGAAAAGCAAATTAAGAACAGTTTAGTTGCTGAAGCATCAAAATTTTAGTTTGAGCTTGACTGATCAGAAGATCAGGTCCTTTTGTAGGAGGGCTGTTAGATCAGTGCATATTTTGTGCACAGATCCCAACGTTTGCAGTATCAGCAGTTATGCATTTGTTGAAATTGTTCTTCAAACACACGGAAATTGCAGCGGTGGACATTTTTATGTCAGCACTGCTATGGCTGTGTTTAATTGGAACATTCTAAAATGTTCTAGATACTTAAGTAATAGAAGACGTGAACGGGTCAAAGCCCGTGTAATGGATTGTAGGCGACGTAGATCATTGCTATTAAACGTAATAGCAATGATTTGAGGCATTGTGAATATGGAATATTATATGGTAATCTGGTTTTAGGAGCGGTACTGATCAGACATTAGCTATTGAATCAATAAGTTGGAACTGTAAATTTGAAATTATATTTATCTCAGAAATAAAAGCACTAAAGTAAACTCAACCATAATCTTTCATTGAACTACACTGTAAACTGACGATTAACTTTAATATTTTGGAGTTCAATCTGACAACAAAAAAGTTACTCTCTCACGACATCAAGACAAAAGAATTTGTGTAGAGTACCTGATGGACGAAGAAACGCGACTACATAAACTCAAAGGATGTTTACAAAATTCGAACATTTTAGACTGTGAGCTAGAGGAAGTAACATCTCCACACGCATCTAAACGAAAATTTGAGCCCACCGAGTTCAAATAAAGAGTTTCAAGAAAACAGCATTTCAGGTAAAACATTTTTAATTGGTGTTACCAATTAAAAAAAAATTTAACTAAAATAATTTAACTTTGTATCTTTATTTAATTCTGTTTTTTTGTTTTATAAATAAAGAAATGGATTCTCAGCCGAAAGCAAAGAAAGCAGTTCTGGATTTAGGTGCGCTTACAGACACTTGTCCAGTGGCAACCTTGATTTATTTTTGTTTGGCGTATTTTCAGTCTGAAAACATTCCAGTCTGGTTTGTTAAAGAACTGTTTTTGGGCAGAAGGGAAGAAAATATGTTAAGGACAGCCGTTTAAAAATTTAAAGAAGAAACTCTTTTAAAACTTCATGCGATATATCTTACGGAAGATGGAAAATACTTTTTATTACTCGAGGCAAATCAGAAGGGTATTTTGGATATTTGTTTAAAAACAAAGCAATGTAAACAGTCTTGTGATTTTATTCTCTCACAATTATCTTATATATTGGTTGAAAAAGCAAAACACCTAGATGATATTCTAATTATAAATCATGCAAAACATTGTGTTGATGTAGTAACAAATGATCCAAATCATATACAGGATGTTGACTGTAGCAAATTTAAATTGAAAATAAAAATATATTGAAATATATTGAACATTGCCAAGTTAAACAACAATAATACGTTTGTTTTAATAGTTGTAGATGTTTTTTCAAAACGTGGATATACCAGATTATTGAAAACTAAGTCATCTGAGAGTATGATTAAAGTATTTAAATCAAATTTAAAAGAATCAGGGACCAAACCACGGTATTTGTACACTGACAGGGGGAAGAAATATGTTTCTATGCCTTTTTAAACGTTTTTAAAGTGTCAAAGTATTACTTTAAATCACATTTACTCCCATATAAAAAGTTCGATAGCTGAGAGATATAAAAGGACACTATTTTCAAAGTTAAAGCGTTACCAGACTGAACGCAATACAAAAACAATTGACAACGTTTTACCTCAATTTACAAGTGCATTCAATTATTCTTACCATAGAACAATTGGTATGGCTCCCATAAACGTAACAAAGCAAAACAAAAATCAAGTTTGGCGTCACATGTTTATTAAAAAAATACAAGCTAAAAAGACCCAAACTTCACGCAAACCGCCACAGTTCAATGTAAACGATTTAGTACGTGTTTCTAAAGTCAAGGATATCTTTACAAAGGGCAAGTAGTTTTTATATCTTTCCCGTGTGCATGTCATTTAATGCATACCAGTAAAAACTTATTTCTTATCTACCAATCAGGCTACGCAATCAACTGATCTACGGAGATATTTCGAGTTACACGAGTTTAGGATACGATTGCATGGTCATTTGTTCTTGAAGATTTGAATAACGAACAAGTTTGTGGTGCATTTTATAGTAACAAAATTGAATTAGCTTCATGAATACTTCAAAGAACATTTGCATGACATTAACTAGCAACGCAGACATTAGTGAAGCACGACAAAACACAAATACACACTTTGTAGGCAAATTGACAGCTCCGGGTATTATTTTTCAAAAAATTACGTACCAAGTTGGTCTATTGAGTTTAATATATACTGCAGAAAATCCTGAACCTAAACATGAAGATATCGAACAAAACAAACAACCGGTTTCAAGCGAAACGAGCATTACTGCAGTTCCATTACCTACAGGTCATTTTTTTCTAACGTAAAACCATTTAAAGTAAATTCAGTTACGTTAAAAAAAGATAATAAAAAGTTTTTAAAGTGGTAAGTCGCGGCTGTAGTAACATTTAAGAAAACTGGTATATCTGTTTTGTTTAAACAAGAAATTATAAATATGAAACCATTGTTGGATGTCATAGACATTCTTAACACATCACCAAAACCAAATCAACATTTAGTAATTACTAATGAACTTGCTAGACTTTTAGGGTATAATCGAACTCGGTTTAATAAAGGACGATTTAGACCTCATTCCGTAGTGACTCAAAAAGCACACAATTAAATAACTGCTGGTACGGAATTTTAAGTGCAAACTAGTAAATGGGAAAACGAGGAAAATTTAGTAATCAAAGTAATAAATCAAATTTTTGAATCACTCAATTCCTTTATGAGAAACAACGCAGTAGGACATTCAGATTTTAGGCAGTATTTAGAAATGTTACAGAAGAAATAAATCTACTGGTTCAAAAGTTTGAGTGCTCAGTTGACAACGATAACAAATTTCAGTTTTTATTTAAAGATCCGAATCTAGAATCATACACTTTGATCAAAAATATATTGATTTTTTTATACTTATACAGGAAAAGTACTTTCCAGGAACTTACAAATCTGAGTTATTATTTGATACTACTGCATACAGCAAAATTAAAGACTTTAAATAGACCTATTTTTGCTTGGGGTTCGCACTGATTACACTGTTGCATTAAAAGAGCCTGTGAGTATGATTGTACAAGATGTACTAGATATGATACATGAGTCATTTAAAAATCAAGTTTTTCCTAATACTGTAATTTATTTTAAAATTGACAATGAAAAGATATTTGCTGTAAACTTGAAAAAAGATATTTCAGTTATATTGTTAAAAGCAGTGTGTCAATATTTTAACATTCCAGAGGATACAGTATTCAAAACAAATACACGTGTACCCATAGAGAATTAAATAGTTATAGAAGAAGAATAAGAGGAAGAATACATTGAAAAAGGTGAAGATCAAATTAAACCTGTGTTTACTGAACCATCAAAAAGAATTTTAGTTTTAACAGACTTGATAGAAAGTCAATTTTACGCGCCAAATTATCAGCCAATTATTTGAGATTACGATTTGGGTAACAACTACTTAAATGAGACTCAGGTTGATTTTAATCAAGTACTGTATTTGCCGCCTACCTGTCAACATAATCAGGATATACGTATTCGTTTGGTGGACAAACAAGGTCAAGAATTGAAATTAAAACCCGACAGTCAAACAGTAGTGAAATTACACTTTAAACTAAATCTGTTGTGATGCAAGACATATTTTGTGAGCAAGAGATTTGTGTATTAGAACCTTCTCCTACTAGCACCAACACCACAACAGCTCAAAGTGATTTTAACCAACAAAGTCACAAAAAAAGTGAAATGACTGGTGCGAGTGACTTTGACAAAGGATCAAGTGGAACCCTGATTCAAATTTAATCATCTGCCAGTTAATTAGAACCAATATGAAAAACGTCATTATCGACGTAAAAAACCACTTACTGGTGAAGGAAAAGTTTCAAAACACAAGCAAAGCAACTTCAAAACGTTTAAAAGGAGGTGCAGGGAAGTCACGTAACGCAAGTCATCATAAATTAGCAGCAGCTATTTGACGTTCTACTCAAACAGGATCAGGTTGCAAGTAAAGGGAACCAACAAGGTTAACTCGCAAGGCTTGTTAACACTTATCAAGTATTACAACTCTACAAGTCAAAATGGAAACAAGTTCTCTTTTTTAAGATAATTCAACTGCTTACAAATAATCAGCTAAATCTCAAGTTTCCAACCAAAATTCATTTAACTTGCAACTTACTAATACATCTCAACTAAGTAAAGGAGAATATCTACAATACTACTCAAGACTATTAATTAAGGATAAATAGAATCCTTTACAGTTTGGATTTGATACATTAGCCTACTTTGATCCGAAAGTATTCTGTTGTACATCAATTGCTGCTTGTTTAATCAAAATGGTACGGTGTTAGAAAAAGCAGATATTGTTAGTCCATGTAATTTATTCTTTAACGCAATATTCAACAACGTGGAATTATACTTAAATGGGCAAAAGATATTTGACGGTTACAATCAGTATGCCTACTTAGCATACATACAACGACTTGTGTCTTAAAGCCCAGAAGAAAAAGTGATTTGTTGTTAGACGGGTTTTTTTATCCTGATTCAGTTCAACATAATTTCAAAACAAGTGAAAATGCTGGTTTCAAAAAAGGGTTGATATGGTTGAAGAATCAAAACAATTTCCATTACTGGGAAGATTGGTAACAAACCTGTTTAATCAAACTCGATTTATACCACCTAACTCTAATATTAAACTGGTTTCAAAACGTTCACTTCCAGAAATTTGTTTAACGTCTGCAATAACAACAAAGCCATTCGTTAATTGCGTTCTAATTCGTCTTGATATTAACCAAGCAATTCTTTATGTCCGTAGGAAATTTAGTTCTACTGCAATAGCAGATGAACACAAGAGATTACTTGCAGAAGGAAAAAAATATGTTTCCATGCAATGATATAGAAATAAAAACTTATAATAAAATTGCAAAGGGCATAACAAGTAATACTACAGACGCAATATTCTTAGAAAAAGTAACAAAAATGATAATTGTAAGGTGTTTAGTACTAAACCAAAGTATTTAGTAATTTAACTTAAATCTAAAAGTTTGTTCAACTTCACAATTTGTGAGTTGAAATGCCTGCATTAATTATTCATATTTAATGTTTTTCCAATATTAATATTAGTGTAAAATTACTTTCGCTTTGACATCGATCAAGATGTCACATATCTGTTAGCTATTTCTAAAGCAATAGCAATTTAACCGTGACTTTTCTCATTCCTAGCATTTGATGTTAAGTTCTATTCTTCGATCTGGCTCAGTTCCTTATTTCTAATCTAATTATAGTAATTTCTACATCCTTCACATTTCCTACTTTCCGACCAGTCTGCCTCATCCTTGAACTCATGTTAGTTCTTATTACTTTGGTTGTTCATTCCACGTGGACTAAAATTACTTCTATATTTGTATTACTATTACATATTATTCTGGAACAACTCAATTTTTCCATGCGGTCTGATTATGCCGTCGTGTTGGTATAATCCAACCAGCTTAGCCCAAAATCTAAGACTCTGTCTTCAAACCTCGAACAATCCAGACTTAAAACTGATTCTCGAAATCTCTTGTATCTTTTACCTTTACCACTGTAAACTATACGCTAAAACTTACTTTCATATTTTTATAGTTAAATAAATCTTATTTATTATTTTTATAGAAGTTGTTAGTTTTTGTGTTGAGTCCACCGGAGAAATTATTATTTCCGTCAGTCATCTACTGCATAAATCCATATTAAAGAAGCTACTACAATTCTGCTGTTTAGAATTTTGCATCTACTTTCGTTCACGGAATTTAGGACACAGCTTTACGACCTGGAGTTTCATATTTTGTCTTTTACACAAACTTGGGTTCGCCACCGTTCAGGTTCATAAGGTTTGTCTCAAGTACTGCCTACACTAGAAAAATTGACAAAATTCCTTTCAATTTTGTTTATAAAGATATGACTGAGTTATAATTAACATGGAATGGGGAAGCAGTCGAACATAAAGCAATTTTATTTAGTTTCAAGACCGCAAACAATGCTGGATCAGATAGTTTTCTTCTAGGTGTCAGATCACTTAAAAGTGCAGCTGCATGGCCTGTCCTAGGAAACGGCATTACACGTGATTCGTACACTAATGATAAGTATAAAGATGTAACATCATATTTTTTATGCTATTCAGGGTCGTTAGTTGGTATTTTTTAAAATTATGTGTATGTATTTTAATTTGCTGAAATCTTTATACTTACATTGGAAACGATTTGACTGCATTTCAACTACTGCCAGCAATTAACAACGGTCTGGTCCTTAATCGATCAGGGCAAATAATAGTTGGAGTTCGGTTTTGGAGTCCCTTAGACGAACCAATCAACGTAATTTTGTATTGCTAATTTTAATCAGTTATACAAGTTGGCAAGCATAGGCGTGTTACGTTTGCAGACCAACAATGAATCCATCATCAATAGAAAAAGCGCTACGCATTTTCATTGAATATACAAACCAACGTGTTCCTGTAATTGTCACTGCTGCCGATAATTTGCTGTCAACAAAAAAAATTGATTCATTTCCATTTGGAGTTATTTGTAATACAGATAATAATAACATGCAAGGTTCCCATTGGATTGCATTCTGGATAATATCACTCACGTAAATACGGTTACCTCTTTTTGGATCTACATCCAAAAAGTGCAAAAACTAAATACTAGGTAGAATCTAACTTGTATCCAGATCCTCAAAATTGTAAAATATATATTCCTACCTAATGTCAACTGACCTTGAACGTAAATACGAGTTTTTCTATACTTTAATTCCACGTGGAAACAAAGACATTAGCGAACGTTTGTATTCAAACAGTATTAAAAAAGCTACTTTGAATAAACTTTGTGCTATTAAGGAATGTGCATTAAATGTACGCCTATTTGATACACCAATTATACAACGTGATATGAACACACTTGAGCAGTTTAAAAAAGCCTGCTGTAATTTTAGTACAAAATCCACTCAAGAATGTTCTGATATTATAAAATTGTATTGCATCAAAAAACAAAAACTTGTTCAAGCATTGTTATAAACCATTTTCTTTGTCATTCCAAACTAACAGCGTTTTTTTATGTTACTTTGTCATGGCAAGTAATGAGAATTATTGAACCTAGACTTTACGACAAGCTAATGGAAATTAACATAAAGCAAGATACAAAGCCAGTTCCTACAAATTTTTTGTTATCGCAACCAGTTAGTTCTCACGACAGCACAAAAGAAGACGTATCAACTGAACATGCAAACGAAACTAGTTTAAAAACTTAATCAACAAAACATTCTAAAAATATAAACATATACCCAAAGATGAAGTAATTCTACGTTGGATATAAATTTACACGTTACCTGGTTCTATCAAACAAACTCAAAAACCAAAATCAAAAAAACCATTATAACCAAAGAAAAAACATAAATACCAACTCAAACGCAACTCCTTCAAATTCAAAACAAAGGCATAAAAAAAATGGTTTCTTGTTAATTGCTAATTAAAACTATCTAGTTGTTTTTACGTACCTACCAAAGAATTTTTAGAACTATCATCTTGAATTGATAATATTTTTTCTGCACTCAAACTTGACTAGCACTTCTGAGATTATTCATTACGACAGCAGCTTTGAGTACTTGGAAAACATGTTGTTAAAATTGTATCTTCAGAAACTTCATACATGTAAGTCCAAAAGTATTTTTTATTAACATTATTTTTGTTTAATAAGATATTACAAAACTGGTTTTTAATTTTCTGTTTTTATAGTTGATTGTGCCTCTTTTTTACTAATACTTTTGCTCTGTACGATCAAACTGTGCAAGATTGTTTTGAACGTGTACCATAGTTGGTAGCAAATTACTACAAGCAAAACATTACATCATGATCTCAGGGAAAATATTTATCCTGCTCAGCTATAAAAGCAGAAGTCAGTTTAAAATTGAAGTTCAGTTGAATTTCAGTTTTGCTCACAGAAAACGTCTGTTTTCCTATTTTGTCTGTCAATTGATTAGTCAAGAGAACACAAACTGATAAGCAATGGCTTCGACGTCTCACGCCAGTTTAAATAGTGAGCAGTTTTAGTTTATTGTTTTATATTGATATTCATAGTTGTGCTTGTGTACGGTTTTCTTGTGTGTTCTTTTTTAAATAATATTCTGTAGTGGAATTTACTGATGGTTTTTAAAAAATTGATTTCAATGTGTATATGACTTGTTTTTGAAGCCAAGCGCAATCATGATGTCGACGATGACGACCACAATAACATCGATCATGACGACAACGTGGAGTCCTTTAGCGTTTAAAGGCCAATTTAGCATTTTTTGTTGTAGTTTCGTAGTGTTTTAATAGTACTCTAAAACAAAATTTTTGGTTTTACATTTTCAGTAAAACAAATGCTTTTTTTGACGAGGATGATGACGATAATGTCAAACTCTACAAATACAACTTTCCGGAAATAAAAAAGAAAACAAAATCACTTTTGGATGGTTCTGGTCCTGATGTTTGAGAATGGTATGAAGATCAAGAAAGAGTAACGATGCTTGGGACAAATATTTATGCTCGAACTTGGGGGAATCCTGAAACAGAGACTAATTTTTTGTCTGGCACGACCCAACAAGAAAGATCAAAAATTAACAAGAATTTGAATTTCAGCAAACAAATCTACCGATTTGATTGATTTTGTAAGAAAAATCATAAATTAAATTTTTAATCATCAACACAAGTTTAGATCCGTCCAATCATTCACTCCAATAACAATAACAATAAGTTGTTTGATTTCGGCTACAGAACAAATTCACTCTTTCTAAATTCACCTAGTTCCAAAGATTTAGGAGACACTCCCAACTGGCCTGGAGGTGTTCTACAATTTTTCACTCCCAAGAATGAGACAATTGTTAAAATTTATCAACAAGAAGAGTGCAAAGTTGTTGGAAAGCAATAAATAAGTTGCATTAAATGTGTTTTTCCAGAAAAATAACGTAATTTTACTCTTCATTGTTTATTTTGTTAAATAAAATAAAATGTAACCGATTAAACTGAAAAAAATTTCTTGCATATTTCGACGTTTCATAAAAAAGTTGAAAAAATATTATTTTTTTGTCAGAGCTGGTTTGGTCAACCCAAAGAATTTACCTAAGACAAATATTTTTTTCATGCATATTTGGGTGTAGATATTTGGATTTGCTAGTGCATCTGCAGGCGTCCTTCTTTGTGAGATTGCCACAGACACGACAAATATGTACTCGTTAGTGCCTGCTTCTCTGTGTGATAATTCCCGAAGTTTTGACATGGAAAGTGTGAAAAAATGTATGACATCATTAATGCCCACCCCTAAATTGTTTACGTAATGTTAATATAATGACACCTGGGTTAGTGGGGTCAAAAGGATAATTTACTTGACATTGGTAATGCTGAACTAAAGTTTTTAGACCATAGAAACGTTCACAAATAATCTTTTCATTTGAGAAGTAGGTATGCATATAAGTTCTATTTGCATCATGCTTAGCAATAATAGGAAGGGGTGCAGGTTGGTCAGTAAGTTGATTAAATGTGATGACATCACTCTTAAACGCACCTCAACATTCCATTTCGTAAGTTATAGAGTACACACAATTTAAAGAGTAATTAATGCGTTTATACACTTTTTATACAACTACAACCTTGTAAAAAACAAGAAACATAACAAGGAAAAATTGTTTGAACATTTTTATGAAATAGAAGCCGCGGCCCAACTATTTTTTAAAGAATTAAAGCGGTCTAAAATACTCAAAGAGTTTAACACCACTGCTTTAAATGATCATACTGCTGAAAAACTAAGAGTAAAGTAAGATGAGGGAAGTTTCATGGATCTTGATCTTGTTAAAGCAGAGCTACAAGTTCAGTTGAACTAAAACTTAAGCTCTATGGTATTTTTAATGATTTTTGTTTTCTTCTGAAAAATAAATCTTAACCTCAAAAAGTGAGAGGACAACAAAATTATTGCACTAGCGGATCAAAGTAGAGTTATACAAAATTATCGTGTTGTGAGTCTAAAACGGATTGTTAATCCGTTACACCTACCTACTAATGCATTGTATACTAGACAATTTAGGATAGTTGGGTTGCAGTACGAATGAGAATGAATAGTATGATGTTGCAGGGTATTCGTATGTTGTTTATTCAATTTTGCATAATATACCTATAAATTGTATTTAAATGCCGTTGTAGCAGTATTTTGAGCTGGTTTGGCAACTTAAATTAGTACTATATGTTTTTAAGATTTTCAAAAAAAAGTGTCCAGGAATTTTAATTCCCAGATCTGGCAAGCTTATGCATAGTTGAATGTCCAACAAAAAGCCAAAACTAAAAGCCATAAAAATACAACTTACAAATTCAGCTATTTCTGAACATTAGGATTTGGATGTAGATGAGGCTTACAGAATTATTTCTTTTCGGATTCTAATTTGGATTTAGCTTTAAAAAAAATTCAGCTTAATTCAGCTCTTAGATTCAGATTAAGCTTATGCTTACTATCCCTGTGTACATGTAAATGTTTTACCAATAAATATTATTATTCAATCAAAATGAAATACAATTCCTCTGTGTAGCTGAATGGAGTCCACAGACGTTGAGAGACATGTGTCGTGAGTAGATTGAAGTAGTGGGAATGCCTATTTGGGGGAGTGGTGGGGAGGTAGAGGTGAGAGGTAGTACCCGGTGGGGACAGGGGTGATGTGGGAAAGGATGTGGGCTATGCTTATGGGGCTGTGGAAATAAAAGGGTTGCGATGAGAAACTTTTTGACAGTTTTATATCGCTTTGTATGCCGTGTAAAAACTTAAGCTACGCTAAAGCTTTGCATTGGATGATGTCCTACAAAATAATATAACCTCCTTGCGTCCGTTGGTAATGGTGGGGAGCCGAAGTGATGGCACAGGCTGTATATAATGGAAGGTAGTTATATGTAGTAACATGCAATAGAGCATTCTTTTTAGTTGTTCCGCCAGTACAGTACGTCGTCGCTGTATTCAAGGCCATGCCTCCGCGTTTCGCATCGTGTATGCTATTTAGCTGCAGGCTGGAACCAGTAGCTTTATTAAAGTCGCCATTGTTGGTGAAACACGTTTTTATTTACAAGATTTTATTATATTTTCCAAATTTTTGTAAATACAATTATTACAATTTTGCAATGTTGATTCATTACAGTACTTACACGCGTTTACAACTTACAAGTTAAACAAAGACATTACAATTAATTAGTTTTGTTGCGTGTGTGGTCTACTTCTAAACCCAATGAAAGTGCAAAGTTAAACTAACGCTAACAACTAATAGTAAAACTAACACTTCTTACGACTATAATTAAAACTATTTATAACGAGATATAATGTAAAATCTTACAATCTATTAATTTGCTAATTCTATCTGATAAAACAAAGTGAGTGGTAAGTTAACATAAACATTACAACTGATTTCTTTAAATGTTAAACTAATTTACAAGTTTACATTCCTAACAAAAATTTACTTTTCATCTAAATCCTTATGACCTGATGGTAAACTATAATTACAGTTGTTTGGATCTGGAAATATACGAAACAAGTCCAACGCATTAAATGCTAATCTGCCATAATTTATTGTGTACAGCTTATGGTCTCTAGATCTAATTGAATTTACATCTATCCTAATAGGTTTGATAGTTTCTAACATTTGTCTGTATTTGTTGTGCTTACACTGATGCATAGCAACTGCAGAAATCCCTTTACACTTTTGCTGTTCAGTGTCGTTTAAAAACAACGTAATATACATTTTTGGTTTTAAAATGATTATTTATTTTAAATAAAAACTCTAAATTCTTATTTTTCCGCTTTCATCTTTATTAAGGAATTGCAGATTTGGGTAATTTATGTTTTAAAAAATCGTGATCGCAAGGGATTTTGCTGAAATCAAGAAGTTCTTTCGCATTTAAGATGTCGTTCTAAAACGTATTAAATTCATCAATTGTATGCATCTTGTATCCGTCAGTATTAAATTAATCTAGATAAGCTTTGTTGTGGAACGTCTCACACAAACAATCCTATTGTTCATAGGAAAAACTTTTGCAAACCAGAATTGCAACTCTAGTTAAAGGTAAATTAGTTACACGGTATGTTTTAAGTTTTTTAATGGAAAAACTAAGATTTTCAGACAACCCACCAAAGTCTTTGCATCTTGGATTAGCAAGAGATTTCTCTGCTTTGGCTGCACTTGTGCACAAATGTGCTTCTACAAGTTCAAGAATTTCAGTTGAGGTTTTTCTATAAATTACATTAGAGTTTTTAATTAGTGATTTGTTTTCAAAAAGTGTTTTGGCAATCTTGCGTTTTGCTAAATTTGCTTTAATATTCTTTTTGAAATAACTTTGTTGTTAAAACCGTACCCTACAATGTAGTTTTGACAATACTAATCCTTTTGACAAATAGTAATGCAAAGCTTCAAAATGAGTTGTGTAGTTGTATTTATTGTGCAGTGTCTTCATCAGTCGTAAGCGTGATATATATTAGCCAATGCAAGACATTGCATGCTTGTCTAAATTTGTTTGTGCCTTGACATCCTGGAAATTTATAGTTTGCTGTTCCATTGCAAGGGAAAGGTTTGCATTTTGGTTGTGCAAGTGTTTTGGATATTCCAAATCTACAATTGAAAGGTAGTCATAACTTTCTTCTTCGTTCCTGAGATTAGGATCAGTCCAGTTTATTCGTTCCAAGTCTTTAGCTTCCATATATTCGTAATCTGACACTAGCATAAGATTCTGCATGATGTGTGCATTGAAAATGTTGATATCTAGTGAGAGTAATTGCATGCGAGGTTTAGTTGGATCAAACCCTTTAGGACATCGTTCGTTGTTTCCAACCACATGTTTTTGTGTAAAGAAGCATCGACCGCGACAAATTCCATGAGTTGCAATGTCCCATATTCGTTTATCTCCGATATAATCAATCTTTGCATCAGTGAATTTCAAAAAACAGTCGCAGGAGGATCTAGGCAAAGTCATTGAGTAAGTTGGGTTCAATTTGTAATTCTTAAGTCCAAGTTTTTTATAATTTTGCCAAACTTCAGCAAGTAAAATGGTATCCAGCATACAGGTTAACCAAGTATACTCGCGTAACGTTGTTATGTTCAATTAAGTACACACATTTTTCACAAGCTTCCAGTCATCATTTGTGATTGGCTCATCGTCAATATTAGATTTTTGAAACTTCTGTCGTGAAAGCAGTGAATGTGACAATGCAAAAGCATCATTAGGTGAGGTAAAGGGGTTGTAAAGTGGTTTTTGCAAGTACTTTAAATCTTTATCTGTTTGCTGTTGTGTGATTTGTAACTTGATATCTTAATTTTGTGTTAGTACAATGTATTTTGGACATTGTGAAACCAGTTTTAAATCTTCTGTGTTGTTGGCATTTAAGGATTCAACTAGTTTAAATAAATAAGAGTAAAAAAACACACCTGCGTCTATGAATCTTATTTTAACTTTTGAGTGTAGGGCTTTTCCATTATATCCATCTTTAGTGCTTTTAGTTAAAGGGTGTTAAAGATTTAAGCTTGGAAGCCAAGTATCCTTAGCTGTGATTGCTATAGATATAAATTTAGTAGATGATTTAGCAATAACTTGAATATCTTTGGCTTTAAAGTAATTTGTTCCCATTGCACTGACTAATAAGTGGTAGTCAAAGGAGAATCCGCATTGTGAGATAATTGGAATCTCATGTTTGTTTGTATGTGATTTTCAAATTGCAACTGCTGCATGCTGCAAACTGAAAGTGCCTATAATGGTGGTTGTTATGAAACGTTTTAGTAAGGTTTTTAGTTTTGTCAAATACACATTTGAATATATGACAATGTGTGGCTTCATACAACTTTTTGTTTACGTCTTCAGATGGTTGAACCACGTTGTTTGTATTTCTTATAAGGGACAATAACACTTTAGCCCAAAAACGTATACGCTTGAAGAAGTTTTTTATGATGTCTGGTCCGCCGTAATATTCAAACGACACAATTTCATCGCGGTCTTGCATTTGATTTATAATTACAAACGAATAGGCTGCTGGCAAAATCTTGTTTACAAATTTTGTATTGCTGCTTGTAGTCAATAAATTGTTTATAGGATTTACAAATGTTAAAAACTTATAAAAAATTACAAATAGGTAAAGCAATGTTTGCCATAGCTTTGAGAACTTTACTCTTTCGTTTATTCCAGGAAATACAATGTTTTTTGAATTCAAAGATTGATATCTATCACTGTGTTTAGCCAAATTTAGTTCAAAGTTGAAAATTCTAAACCAAGCCTTGCAGTAGAAAGTTTTGTGGCTACGTCCGTTACACATAAATTTATCTAGATCAGTAATCAGGACCAAGTGGTAGGTATTTTTGTCTTCGTTTTTAGTTTCCTTATGAATCAAGAATAAATTACACTTTTCAGTAATTTTCTTGTTATTGCATCTTCGTAATGGAATGATTTGATTTCCGCGATTACTTCAGATATTGATTCCAAGATTATTGTTTGTCTCAAACTTGTCTAAATCTTCATTTATTTGCATAGGGCAATGTATATCTGAGAATCGAAAGTACGACAAATATTGCTTATATTGTTTAGGGCACTGTAAGCTTTCTTTTCCTTCTCTTGGTTTTTGTGCTGTATTTTTTTCTTTCAACAGATAGCGTTTAGTCTCTACAATTTCATGTTTGAACCGATGTGCCGCTACACAGAATTCAAAACAGTCATTGCATTTGTTTTTTATGTTAAAGTATCATGTTTTTTTTTGGCTTGAGTGATAGGAATTTGATGTACCCCCTTGCTTTAGCATTTGCAAATAAATTCAGCACGCCTACCCTAACTTGAACCGATTCAATTTGGCGTAAAGTCTATTCGCTTCCATGCTTTTTAAATTCATTGAGTCTTATGATGATTTCTTTATCACTTTCAAATATATAGTTTTCAATTTCTTCGGGGGTAAGAATATCGTGATTATAGGCATTAAATACATAAATACGTTCTTTTAAGGTGTTGTTTGTTTCTACAAGTTTTTAATTCTAACGTAGCCACAAGTATAAGCTGAGCTTTATTACTACCATGCACAGATAGTTTCTGAGTAAGCAGTTTTACAACTGGCAGGTACAGTTCAGTTATAAGTGATTCTATACTTTGAAATGAATCGGTTGGCCTGTGTATGTAAGTCAAAATTATTCTCTTGTGTGACCGCGTTGATTTTTAAAATACTTCTAAATCAGTTCGCAGAAGCGACAAAGTCTGTTATTTGCAGGTTGGGTTTCTGCAATGGTACTAAGACCGTATAATGCTCCAGACTGGCTTGTTCCACCCCCTACAAGGTCTTGATTTAGGTTTTCAACATGACTAAGTCTTTCTCTACTGTGAGAACACTGGTGGTACTGCTTGTTCAAGCAAAACGTATTGCAGTCTTCGCATCACTAAGCATGTTCAACGTGAGACGTGTAAGCAACATGGTAACGTAATACAAACGGGAAGTCCGGCATTGAGCACAAGAGTTTCTAAAAACAACAACAAAGTAATACATTAGTTTACTTAAATTGTAAATTTGCAAAAACAATTTAGCAAACGTTAATTTAGCAACAAAAAATAAATTAGAAAATTTGCAAAGTGTGCAAAAAATAGTGTACGTTAAAAGTCAGTTGTACCTTGCCTTTTTGGTGCAGTGTAGTTTGGTTGTTCGTGGTACTGCTGTGTGTTGACGAACTGCGAAGAATATCTTGGGGTAATGTGACGATCCAAGATGGTAATGCTTGGCAAAGTTTTTACTGCAAGTACAGATGTGGGTAACTTGAAACTTGTAGCGTGGTGGTGTGAGATGTTCAGTGTGTGCTGTCCAACGTCTAGTGGGGGCAATTTGAAACATTTAGGTGTGGGTAATGTGCAACAACTTAATTCTATTGCGTTAAATTTGAAGACTCACGTTGATGTTGTTAGATGGTAAAACAACTTGTAAGATTTGTTGGGGTTGTAACAGCGTTATAGTTTCTAAGGGAAAGTTCCAGAATAAATTCAGCTTTGTTGTAGAATGCGTGTGTACTGCTGCAGTGCTTGGGTTGTTCAGGTCCTGATGTTAGTTGTCCTGGCTGCTTTAAATGATGCATGTCGCACGTGTCGTTTATATGATACTGGTTCATATGAAAGAGCGTAGCACAAGTTGTTGGGAATGCAAATAGGCTTGCCAGGTGACCCGGAAAACGCAAGACAGTCCGGAAATGAAGGGTAGTGTCCCGGGTCCCGCCGAAGGATTCGCCGGGACGCAAATTGTTTCGGAATTGAATATTATTTGACATTTAAATATCTTAATAATTTAATAAAATTTGGTTTCCAAGTTTCTGTACTTTTTATTGTTGCTCAATTTCCTTTATGATCTAAATTCTACTTTTGCAAAGTTTAACTTACAAAAATAAACTTGCAAATATCGAAACACTGCAAGGTAGTAGTTTATTATTTTTTTATCACATTATTGCTATTCTGCTAATTAATCGTGCTTTAGGCTAAATGAGTTTCAAACCTCCTAAAAACAAATGCGTAGCTATAACCCTAAGTGAAAGCATGAAGAAAGGTTGAAAACTTTAATTACTAATCAAAATTTAAACAAGAGAGAAATAAGTTCAAAGAAGAAGCAGATAAATACTTACATGTACATAGGGAGTTTGACTTCTCAGATAGTTCTGTGTTTAGATCCATGTCAATTTTACAACTAAAACACGTAAATTTTAATAATATCAAATTGAAAACAGATTGAAGTTTGCTGAAAAACTAAGAGTAAATTAAAATGGTAAGACCAGGGAAGTTTCATAGATCTTGATCTTGTAAAAGCAGAGCTACAAAATCAGTTGAACTAAAACTTAAGCTCTATGGTATTTTATGATATTCGTTTTCTTCTGAAAAATAAATGGTATCCTCAAAAAGCGAAAGGACAACAAAATTATAGCACTAGCGTATCAAAGTGGGGTTATACAAAATTATTGTGTTGCAAGTCTAAAACGGATTGTTAATCCGTTACATCCCTAATAATGCGTTACTACATGATATAGGATGGAGAAGATTGTGATTGAAGACCTTGAGGAGGAGGTTAAGACGTTGAGGAAGAAGAAGAAGAAGAAGAAGAAAGAGGGATGAACGTCTTAGAAGACAAGGATAACTAGAAGGGGAAAGAATGAATGAACGTCTTAGAAGGTAGGTATGTGGGGGAAGGGGGAATAAAATAAAATAAGAAATAAATAGGACCGACCGACCGGGAACTTGGACTGAAGGGAGCGGGAACGTAGGGACGAAGGGGAATATGAATGATACGAGCAAGAGTACACTGGGATGAAGGGGAATGATATGATAATAGACAGAAGAGAGAAAGAAACCCGGCAATATATATATATATACGGGCAGTCCATATGAACTGAGCTGAAGGAAGGGAGTAAATAGGGACGAAGGGAATATGGTACGGATGGATGTACGTAGGTATGTAGGTAGGTACGTAGTTGTAGTAGTAGTGCAATATTTAATGCAATTAAATGCACATATGAGTGTAGGTAGGCAATGCATGGCTGGCGTTGTCAATGATGTATGTCTTTGCTACTGCGTGCTGCTGTTGATGCAGTATGGGATAGCAGAATGAACATATGTGCAGCGCAATATAATAACATGATATACCCTGGCCGAGCAAATTGTGAATGAGCTGTGATGGTACTCAACGCACGTTTATATACAAAATTACAATTTTTAGAATTTATTACACTGAATACAATTATATACATCAAATACAGCATTGAATCTTTGCTATACTTATAATTTATATTTACATTATATATCTAGGTTACATCTATACTATACTATAAATATATACAGGTCTTACAGACTAGAGCCAAGTATTTAACAATATCTGTGCAGAATAAACAGAGTGTGTAAATTAAATATCTAGGTTACAGCTAGGTTACATATAGGTTACATCTATACTATACAATAAATATATACAGGTCTTACAGGCTAGAGCTTAGTATTTAACAATATTTGTGTAGTCTGAACAGAGTGTGTAAATTAAATATCTAGGTTACAGCTAGGTTACATCTATACTATACAATAAATATATACAGGTCTTACAGGCTAGAGCTTAGTATTTAACAATATTTGTGTAGTCTGAACAGAGTGTGTAAATTAAAATTCTAGGTTACATCTAGGTTACATCTATACTATACTATAAATATACAACTTTAACATAATACTGTAGTTACTTATTTAACAAATCTATATGGCCCAAGGGCAAACTAAAATTACAATCGTTAGGGTCCAGAAACACCCTTGAAATATCTAATGTGTCAAATGCTAATCTATTTACACTTACTACGTACATGTTATGATCCACGGATCGTATAGAATTTACAATAATATTACACGGCTTGTTGGTCTTAAGCATTTGTTTATACTTTTCGTGCCTGCATTGGCGTAAAGCAATTGCCGGAACGCCTCTGCATTTCTGCTGATCACTATTATCTATATATAACATACTGTACATTTTAGGCTTAAGTATAATTAATTCTAATACATCTAAGCTCTGTATTCTTATTTTGCCACTCTCGTCTTTGTTCAAAAGATACAATTCTGGATATTTGCTTTCGTACAGTTTAAAAAACTCGTGATTCCGTGGAATCTTACTAAAATCAAATTCTGTACGTGCTCTTATTTTATCATCCCAGAGAGTATTTAATGGGTCTAATATATCTAACTCATACGCGTCGGTATCTGAGTAATCCAGGTAGGCTCTATTCTGGAATATTCGACACAACATATCAAACTTTTCATAGAAGTACACTTTTGCATTAGCTAGAATTGCCAGTCCTGTGAGTGACAAGTCATTTGCGCGATAACTCTTAAGATATTGCGTAATAATACTTAAAGAATCAGACAAACCATTAAAATCTTTACATCGTGGTAGTGCAAGTAATTTTTCAGCTTGTGCGGTACTGGTGCAAACACTGGTTTCGACAAACTCGTTGCATTTCTTTAAAGTCTTGCCGTATAATACATTGGAACTTAGTTTAAGTAATTTGTTTTCAAAAGGGGTCTTTGCTTGCTTTTGTCTTTCTAAGTTCGCATCTATATAAGTTTTAAAATACCGCTGTTGTTTGAATCGTACACCGCAATGTATTTTTAAAAGTACTATTCCTTTCGCAAGATAGTAGCGTAATTCCTTAAAATGAACTGTGTAATTGTGTTTGTCATAAAGGGTTAACATAAGTCTTGGGCGAGATATAAATTTTTTAATTGAAGCCATTTGGCGGTATTTTAAATTTAACTGGCTCGGTATTTCTTCGAGCTTTATTACTCTCTGTTCCATGGCAAGAGGCAAGTTTGCGTCTCGTTTATGTAAATGTTTTGGATACTGCAAGTCACAAACAAGTACATACCCATAGCTTCCTTCCGTACATCCTAATGTGGGGTCAGTCCAGTCAATGTTTATAAGATCTTTTGTTTCCATGTACTCGTAATCAGACACTGGCATCAGTGCTTTCATACTGTGGGGATATAAACTATTGATGTCTAGTGAGAGTGACTGTCTTCGTGGCTGTGATGTGTCTAACCCACCCGGACAACGCTCGTGATTTGCAATCACATGTTTCTTTGTAAATATACATTGGCCCCCCCGTATTCCTTTTTTTGCAATGTCAAATACCCTGTAATCCCTTATGTAATCTATTTCGGCTTTTGATTGCTTTAAAAAACAGTCCCACGAGAAGCTTGGCAAAGTCAAAGAATAAGTTGGGTCCAGTTCGTAAGTTTTCATTCCAAATCTTCTGAAATTTTGCCAAACTTCAGCAAGTAGTACTGTATCCAATAAACAACTAAAGCGCATGTAATCAGCTAATGTCTCAAGGCTGAATTTTGCACAGATGTTTTGAACAAGCTCCCATTCGCTGTCTGGTATAGGCAAATCATCAAGTAAAGATTTTCTGAAATACGATCTTGTGGGAATAGGATTATTAAGACTTGCATTATTAGTTAGGGACAAAAAAGGAAAATAAACTGGTTTTTGTAATAACACGAGATCATCCTGGGATGGTTTTGAGAGTTTTACTTTCTTTGCAAACGATTCTTGGCTTTTTAAAGGTAAAAATTTATATATACACTGTTGCATTATTTTTAGTGACTAGGGGTCTTTTGCGTTCAGTGATTCTACAAGTTCGAATAAATTTGAGTCGAAAAATAAATTGGCATCCATAACACGTACTTTAACTTTTGAAGAAACAGATTTCCCAGTATAGTTGTTTTTTTTTGTATTTTCAGAAGGGTATTCTAAATGTAATTTGGGAAGCCAAGTATCCTTTGCAGTTATTGTTATTGAAATAAATTCTTTAGGGGATTTTGCAAGTACACGTACGTCTTTGGAAATAAAAAAATTAGTTTTCATTGCATTTATTAAAAGGTGATAATCAAAAGAACCTCCGTAATGAGAAATAAGTGGGATCTCGTGCTTGTATTTGATTCTAAGGTAACAACGACTGCATGCAGCAAACTCAAAGTTTCTTAGATCGTGGTTATGATGAAACGTCCGTAAAATCTTATTTTCTTTACTGAATTTGCGGTCACACAAGTGGCAATGCGTAGCTTGTTCAAACTGTTTTTTTACGCTATCTGTTGGTAGTATTTTGTTATTTGTTTCTCTAATATGTGTAAGTAGTCTGTTTGCCCAAAAAAATATACGTGTAAAAAAGTGTTTGACAATATCTTCTCCATCAAAATACTCTATAGATACAACGTTGTCTTTATCTTGAAATCGCCTAATAATAATAAAAGAATAAGCCGCAGGTGTAATTTCAGTTGTGTATTTTGTGTTTTGTTTTGTGAGTTTAAAATTTTCGATTGAGGTTGCAAACGTAAAGAACTTATAAACAATTACAAAAGGGTACGGAAGTGTTTGCCATGGCTTTGAAAACTTGACTCTTTACCATGGTTCAGGAAAAATAATTTTTCTTTCTTTGAGTTCTTGACAGTTTTCACTGTGCTGTAATAAATTTTTTTCAGAATTAAAACATCTGAAACACAATTCGCAATAAAAAGTTTTACGATTACGTCCATTACACATAAATTTATCTAGATCAGTAATAAGAACCAAGTGGTACGAATTGTTCTCGTCTTCCTTTTCTTGGGTATAAATTAAAAATAAATTACACATTTCATTTATACCAGAATTACGCGACCGTCTTACCGGGACAATTTGGTCTTTGCGATGACTCCATATATTAATACCAAGATTATTTTTAGTTTCAAAATTACTCAAATTGTCGCCAATATGTAAAGGAAAATTAATATCTGTAAAATCAAATTGTGAAAAATAGGTAACATACTGCTTTGGGTCTTCTAATTTTTGTTTGGCCCAGCAAGTGGTGTACGGTTTATTTGTCTGCTTATTTACTTTATACCTAGCTAAGATTTCATGGCGGAATCTGTGAGCAGCTACACAGAATTTAAAGCAATCATTGCATTTGTTTTTTTATATTTAAATACCCAGTTTTTCTGTGGTTAAGTTTTGGGAATTTAATATATCCTTTTGTTTCAGCATTTGAAAACAAGTAATACTTCTACTTTAAACTGAATTGATTCTATTTGCTGAAGTGTCCAACCAGTACCGTGCTTATTGAATTCATTTAATTTTTGTATAACTTCACTTGCACTGTTGAATATAAAGTTTTCGATTTCGTCTCTACTTATTATATCGTAACTACTTGACAATAGACTAATACTTTTTTCTATTTTTTTTGGTTCGTTTTCTACAACAGTTTCTAATTCTAACGCTACTACAATGATAAGTTGAACCTTAATACTAGTATTTACAGCTAAGTTTTGAGTTAACAATTTTACAATAGACTCGTATAGTTCAGTTAAAATATATTCGATGTCTTGAAAATCTTCAGTTGGTTGATGCTTGTAAGTAACCATGAGTCTCATGTGAGATCTTGAGGATTCTTGAAATACATCCAGATCTATTAATGACGAACGACAAGTACGACGAGAAGGACCTGCAGGACTATCTTCAGTGCTGGTAGTAGTGCTGAGTCCATAGGTTGCTCCTGAACGACTGGTTCCACTGCCAGTTAGATGTTGGTTTTTGTTGTCAAAGTGGGCAAGCCGCTCGCCAGGATGCAGACATTGATGATGGGCTTTCACAGAACAGAATCGGTTGCAATCTCCACAATGATGAGTTTCTTCAACGTGAGATTGGTACGGCACATACCATTTGCATTTGAACAGACAGCCAGGGATGGAACACTCAAAGCACTTTAAAGCAACAAACACAATATGATTAGAAACCCATGGTATATAATACAGTAATATAAATATATGTATAAGGAAATACAATTTAGATATAATACAAATATGAAATGTTAATAATGCTTTTTACCAAGTTATACGTACATAGTCAGTTCTACCAGTTTTAATTACAGTTGGGTAGTTGGGTTGTTCGTGGTACTGTATGGAGTTTATGCAGGGGGCTATGTACGGTACCAAGCCTGGTTGATCCATGTCTGGGCTCCAGTAGTGTTGTAGAATAGATGAATGAATGTAAGTGGTGCTGGTGTTCTTTTAGACTGGTGCTGAGGAGAGAGATGGTTGATGTCCGGGCAAGAGCTCAAAATGATGTGATGGTCTTCTATGAGTCCGACCTGGTATTTATAGCTGTTCCGTGGTGGGTGGTGTCCACCTCGTTCTGGTTAACCCCTTCTGATTTTTGCAGGGACCAGTGCTTCCCATTACGAAAAATCTTTATTATCTTGAATACAAATAGGAAAAAGACCAGAATAAACGACACGTAGATAGCTGCAAAGGCGCAAAAGAGAAACAGAACCATATGTACATGTCATACTGGCTTAATATCGTACACGATTTGTATGCGTATCATATCGTTCACATTTTATACATATATATTTGTATTATACATCTATATCTGTTTTGTACTCACTAATCAAGTCAAACGTTGTATTAACTACCGGTTTTGCTTCATTTTGATGGTACTTGTCTACAACATCCAGTATGATTCCGTTTTGCGTATTTAAATTTTCGAGCATATATTTCATAGCTTGAAGAATCAGTTTGTTGAATGAACTGGGTTTTGTCACAGAAGATGGCGTGGTATCAGGGCTGAGGGAAGATGGGGTATCTTGCCAGAGGTTGTTTCTTAAGGCTTTTAATGCCAACTTTTCCTTTTTAAATAACCCATTGTGGTTTGGTGTACCTTCGTAGCTTGATGTGGTGCTTTCAGGATCTAATTTCTGAATATTTGATTCATGTTGGGCTTGCACTGCAACGTTGCAACATATAGCAAGTAAGGGAAACGCGAGTACGCAGAGCACTAAAAACACACGTGAGGAGAACATTGTATGACTTTGTATTAATCACTATGACACTTCTAACAAGACTGACACTATTTTATAGATGGCAGCTCTTTTTATGTATATCGAGGTTTACCTTTTTGAGTTCCACGTGTATTGCTGCTTTGTCTCACATATGGATATCCACGGTTGCGAGCTAATTTAGTTTGTGGTTTCTTGATACTGGCTTGAGATATGACTTGCTCGTAGCTGAGCCACTCTTGAGTTGGTAGTTGTTTTAATTTTTCCACACTAGATAGAACACTAACGTTTGGACTATCACTGGGTTCTTTGTAGTTGCCGCCAACGTGCATTGGCACTGCTTTGTATCCTTCAGTTAAATTTTCAGACATACAGTGGTTTTGCTTGGCAACGTTTAAAGCCTTCTGCTCTTCGCGAATTTTCATGAGCTCAGCATAGAGCTTGGGTTCAATTGCTTTCATTACCGTAGCCATAGCTATTTTAGTTAATTAAAAGAATTGTATATTTTATCGGCACAAATTATATCTGACAGTAGTGTAGCACGGCAGATTTCACCGTTGTAAACTTTGTGAAATATTGTTGCTAGGATTCGGCGCACAATGGTTTTGTTTCTTATATATAGTTTGTCCAAGTTATCTAAACTGGTTTGTTTCAATGTTTTTACTAGTGCTTTTACTTGTTTTGAATATCGCGCGTCTATATGTTTACAAAACTTATCTAAATTAAATATACACTCTGCTATTACATATATAAGGTCAACAGTTGCAGATTTAATGTAAGTTACATACTCTCTTGGCTTTGCGTTTGCTAATAATGATAGATATTCAAAGTTTATTTCAAACCGACTCTGTTTCTTCAGTTCCACCGACATGGTAAGTATTATTTATATACATATATGTCTGTACCATTCACTGGAAAAATATTATTACGTACAAACATGTGTGGGTTTGGGCACTGTGGATGTAGGTCCAGGAACAAGTAATTATGTTGGCGTAGACTGCATGCTTTTTCGTATGCTTCTTGCAGGAACTTGGGCCGACCAGGGGCAATTTGTTTTGAAATTTGATTAAATATGCTGCGATCTCTAGGCACGTCAAAGAGAACTAGGTATTTTGTACTTAAACTAGTGGTTCTCAGTTCTTTAGAAAATGCGTTTTGCAATATAAGTATAACACTGAAATTCATATGGTGCGACAATTCTGTGAATACTTTTTGAACTAATTGCCTAGCTCTGAGGTTTGATTCCATATAGTTTAAATGATCATCTAACACAACAAGACATGGGCTGTCTATTTCTTCAATTAATGACTCAATATTTTCTATATTAGATGTTAAAGTTATATCCTTATCTTCTATAAAATCAGTGCTTAAAAACTCTGATTGGTCAGTATGAACACTAATATACAAAACTTTATTAATATTACTTCCAATTATTTGCCTACGGCGTTTTACAATTTCTAAACACAGAGTACTTTTACCAGATAAACAAGGGTTACATAGCATAGCCGTGAAAGGGTGTAATAATCTAAAGTCAACAGTATCTGATGTTGCCATTGTCAAATTCAAACGGCAACTGATCAGGATTTACAAATTACAACTATATTTATAGCAAATTTACAATTTTTTATCTTACAAACTATAATATTTACAACTATTGCTTATACAATGTACTAGTTCTTCCTATTATATATACATTTTATTATTATTTACATAATTAATAGTACTTATGCTTAGACTTTTTACAAATTTATATAGTACTCTAAGTATTTTATGTACAATTATTTAACATTTATAAACAATTTTATAGAAATGACTATTTTAGTAAGACTACTGACAAATAGGTATATCTTATACAATGTATTTTATATACTATTACTATAATCTAACAATTTATTTTGTTTTTTTGACTACTTAGACTATGTTTCCTACTTAAATTAGTACTTTTTACATTTTTTTAAACTAATTTCATATTAGACTATATATGTAAAGATTATATATTTACAATATTCAGTGCTTAAGGTTACGTCTTAAGGTTAGGAAAACCATAACATATTTTTACAAAACTCTGGACAACATACTTTATACGTATTAGACTGTAACTTATATTTATAGGTAGAACACTTGCTTACCATAGGAATCATATTTACAAATTTTTTCACTTTTTTATCGTTAGCTAGTACAGAACATGTAAATATATTTATAAAGTCTTGGTATGAGATACCAATTGAACGCGAATATAGGAAATATAAACAATACATTCCACAAACAGTAGAACGTCCACTCTGCAGTGCTGTACAATTTTCGGAAATTATATATCGCCCAGGCCATTGGAGGTTTCTGTATTGTTGAATGGAGAACCCATACGAGTCAAAATATTCGAATGACTCGCTTAAAACTATCCAGTAAGCTATCCAGTGACGTCCAGCTCCCTCTAGCGTGTCTGTATTTTGTATTATTGCTATTGAATACGATAGATTTCCGTTGGTGTTTTCTTCTCTTGCATTTTCTAAGGTATTCTTCATTTCGTCTGCTGCTATTACGTAGTATTTGATTCTTTTTCGGCCAAGTAAGATTCCGAGACATTGCTTCAACTCTGCTGTATTCATTCTGCATAGGGTTGTTTTTGTTGTTGTTGTTTAGTCAGCTTCTGGTCAGCAACAGACAAGTCTTGAATTGGCACACTTGGTTTTATACACAATTTTATTAGGTGATCAGAGATTGTGCTCAATGGTTCTGCACAGCTTAACGGTTGACAATAACTTGTTTATTGCGGTCAATCTCAATGACGGTTTGGTACTGGCTATACAGTATAGCTGTAACGGACGCGGTCAATGCGGTTTTGAATTTTAACTGGATTTGTACTTGACCAGATTTGTTTACACTCAACGCATTTGCCTGTGTAGGTACTAGCTCAAATGCAAACAAGACTCTTCCCTTAGTGTGATTTTGCTGCGATATACCATTTCCAAGGCTTGGGTTGGCTGCGGTTTTCTTCAAAGTATTCAAAGCAAGTAAATAATTATCTTCGCCATTACCAGACGCATCTTTAAAGCTCACGGGCAAAGTCTTGTACTCTACTGCTTCTTGGTTCATTGAAACAGTGATTTCGCTGAGGTTAAAGTGTTGAAAGTTGCAGAAAGATTTTGTCAGTTTCCCCAAGTATGCTTCTGAATCCACAAGTCCAAATACTATATACTGCGGCAACCTTCCGTTGATACAATTATCCAGTGAATGTGAACTGACTCCAGATGGTATGACAAAGTTCTTGATCTCAGGTTCAAGGCATGGATACTTAAGTGTCCCGTTGTTGAGGTTAAGTCTATGCTTCTCAATTGCAAGTGGGGATACTGTCTGCCGCTTCAAGTACAGTACTGCATTTACAATGTCTACACGGAACGGACATCCAGAATAACCAGTCCGCGTTTCAGTTTCAGCATCGATGCAGAAGGCAGGGTGAGATCTGCGCATGATAATTCTTATATCTGTTTCTCCAGGCAGCATTCTTGTTTGTTCAAAGAACGGTGACTCGGGTCTTCCCACCATAGTAAACGGTTTTGACTGTTGGGCAATATTGTATCTTGCTAAAAATCCGTTGTCTGTTTTCTTGAATTCATCCGGTTTAATGTTTGGGTAGTACAGCTGATCCAACATTCCATGCTTCTTCTCAATAGGGTTTGATGAAAGTTCCCTTTTCAAGTAAGATCCAATAGCATAGTGATTCGAGTTGTCACTCACAAGTTGGCCATTTATAAAGAATTCCATGTTACTGAATAGGCCGTAAAACAACATTGAACACGGAGCGACCACGTCGGTAGCAGCGATCTCCTTCCCATCTGCTAGCATTACACGGCATGTGAGTTCCAAATGAGATTGGTTTAAGTTGTAGTATTTTTTAGGAGATTTTATTATATCAAATATAAGAGGATTCTCATTATCCCTCGGACTAAGTACTGGATAATATGGATAGTATTCTGGTGCATCTTCAACACTGATATTGGTCGGGGGAAGCTTGTCAAGCACTAGGTTGCTTTGTATAGACTTCTAGGATCCCTCGTACACCGTTGGTTCATCGTGAAAGCCTTGGTTTTCCATGGTTTGCGGAGCTGATATTAGACTTTTGATACTGCTTCGTTGTAGTCTGAATGTGGAATGACAAGTTTTCAGATAAACTGGGGATTATATCTTATCGTCGTCGGGTAATTCGGCGTCTACGCCCTGCTCCAGTTTGGGTGGAACTTCTGCTTGATACAGTCCGTTTAACACAAGAGATTGGGGTTCTTCTGAGTCGACTCCCAATTTGAGTCCTTTTTTTGACAGGCCTGAACCTAGACCCTCCTGCCTGAGTCCGTCTGTACACCATCCTTCCCCCTCCACTCTGGGTTGCTCGAGCTGGTTGCTTACGGGATGAGCTTCTGTGGTTATTGCATGAAGTTCGGCGATGACTAACTCTGCATTTACGGCCTTTGGTTGTTTGTTTGGTTGCTCTTCGTGGTCTTACAGGCTCAAGGTATTGGTTATCTTCGATGTTGGAATCACTAGATGTATTTCCAACGGTTTCAGCGGTTTCAATTACTGTATCTCCTGTCCCCATTTGGTTCTTGTTACTGGTGCTTGTATTTGTATTCACAGAAATAGGCTCAAGAATACAGTATTCACCAAGCAAGCTGTCTTTTGCAACGTCTTCGTCTACACTTGAATCTGTGTCGTATATATTTTTGCACAGTATCTTACGCATTATATATAAACAGTACTATATATTTCGGCACTAGTATTAACGCATTTAGGCTGGTTTGCAATTATTAGGATAAAAGAACTATAGAAATATTTGATGTTGTCACTTCAAAGGTTAGATAAGAATAACTGAGAAACTCGCACGTCTTCTCCTTTTATACTTGGCGGATTCATGCTTTCTTAAAAATTTCGTGGTCGAAATTGCAATTCTACGATTGTTTGAGTACTCTTATCAAGTTGCACAAGTGAACGGTACTCATTTACTAAACTAAATCTTATTAGTTGGTGCTTCTGTCTGTGTAGTGGCACAAATAGTATAGGGACAAAGCTGTGGACCGTCTCACAAGTGTAATCATTGAATATATCGACAGCTCGAAATAACGGTAGTGAATGAAAGGCATATAACTGGTTTTCGACTAGGCTGCATAATACAAGCAGTCTTTTTCCTGGCACAGTGTGTTTAGGCTCAACATCCTCGTCAAATTCTTCCTTCTTCATCTCTTCTTCTTCTTCTTTTACTAGTTCTGGCTTAAGTTGCGCAGATACACCAGCTTTGAATATGAAATTGTCATCAAAGCCAAAAAATCTATTAACAAGTACTGAAAGCTGTACTGTAATATCTTCTCGTAGGTCTGGTATACTGAGAAGTCCATTAGCATGTTCGAACTGAACTTGCGTATCACCATACAAACTTGCTAACAAAGTACGGTTAATTTCATGTATGACGTGATCCAAATCGAGTTCTTCTGGTTCCTTCATTGGCATAAAGTTTGCATATTTCTTAAAAATGCGTAAGTTCATGTATTCGTAATCCCCAATTTCATTGTATTTTTCTACATTCAAATCAAATTCAGACTCGTAGACGCCATTATAAAACTCACTGACTTTACAACAAAGAGCTCCTCCGAGAACGACTGGCTGTAACCTGTTTGAAATACAAAAGACGAATACATGTAAAACTCAAAATGTATGCCTATATATACAACTATTTTATTTGCGTACTTATGATCCAGCAATATTTGTACCTTTGTCAAATAGGAGTTTTGTACGGCTAATTCTAACTCGGTCGCCTAGGGAATACTTTGCCTTTCTTTTTTCTGTGTTTTTAATAATATCTGAAAACATTTTCCTCCAGACCTGGTTCTCGTTCAACTGGTTAACCTGGGAAGGCGCCATTTGAATTGTTGAGTAAAAGGTATTATTATACGTCCTTACAAATGCTGGAAAAATATCTACGATCCTAGTAGTATTCCTTTCAGTCATGTATCTAGCAATCCGTTGAAAGATAGTCCTATACCAAACAATACATGTATATATTACTCTTGAACGTGACTTCAACATATAGTGACTAGATATATGTAGACATACCATGCTAACTGACTAACCTAATTACGCGTTCTACAATACTGGATTTTGTCTCGCTGTACGTATTATAGTATTTTATTCCATGGCCTTTGAGAAACGTTTTAAACGACTCGGCTCGAAACTCTGTACCTATATTCAAATTAATATAACAAAGTCAACCCACAATTCCTATGTATTTAAACCTATCACAGGCATATACAGTATAATGTTTTTTAAGATTTTTAAATATGTTATAAAATGTAGGCCAACGCACCTTGATCTGTGAATAAGAATATTGGAATTTTCTTCGATTCTCGAAAAATGTCTTTGAAGGCTTTGATAACAGACTCTGGTTTTTTGTTTTTAATGAAACGGCAGTAAAGTTTCTTTGAAAACGCATCAATAAGGAATAATATATTAGCATAGCCAGAATTGTCTTTGGCAAACTCCTTTCCCATGACTTTCAGGTCAGCGCAGTATATCTCCCCTTCCATGTTCACTAAAGTTCTTCGCCGTTTAAAATTTTTACGTATAGGACGGTGCATTGAAAATGAACGCAACTGACTTAATTCTTTATTTACTACTGCTTTATCGTGAAAGTTTTTGTTATTCTTTAGAAAACCGCTGAGCGCCGAGTAAGAACCCTTTAATCTTGAGTTTAGGTACGATTTACGTATTTCAGCCATTTTATGAGCTGCATGTTATACTGACCTACTCAGAACAATTGTAGACTGTAAATGCACATAGTTCTACAAAATCAATGCTTTTGATACATTTTAGCTAGAATTTACATGTGTACAATATTTTTAATAGAATAAATTTTGAATATACAATAAATACTGACAATATATAGATACTTGTTTTTTTGAATTTTCTACCTTTCAATCAAACTACTACTGATACACACTATACTTCTGGCGAAACTGTACAATGCTTTAACAAGTAGTACACACACTTTTTAAGTATTTAATAGTGTACACAAAAAATGTTCACTTTGTCCAAAAATATATAGATGGCATTGACTAAACGTTGACAGTATAATACAAGAAATACCTTAAATGTTAAAGTAAAACCTATGGTTTATAAAAAACGTGCAACTTTTTGTTGAATATTTGCTTGGCGTTCTTCCCTGCAGCTGCTTTGAAGCTCTTCTAATCGTTTTTCCTCATTCCACCGCAATTCCATTTCGCGCTTGTGTAAAACATTTAAAAGTCTATTTGCTTAGATAATTTCATGGTCCAAAATCATAAGGTTTTCAAACGATGCAAACCGCGACAAGGCAACGTACGTGGTACACGCAATAATTTCTCTGTTGTCTAGAAAAACGCAACCAATAGGTATTGTGGTTCCCTGTGATCTGTAACAGTACATAAAAAATAATTGCTTTATTACATGCTTAAAAATTATAAACACGTATATCTATCTAAGGATTTACAAAAATGTTTTAAAATAATTTAATATATATTTTCTGACCTGTGAACCGTCATTGCCCAGCTAAGAACCAGTGGAAACGCCTGAACCCGAATATACTGCTTAGTTTTTAGATCTAGTTCGTTGTAGTTAATACGCAAAATCTTACATCCGCGTCCTCGTGACGTTACCACGATGTCGTTGCCTCGGTAAGACGGAAAATCTACAATGATTGACTCAATGTGGTTCTTCCAGTAGAGCCTGTTGCGTGATGGACTGAAGACAATATCAACAACTTTGCCTCTGCTACCGTTCACAAGATTTGCTTTGACATCAATATTATGGCTGAGCATGATTGGAACGCCATAGTCGATCTCTAAAGGGTCTTTTGTAAGAGAAGAGTGCTCCGCAATGATGACAGGAATTTCAATTAAGTCAGGATGTAGTTTTCGGATCATCTTTCTGGCAAATAGAAAAAATACAAATCAAATAATATGTTATATTTTAGCTTACTATAGTTTGTACAATATATTCAAGCCAGCATGTCGTTATCGTCGCTACTTTATTAATCAGATTTAGATTCAGTGTCACTCTCGATTTCGTCGCCAAGTCTTACTGCAAAAAGAGGTTTTCTATATAATAGGTTAGCAAGTAATAATCTTGCGTGTAAATAACTTCTGTACTACATTGTAGGCATATTTAAGCCAGCGTTTCTAATTCTTGAAGCTGATACAGAGTTATATATTTGAAAATATTCACGTTCCAAGTGTATGCCTGAATGTTTCTTTAAAAATCTTAGTGGATGTCTGTTGATAAAAAAAACAGTCAAAGCAATGAAACTTTCCTCTGACTGATAGTATGAAATAGGAAACAGGAACACCAAAAAGCTGAATGTGGCACTTTGTGCATTCGTAGTTTTCTTTAGGCTTTACTTTTAAATGATGGGTTGGAATATAGTTTCGGTAAACTCCGTCAATTAAATACTTGTGACGATTTTCTGACCATTTGTCTGAATCACACCCTTTACAATAAAAAGTCTCACTTGGACTTGTAACTACAATCAGCGAATCGTTGCAAGACAGGCAAAATGAAATGGATTGCTTGCAGTCACCCAGGACTGAGCCGCGACAGTGAATTGCCCAGTGGTTGTCTACCGGAGGCTTCATTGCGACTGACCAAAATATTGTGACAGAGTCCTATATGACTACGGTGGGGTAAAAGATAGTCAGGAGGTTCAACCAGCCAAACCCTGAAAGCTCTGACTTATTGCATACCCGTTGTATTCAGGGGGTTGCTTGGTAATTTTCAACCAACGCATGCGTTAAAACTTGTGTCCCTGTCTGTATTGATTGCTTATGTACAACTATAAATATAAAAAATAAAAACCAATATACGTACTTATTATGGGCGGCGACGTTACTGTTCAGTTCATACAAATGTATTGAATTTTCAAATGCTTGAAGTTGTTCTGCGTTCAGGCTTGTTCTCAAAATATGTTTTTGACGTTGCTGGAGTTTAAAAAGATCCGCAGGAGTACATTTCCAGTATCTCAGTCTCATTAAAAATTCGTAGAACTCTTGTTGCTTTGGATCAGTAGTATTTTGTCTAAAAGGTTTGTCCAAAACAAAAGCTGTTGTAAAAGAGTTGTAGACTTGAACTGCTTCTTTTAAATCGTCGGAAACGTTGAAAGCAAATTTAGTATACAGCGAATAGTCTCCACAACAAGATGTTTGATTAAAGTCTCCAAACATGACAACTGTTCGTCCTGCAAAAGGCAACGAAGCTCGATATGGGTCTACTAGTTTAAAATATCTATCAACAAAATGAAGCAGACGAAGACCAACAGTTGAAAGTTCGTCAATAAGTAAAACTTTAACATTTCGAAAAGCGATTCTGTCGGCCTGTGGTATTCCATTGCGAAGCTGGTCTATTAAATTACCGTTTAGATACGGCTTTATCTTAAAACATGAGTGAAAAGTTGTCCCTTTTAAATTTGAAGCACACATACCCATGAATGAAACAGTTCGAAATGAAAACTTTGCGTCACGACTTTGTTTTTGTGACAACATATAGTTTATAGATTTTAAAGTCTGAGATTTTCCAGCGCCAGGAGTGCCTGTGACAATCATTCGTAACGGCTTTTTGTAGAACAATCGATCTGGCAACTCAATTTGTTGCTTTACAAGGTCTATTATTTGCTTTTGTGGCGGTGCCAGAAATGTGTATGGTACATCTGGTGGTGCAAACATTTCTAATATTGCAGCTTGTGTTATTACATCAAATTCTGTACAATCAAATGAAAAAAGTTCTTCGTATTTTAAAGTTTTATCAGAAATGGATCCTGTCAAATCACACGTACATTTACAATCCTCGTTGTTTTTTGCACTGAGTCGATGTTTATGCACACAGTCAGGACAGAGAGAATGATTTAGATTAAATGCATAAAACCTTGACTGTGGGAGCAATGGTTCAACTGGAAAAGGTTCGCTTTTAAGTCTTGGTAAACCAGGCCGAGTTGCGTCTTTATAACGTTTTAAATTTTCCTCTGCAACCTCTGCAAACTCAAACGGGGTTCGTTTGCAAGAACAACATTTTACGTGTCTACAACAAATCTTTTTTTGTGGTTCGTTGTTATATCGTTCTGGTGCTTGTACAACTTTGAGAAATATTGACGGAGCTTTTAGCCACAATTTTCCATCGCGAGTGTTAGCACAAGTTAATCGTTGAAGTTGAACTGAAAAGAATACTATATTTCCGTGGCACAAACTACAAGTAAATCTCTTTTGAACTGAGTTAAAGCTGTTTGAATGAAATCTGCCGTTGAAGTCTCTATTAAAATATTTCTTTTCTGTTCGTCGAGACCATAAACTTCTCTTGGCGCAAAAACTTGTGCCACAGTACTGGCAGCTAACTAGAGTCAGCATGCTCAATGTATACTGTATACTGTCTAAGACCGGCCGTGCACTAACAATTTCAAATGTAGATAGGATATTTTTATTTTACATTGAATATCTATTGACTTTTACAAACTATATTTCATTATATATATATAAATATATTGCATTTGGTAATTTGGCTCGTGCAAAAGAAATAAAGTTTTAAACTACCATCCAAGTCTTATTTTAAAATACAGAATAAGTAAATTCAATATACCAAGTATTTTTTTGTTTCAGATATTCTACAAATAATTTACTGAAAGTGCAAACAGAAATATTTATTCGTTCAATAATAAATCACAAAATACAAATCGTCAAATAAACACAAACAACAAAAATATGATCAAGACTCAATACAAAACTGAAAAGTTTCAACTCTACATTTGCTATTTAGTGGTAAAAATACAAGCAAGAAATATTTGTAATGACAAGCAAAAATAATATGAAGTTACAAGTTATTGCTACGCATGCAACAGGATAGGAATGGGGAAGGCAAGCAAGGCAAGTGTAGTAGTTGTGGTGGCAATGGTATAATGTACAAGGCAATACTAGAGACAGAGGCAGGGCAGTGAGTTCAGGCAAGAAAAATACTTAACAACAAACGCTACAGTACCGGCAGCCAACTAGAGTAAGCATGCTACAAGATACGCTGTATGCTGGCTATCAAGATTTTAGAGCAGCACTGCTAGAAATTGACTGCTCGGTCTGAATTCTGCTCGACAACTGAATTCGATCTGGACCAGCATCTTGCCCTAATGGTGTTACAAACATTTTTTGTGTAAGGTGGGAGAGGGTGGAAGGTTGAACTTCACAAGCCCACTGACCAATCAAGCAAGACATTTCCTGTACCCCCTAGTGAATGTGCATTATTGCAATTGTAAACTTTGGGGGTGACACGGAAAAGTAGGTGTAAATGGGAGTCTACGTTGCCATTCAAAAGTCAATAAATAGACCCTGTTTGCTGAATTCAAAATCATTCTCATTCCAAACCTTGAAGTCGACTCGTCTCTCTCACGTTCTAACTGTATTTATACAACTGTCATACAACCAGCATCAACATGCAGCAAGACAAGGATATAAGCGTACTGCAACAACAACAGGAACATCCAGTCAATCCAATAGTAAACCAAGGAAGACACAGACTTTCGCTGTTGCCACCACTAACCATTCAAACAAGTTCTCGTGTGGAACCATACAAGCTCAACAGAAACAACAGCTACCAAAAGTGGAATTCTGATTGCAAGTCTGTCAACAAATTGTCAACTGCAAACGATAACTTCAACAGCAGAGATTTGTTGCCTGCCAAGGCGCGTGGCATAACCGCTCAAGACTGGAAATTTTTTGAAACTCCTGAAACTACCATCATCCACGAAACTTCTACAGCTGAAGCTCAGATTTGAGCTAAAGTTGTTTACAACGAATATCTGCAGACTTACGTTTATCATTTTGGCCGACGAAACTTTGGATATTGCAACCATTCAAAAATATCGTTTACTTTCTTTGAAAGTCACAACATCGTAGAGTGGGCAAGTCTAATGTTAAAGGAAAATAAAAAACACCCACTTCCAGGAAAAAAGATTACAGATAATTTGCCATACTTTGAAAACAGGACGTATTCACAGATGGCTGAAGAACCGCGCGATCGGGCTAGAAAATTCACGTACTGGCAAAACCCACATTATACTCTTACATCTGTGCGAGTACGTTTCTCATTCAACACCATGACTGGAGCGATCAAAATGTTTATCAACTCCAACCCATCAGACAACTACTCTCAAAAGTGGCCAGCGTATGGTGGCAGCACTATTTCGTTCAGTGTTGTTGAGATGAACGCTCTTGTTGAATATATTACAACTTCTAACTCAAAGCTTGCTGCCATGGAACCACGGGATTTTACATCACGGTCTCGTCAACTTAATGCCTAAGAAGTCACCCAAGAACAACGTAACTCTGAACTTAACTCTGAAGCTCAGCCCGAGAAGCAACACGTTGAAATTGACTAGGATGAAGTTATATCTACTGCCGTAGAAGGATTTTGCCCAACACCAACACCATCAGTTGATTTGAACTCTGGCGCAGTCACAGATTCTGATATTGGCGACTTTGAAAATTCGGACGACGACTGCGATGCTAACGATGAAAACAGTCATGACAAAATCTAACTTCCACCAAACAGTTTTTGTTCCCTCAAACATTGTGTTCCCAATTTTGACGAATATTCATGTTTGTGTTGTACTGTGTCTAGTTATAAAGTTAGTCATTCCAGTTTTCAAAAACATTTCATGTTCATGTACAAAATAAAATGTAGGATTCTCATTATAAGTTTTAAAAATACGTAGCTGCTCAAAAGTGTAAAACAGTATTAAACTTTGTCGTACTTTTTATAACCAACGTGTAACATATTTTATATTCTGATTGTGTACAAGTAAAAATAAAACCAAAAAAAGTTGTAAAAATGTACACTACAGGCTTTGGACTTGGACTGAAATATATTTGTTACCAAAACATAGAGCACATATTTTATTTTATTAGTATAGAAGCAATATATTAGAGAAGCCACATCTTAAATACGCAAACGTCTGTCCAAACAACACAGCAAATACTCTGCCAACTAAGAGTTTCTATCATTGATAGTTCAAAATATATACGCAATATAAATTAGAATGTGTTTTTTCATAAGAAATATTGGTAGCATACTTACAATGCGTGTGGTACTGGATACGTATTACAGGTATATAAGGCCCGCCGTGCACTAACAATTTCAAATGTAGGTAGGATATTTTTATTTTACATTGAAAATATATTGAGTTTAATAGTTTGACTTGTGCAATAGAATTATTGTTTTACACTACCATCCAAGTCTTATTTTAAAATACAGAATAAGTAAATTCAATATACCAAGTATTTTTTGTTTCAGATATTCTACAAATAATTTACTCAAAGTGCAAACAGAAATATTTATTCGTTTAATAATAAATCACAAAATACAAGTCGTCAAATAAAATCGAGCAGCAAAAATAATATCAAGACTCAATACAAAACTAAAAACATTCAACTCTACATTTTCCATTCAGTGGTAAAAATACAAGCAAGAAATATTTGTAAACCCAATCCACAAAAATAATATCAAGACTTAATACAAAACTAAAAAGATTCGACTGTACATTTTCTATTTAGCAGTAAAAATACAAGCGAGCAGTATTTGTAATGACAAGCAAAAATAATATAAAGTTACAAGTTATTACTACGCATGCAAAAGAATAAGGATAGGGAAGGCGGGCAAGGAAAGTGTAGTAGTGGTGGTGGCAATGGTAGAATATACAAGGCAATACTAGAGACAGGGGCAGGAGCAGTGTGTTCAGGCAAGGAAGAGACTCATAAATGAGTAGCACTACTAGTGTGCAGTCGAAATATATATTATTTTTCATGTTTGAGAAGGAGGAAAATGGGTGGATTGTTTGACGCATGAAAATATTCACTGCGCACACAGCACTGCCCCGCCAACCGCTTGGTTTCCAAAAGCCGTCCTGTCCTCGCTCACTAGACGAATCCGTATGTACATGCTAGTGCGGGATAGCCCATCACTATTTTACATGTATTTTTTCATTCACATTTTTTCCCTATTAGTTTGTACGCTAAAGGGCTCCCTATTAAAAGCAATGGACGCTCTCCATCCCTCTCCCTCCTTCTCATTACATTGGACTGCATTCAGTTGCACTGAATTGTACCTACCTACATGGTACACACAGCCAAACATCAGAGTGTACTCCTCCCTTCCCTTTAAATCTGCCTTACGTTCTTTCCTTTCCTACGTACATGCCGCTGTACCTTCGTCCCTATCTATTCCCTTCCTTCAGCTCAGTTTATAAGGACTGCCCGTATATATATATATTGCCCTGTATCCCTTTATTTGCATCTCTCTCTATCTTTCATCCCAACGCATTTAATTGCATTATATAATGCACTACTACTACTACCTACCTACATCCATCCGTACCATATTCCCTTCGTCCCTATTTACTCCCTTCCTTCAGCTCAGTTCATATGGACTGCCCGTATATATATATATATTGCCGGGTCTCTTTCTCTCTTCTGTCTATTATCATATCATTCCCCTTCATCCCAGTGTACTCTCGCTTGTATCATTCATATTCCCCTTCGTCCCTACGTTCCCGCTCCCTTCAGTCCAAGTTCCCGGTCGGTCGGTCCTATTTATTTCCTATTTTTATTTTATTCCCCCTTCCCCTACATACCTACCTTCTAAAACGTTCATTCATTCTTTCCCCTTCTAGTTATCCTTGTCTTCTAAGACGTTCATCCCTCTTTCTTCTTCTTCCTCAACGTCTTAACCTCCTCTTCAACGTCTTCAATCACAATCATCTCCACCCTATCTCATGTAGTTGCGTTGTATACTAGACAATTGATGATGGTTGGGTTGTAGTACGAATGAGAATAAATAGTATGATTATTTATATGTATGATGTTGCAGGGTATTCGTATGTTGTTTATTCAATTTTGCATAATATACTTATAAATTGTATTTAAATGCCGTTGTAGCAGTATTTTGAGCTGGTTTAGCAACTTAAATTGGTACTATATGTTTTTAAGATTTTCAAAAAAAAGTGTCCCGGAATTTTAATTCCCAGATCTGGCAAGCCTAAAAAACCAATTCCGTTGTCCGGCACCGGGTTATAGGAACTAAATGGGTAAACAACGACGAACAATAGTTTATATGCCCTAAAAATCATCTCTACACAAGTTAATGCAGACCATTTAAATTTCTTTATTTAACTACGTCTGTCTAAATTTTGTTTTCCGGCAGCAGCATACTCTGCCTATAAATGCTCAATCTTCACTTTTCTGTCTCCTACCATACAAAAGCTGAATGTGAGATTTCAATAGTGTGATCTGAATGATCTGAGTTTTGTTTGTGAATGGCTCATTTTTTTCCAATCTTCACCAATAGGATAAAGCCTTACACATGCATGCTTTCACTTTCACTCATCTCAGCGGCAAATTTAGCAAGGCACTACCATAGATCAAACAAATGTAATTTTTGTGATCAAAAAGTTACGGGACCTATAAGCTTAAAACTGAACTATCAATTCTATCAATTAGTAAGTTAGTTGCTTCCGTTAAGGTAGTTGACTATCGTAATTTTCTGTTCTATTTTGTCTTTGATTTGAAGCTGTCTACTTGTTGTTGACTTTAATCTCTTTTTAGTAGGAGGATTACTTGCATCACTTCGTCCTTAATATTTTACTTCGATTACTATTTGACAAGTAAGTAAGTTGAAATGGCGAGTATTATAATTAATTAATTGTGGTGTAGTAGTGAAGTAAGTACTTACATGTTAACATTCAATTTTTCTAAAACTTAATAATGAGGGTAATTTTTGCAGCGGGATATATACTCTATTCTAAACATATCATAAATAGCGTAATACATAGTTATAAATAATATCAATTACCCAGCTTACTTAATACTTGATTTGTTTGCTAATTAGTTATATCGTGTAAGAAGAGTATTTTAGTGAATTTGCTGTAAAAAAAAGATGGCGGCCGTGGGGGTGGGGTGTGGGTGGGGTGGGAGGTGCGTGGGTGGTGGGGGTGGTTGGGGGGAAGTCTTGAGATGTTGGGGGGGAGGTCTTGAGATGCTGAGTAAGATGTTCTGCGGACCTTGAGATGCGGGGGGATGCTGCTTGAGATGCTAGGTAAGATGCTGGGATGCTCCTTGAGATGCTAAGTAAGATGATTGGGACTGTCTTGGGTTGCTGGGTAAGATGTTTGAATGCACCTTGAAATGCTGAGTAAGATGTTTGAATGCTCCTTGAGAAGCTGGGTAAGATGCTGGGATGCTCCTTGAGATGCTAGGTAAGATGCTGGGATGCTCCTTGAGATGCTGCGTAAGATGATGGGGACTGTCTTGGGTTGCTGGGTAAGATGTTTGAATGCACCTTGAGATGCTGAGTAAGATGTTTGAATGCTCCTTGAGAAGCTGGGTAAGATGCTGGGATGCTCCTTGAGATGCGGTGTCTTAAGAAGATAGGGCTGTTTGGGTCTTAAGAATGTAGAGTAAGATGTTCTTGAGATGTATATAATATGCTATATGCTACATAATATGCTGTATAACTACAGTTCATTATAGAGATGTATAGTAATTATATATACCATGCAAATATTATGTAATATTAAGTAATTAAAATGATTATTTTGTACATAAGATGTAATTTAAAAGAAACCGCATCAAAATCCGATGAGTACTTTAGGAATAACATGTATTTCCATTATTCCAATGCTTAATCTTATTGGGGTGCGGGGGGGTAGGGATATGTCATTTTTCAGTAGTTAGTGGACCGATTGAGCCCGGACTACTTTTAAAGATCTTAAAAAAGTAAGACTTACAAGCCTGTTCAGTCTTAGTCAAAATCCTATTAGTTGATAATGGGACATTTAAAATTTCGAAACTGATTTGAAAAATTTTGAAAAAAGTTAAACTTTGTTCAAAGTACTTGTTAGTACTACGAGAGTGGTACTGTATGCTATATAATAGGTTTGTGTGAGGGAGCATGCATAAATAACGTGTGTTGGAGGGTGGATGAGGTTTGTAATAGCGATGTATAGAATGGTGGGTGTTGATTGTGGTGAGATGCTTCGGGACGTCATGTATGGATATTTGAGGATGCTGAGGGCAGTGCGGGACGATGGTATGGTTCATGGTGGGGTAGCTCATGGCTTGGGTAGTTGGTACATGAGGATGAATTGGATGAGATTGAGAGCGGGAAGTAATTTTTTATTGTGATGAATTGGAAAGGACAGTTGGATTTTTTTTGTAGACGTGGACAAAAAGGGAAGAACAAAAAATGAAATTAAATGGAACGAGGGAATGAGATCATTTGTATATGGCATACATGTGTGATATGCCTATAGCGACGTAGTTTGAATAGGGAGTTGGTGATTCGCATAAATTATTATGAGCTGCCGTCGTAAAAATTAATGGGTTGTGACTGCTGACTTGACACATATTGTGTAAGCTTCATAAATATTGAAATGCGTAGAAGTCAAAATAAAGCAGTGGCGGGAGCATGGGAAAGTTGATCTCTGTATGAATCAGACCCTAGATTTGGAATCAAGTGATAAGTGAAGTGTAAGTTGAAACCGAAGTTCGGTGATTACTAATGGGAGAACATTAATTATTATTGTATTGTTGGACTGAAAATCCAGGAAGAGAAACGAAATGAAAACGAAAACTGCGTCAGTATGCCGTTGGTGCTGGAGAAGCAGGGATTCTTTTATTCTTTGGATTCAATTCAAAAGCTGAGAAAAATGACTCGTGAGTGATTTAATTTACATAATAAAGACGTATTGCTTGAATTGTGATGGTGACAAGAGAAATTTAGAGGATGAGTTTATTTTTTTAATTACCATTTGTTTGTTTTTTGTGTTGATTTTTGAATAGAGTGTAATGGACTGAGTTGCTTGAACTGTGTGTCCAAAGGATGTTACTATGTTTGGGTGACGACTGGGAAGGATTATTGTCTGCATGACATGACAAAAGCGGTTGACTACATATATCTCGTGGCAATATTCAAGGAGGCATGTGGACACGTCGATATTTGGAAATTTCCGGTTATTGCTGGAAGTATTGGAGGGGCAGTTTTGCTTTTGATTTTTGTGGGACTGGTGATTTTGCTATGCTTCAAGAACCGACTTCAACGATTTCGTTTGGTCGAGACTGAGAGGCTGTTGAAACGCAGAGGAGAAGTGGAGACTCTGGCCCACACCAACAATGCCGAAGTAATTTTTTTAAATGTGTAATTGTGAATTGTGATTGATTTGTGAGTGTGAAGGGGAACCAAAATTGTTAAATTATACGAATGCATATCTTACACTTGATTTTTATTTTATTGTTTTATTTTTAGAACGGACAGCAATGTTCTCATGCTGAGGCCCGTGAAAAACTCGGAACTCCATCGGCTCCAGCCTATAAGAATGTTCGGGGTGACGGGGATTTCCGGTTGGCCAAAGTGCTCCGCACTATCTATGAGACTCGGTTCTAAAACCGTGGATACCATGGGAAAGCTCAATTTTTATTTCAATACTTTCCCATGATGTTTTGTGCTGACTCATTTCTATATTTTTATTTTTGATTATACGAGCAGCAATCTCATTTATTTTCATTTTTTTTTACTGAATAACAAAATTTACATGCTCTTTATACATTTAAACAAGTTTGCTTTTATTCTTATATTCATTTACAAGTTGGGTAAAACTAAAGTAATGCCTTATTTTTCATTTGTATAGTTTACAGACCAAAATGCTCTTTACGTCTCATATTATGCCTCAGATGTTCCAATCAGTCGTTTTTAGAAAGTGTTGAATGTTGGGTTATTTCATTTTTTAAAATTGCAAAATGTCATATGAGATTATTTTTGAAAATTGCAAGCTGTTCCAGTTTCATGATTTCGAAAAGTGTCAAATGTTGTATTTACATATATTTACATATATTACATATTTACATATTTCCATGTTTTTGAAAAGTATAAAATGTTCTATTTAAATACTCTCAAGACGAATATTTTTGTAGATAGTTGATATTGTTTTTAGTGGAAAATGGAAATTGATCATTTTGGTTCTTCACAGACAACGATATGCAGTATGTTATACATAATACTCGGTTTATACAGGTTATTCTTCTGAGGAACAGTTACTTTAAACTAGACTATACATGATGACATCGCACGTTAAAGTTCGGCATGTACGCAATGATTTAGCTCATGAAAAGGGAGTCGTAATATAGTCATACAAATGTGGATTTTTTGTTGTCTTCGCTTCCTGACGTTCCCTAAAATATGTTATGCTAATAAATAGGTAGAAATAAACCTAATATTCAATTAGAATTTCCACAATAATAATAATAATATATTAGTGATTTATTCCTTGTGTATAACCTAAATATAGTATATTCTCACATATATATAATAATATAATATTGTGAATGCAATCCATTGGGACGATCCAATATGTAGCCTATCAGTGTGACGAATAGTAATTTTTGAAACTGGAAAATGTCGTCCCGGAGTCACGAATTCTGCTATATTCGACGACAGCGCAAAGCCAGGGTAATGATGTGTGTTCTTTAACTTTTAGATTACAAATACTGTGAGTAATGTGAGTATAACTGTGTAAGTACAGTGAGATTACCGTCAATTTTATTAAAATTATACGATTTAAGTGGTAACTCTTTTTTTTGGTTACGTTTTTTTTAACAGACTGTATGGAAACTACTTCTTGAACATTTTCCCTCCCAACTTTACGAGTCGATACATCAACAATTGCTACCATAACTACTTAGCATAGGTTTCCTTCCCATCTAACAAGCTTTGTGAATTATGATTATGGTAACCATCACGTAAAGAAATTTTTATTTAAACATTAAACGAAAGAATTTCGAAACCACCATTGCATTGCGTTTATATACCTCTAACGACTCTAACCCGAAATGGAAGTTTAGTTTGTTCCTCATAATGGACTAATAAAGATTTTCAGAATCATGAAATTACTGCGAAGCTAATGCATATAAATCCGTGTAGGCTGTATGATTATATGTTGAGAATTAGGTGAATTTAACAAATATAATATCAAAATATCGTAATTTTTCTGCATGATTTTTCACCAATAGAACTTATGCATCTGACAAGATACAACTTGTGTAGTTAAAAAATCGTTTAAGTACATTTATTTTATTTGAGCAACTACGAAAAATATTATTGTCATATAATTTGATAAGCCTATGTAAGTCTATGTATTTAACCTATGTAAAAAGCCCTTATTTTATTTCCGCAGCCACAGCTGATGGCTGATGGCTAATGCTAGCAGTAACAAAAATAGGGCTGCTGAGCATTAAAAAATTATTTTATAATTAATTTTATGCAAACTGAATGTTGAAAAATGAAAACTGCGATTAGAATTCAACACTATTTTGACGTCACAAACTAAATTAGAGTAAAATAGTTAAGCTAATAAAAAAAACCGTCATATAGTTTTAAAATATCATCTTTGTTATAAAAAACTTATTGTGTCAAGGAAAAGGCAATGGTCAATAAAACAAAATATTGGAGTCAGTCTATCTGTTTACATTATGAGATAATTTCTCAAATACCTAGTTGGATTTTGCTACTAATTTTCGCTTAAGTAGCATCCAGTCATAAATTTGGTTATACCGATGAGAGAGGGAAAGCATTAAATTTCGAAACAACGTGCGGATGTAATCATAATCCGAGATTTCTTCGAAATCAAGATGTCGGTAGTAATTTAAGTATATCATGAATTCCAGAGGATGGTTCTATATAAGTAGACAACAAATGACAAAAAGGAAACATCATTTTAGCAATGGATAATATCATATACTAATTTGTGATAGTTGTAAACATAACACGATAACGACTAATTGCATTATTAGAAAAATGGACAGTTTCAGAATTTAAGTCGGCAGCATGTTAATTGTCGTTGATCTCACTTTGCAGAGTTACTCTACGGAAGTTGACATTTTGACACTACTGATTTTTTCATACTTTTTGCTTTTGGTTGGCAGCCTTTAATCCTTGCCAAGGTAGTCTTCTTCGAAGAAAGTACAAGAAAATAAAACCAAGGGACTCCATATCATCTCTTTGGTTAAAAAACAATTAATTTACAAACTTAAATTATATTGAAAAACCTCATACCGTCTGTGAACAACCAAAATGTCTCATATCCCACCAAGTCAAGCCACTAGCCATCTAATCAAGTCTTGACTTAAATACCCTTGCTTTATTTAAATGTTTTTGCATTAACACTAAATACTAAATGGAATAATTACTTTAAAACGTAAATGACTATATATCTTTAATTTTTTTTTAAGATGATAGTTTTCAGATCTTCTTACACAGTACAATTTTATTATCTCCAAGAAATACTAACTCTAGAAAAGGATAGAATTTCTAGTCAAAAACGTAATAAATATACAGTCTTCTACCGTTATGTAGACGATTAATCCTCATATCCATAGTGCTTAACTGGCTTGTAGAGACGACCGTATCTGGAACGAGGTCCAACCTCCTCATGAACAATTTCGATGACAGCAGGAGCTTCATCGAAATGCTGTTGTTGAACGCGTTGTTGTTCTTCCTGAATTTCAATGTGACCAGGGCGCGGTGGTACTATGCGAGGAATTTGAGGGAACTCATCTTCATCAACTAGATTGACTGCATGAAAAATATCATGAGGTGGAGCAGCGAGATGGTCTGCTGGTGGAGGTGGTGGGGGTGGTGAATGACGATCATACTGGACAAGCTCCATCTCTTCGTTTAGTAGGTTGCCGTAGTTTCGGCGACAGTAGGATTTGTAAATCCAATATCCAAGCCCACCCAGCCCAACCAGAGCCACTCCGACCGGCAATCCTACTGTCAACCCTAGCACATAAAATTTAACGCATTTAAAAATTATGTTTATACGTGGAAAATGTTTTATTTGCATGATTTTTTAAAAGTGTACAATGTTCTGTTTAAATGTATTTAAAAGTTCAAAATGTAGGGATAGTTTGCTAAGTCTTGAGTCAGACCGTTAAGTCTTGCACCCAAACAAAAATTCATATCTCAAAACGGAAGTGACACCGGTTCAAAAATTTTAGTTTTTTAAATAAGTGGGATGGGAAAGCCCCCTAAATCGCAAAACAAAAAAAAGTACAAATGCAAAAGCATCAAACTTATACTTTGTTGAACAAGACTTATCGAACAAAACTTCATAATGTTCTATTTTTGTTTTTGAAAAGTACGAAACAGTCTATTCATATGTTTTGAAAATTGTAAAATGATCTAATCAAAAGATTTGGAGACAAAATTAAAAATATTTATGGATATTGGTTATTGATTTTAGCTAAAAATGGATATAAGTCAATTTAGTTCTTCACAGACGATATCAATGTATTATTATTTAAATAAACGTACAGTAGTTAATGTCGTTATTTAACTGTGATGGTGGTGGTGGTCCGCATTCTTCTTGAGTCTGAAAAAGTTTCAGAATTTCGATACCAAGATTCGCTAAATTCACAACGCAGCTCTCGGTCCCGTTCGTAAGGAGAACATAGAGTCGCCCCAGTTTTTCACAACTGATACACTCGCCTATATACAAAATGTAAAATGAGTGAGTACTGGAACCAGAACAATATAAGAGAGTTACTAGAAAGTTAATATAATTTTGGTTTAGTTTCAGTACTCACTCATTTTAAGATCATAAGAAAAAATTAAAAGCAAAAATAAAATTGAATTGCTCAATCAAACTCCTTTGACCTACTACAAATTCAAAAAAGTGCGCCACGTAGGCGCAAGTATATGCACGTATTGCTCATAGTACTTATGCAGGGTCTTGTTTGATAAGTCTTGTCGATCACGGTATGTTTGGAATGCCCCTTTTGACCATGACTTATCAAACAACGGTAAAGCAGTATGCTGGTGAACATGTTTGAAGAAGGGATGAAAAGCTGCTTACGCATTTTAACTTCCCCATCCCCTCAAATCCATACATGCAGTTAGGTAAGTACATAGGAATTATTTTATGAAAACCAATACACTACATATATGTACATTAGTCACACATATATACCTGCCTTACCAGTTTTATTTGCATATGCTTTCTAAAAGAGGCAAAACTTGCTAGTTCTGCTAAAAATATTTTGCTCACTCAGCTACTCAAAATTATAAAAAACTTTCTCAGTAAAACCACGTATAGTATGCATTGTTGAAATATTATAATTAGGCAGATAGAGATAGCATGACTACAGTGTAGTCTAGTGTAAATTTATCTGTACAGGTTTGAATGAGATCACAAAACATAAACTCGATTGCCTTCAAGGGTCGGAAGCTCAAGAGGGGAACTGTGAATTCTCTGGTTAATTTAAAATCGTCCTCTACCTTCTTATGACCCGAATTAAAAATCGATCTGAAAATTATACTGCAGTCTACAATTATAGAAATATTTAAATATATACACTTTTTAATAAGAAGACCCAAGAAAGATGTTGCTGTTTGTTTCAGAATATAAACGTAAAGAATTCAAATTCTGCATTTAAATCGATCTGAATTGATTAATAAAATTACCTCAAAGTATCATCTCATGGATTGCAACTGACTTTTCCAGATGCCCATTTCCATCAACTGTGAGTCGGATTTCAGAAAACAATTGATCTTTCGAACCATATAATTTCGCCACTCGTTCTTCTTTACTGATTGGTAGTGATGGTTGATGGGAAATACTGACCAAGTGATCCCTGTCAGCCCCTTCCTCAGTTTCCTTAGAATTAGTAGGAATTTCATAATATTTGACGATCATCTTGACTGAGATTATAATAGGCTTTTCATCCGATTATACTTCACGAATTTTACAAAATTCTGAAAAATGGAGGAAATAACCAGAGGAGTCCACGATCCCTGTACCAGAACTTTTCAATTCTCCACCGAAATTACTCTTGCATTCCCCTCCTGGAATTCCAGTCGAGAACTGAAACCCTGTGTTAATGAATAAGAAAGTTAAAGTCCGAGTGTTTAATGAGTATCTTTCCAAAAATAAAACAATTATTTGTTCATGTGAGTTACATGTTACTTACATTTTTGTACACCAATTGGTTTCTGCTCATTCATAAAGTTCATGTCAACGAAGTAATCCCATCGCTCCCCCCCACATCGACCGATGTAAGTGTCAGTGTCTATGGAAGCTTTAAATAGCTGCATTCCATAAGGCTCAGAGCACTTCATCCGGAGTTGCCTACAACAAAATAGACACAATACGAAATGAAAATTTATTTTTTAAATGTGAAATCGGGAGTAAGGAATCAAAACAGTTCATATCCAATTTAAGCTAGAATTAAAATGAGCTTTTTCAAATATACACTAAAGAAGAGAGATGCATACAATGTTAACGACGGGCTACGGGGTTTGGAAAAACCTAAAATGTTTTATTTGCATATGCTTTCAAAATGTCTAAAATGTTCTATTTACATGTATTTTGAAAAGTGCATAAAACGAAAATGGTATACTCCCCCGGTTTGGTGAGCGGATGGGAGGCCATTCCCGAGTTTACCTTACCTCCTCATGTTTATAACCCATTAATATTGAGGGATTTATTTTCCCTCGTTTAATTATAAAATTATTTATTATTATTTTTACACCCATATTTTTATTTTATATTATTAATTAGTTAATTAGCTTAGTTATTTTACGTCAGATGGTAGAGATTGAGTTTATAAAAGGGGGGTCCACCACTCCGATGAAGGTCGGAGACCTATGAAAAGGGGGAGAAGCTCGGCTGCCGCGGTCAGATAAGAATCTCCTATGGTTGTTACGGTAAGTTAAGCTTATTTGTTTTTAAGCTATCTATTTTACGTCAATTTTTGTCTAACATTTTTACAGTATTTTTCCCGTTTTTATGAATGGGGCAAGTCCCTATAATTACGTACGGGGAGTCCCTCGGAACTACACCCGACGTCTAATTTATGTGACAGTAATTTTCCTTATATAGATTTGTTCAGATGACATTATTAATTAATTCTCATTTCCCTTAATTCTAGGAATGTCAATTGATGAGAATCAAGGGTATTTCGCCAATGAAATAAAGACACGAACGATCGAAAAGGAGAGGTAATTTTATCATTAATATTAAATTAATTTAATTTGGAAAGCAAACGAAATATAACTTGAAAATGAAATGATACGATCTTCTCCTTTCAGCATAGGGCTGGGAGCCAAAACATTAAGGATTCAAAATATTAGAATATTAATCTCAGTTTTTCTTTTTCTTTTAGGTTTACGTCCATACAATTACAATGATTATAATGTTTTATAACTATTTCTTACGAGCACTGCCGGGGCAGTGCTTACAGTTTCCGGATCCAGGTCCAACGATTATACGGGTAATTCACAAATATTAAATTCTATTTTTGCTTTTTACGTTTTAACTTATGTTCTATTTACCTCGACAGATAATTAAAGTAAATTTAATACGAACTCACGGAAGAGAGCAGAGAATATGGAAACCACGTAGCACGGGAAAATTACTAAATATAATTTTACAACAATAACTTTTTCTATTTTCTTTGATTTTATGAATAAACCAACAGACGTCCTCGAGACGCATCTTCGGCTGCATGGCATCGACCTTCTTTTGGTTCATCTTTTGGTTGATAGGCGTAGGATTGAAGGATCGCAAATCGTTTCTTATTTTTGATTATCTGTTTGAATGGGTCTCTCTCCTTTTCTGTCAGATGGCCGATGCTGTCTGGAAGATCTGGGGAGAACATGTGGGAGCGAGTGTCGTGGAATCTATTCCCTTCTTACAATCAGCTTTTATTCCTCCGTGTCCCCACGGAAGGTGGCTAAGGAAAAACAGAATAGAAGACACGACACGCATTTCATGTATTAAGCTTTTACTTTATGATAATGGATTATTGGACCTGGTTTTTGATGAATAAAGAGGCTAGATTTTGGACCTGGTTTTTAATTCATTTCGAAAACCTTTTATTTTCAACAAAATGGCATTGAATAAATTCATTTTATCAGTTTACTAAGCATTGCGTCCATCTTAGGAAATGTCCTAAATTTTTCACCTTGGCTGGCCTACCGTCAGAAACAGATGCACAGCTTCGGCTCATACCAAAATTCCTAATCATTGTGGACAATTTCATACTTGATTCCGACCAGATTTTCTTTAACCGGGTCGAAATCAGAGGTCAAAAAAATATATTTTGAAAACATAACGAAAAGAATATGATTACTTAAAATTATAACCTAGCTAACCTCCTGCGGCTTAATTTCTAATGCGAAGAAAAGCTAACATTCTCGGTTGTCTTGATTCATCCTGAGATAAGTCTTATGTGTACATTTCTAGGCAGAATTCCCTCTTGGGGACGAGGATTAAACTAAGCTTTTAAAGAACACATCAAAAAAAATGAAATAATAACAAAAATTACTTGGATCAAAAACTGGTTAACCCTACGACTTAAGTTACTATGCGTAGCGGTCTATCTTGGTTCTAATTTGAACAAATTCAAGCGTTTTAAAGATTCAAAGGAGATAATGGGATACATAACACTTTTGTCATGGTCATACAGCTCCTTTTCGAGCTTTTCCTTCATAATTCATTCATATTACTTTTTATGAAGTCATCTAGGTTTAATTTTCATCAGACTTTATTTAATTTATGAAGATATATTTTTAGTTTTAACGTAGATATCCCGGATCTTGTGACACTATATTTTTACCGGATATAATTTTTATTTATTTTACGAAGTAAATTGATTTTAACGTAAATATTTTCTTGTTATGGGAATTAATTCATTCTTTTGGGGAGCTTTACTGGGAACTTTGTCTCCCCGCGTGAAGCACTGAATGTTAGCGTATGAAGCACATTTTTAATTTTAAAATTATAGTTTTGGTTTCACATTAATTTTTATTACTATGGTTTTGGTTATTCATGGTCAGATTCTGAAGGAATCTGACAGAAATTTTTCGTTTTCGAAAAGTTGAAGTGGGATTTTTGATTTTTCGTTTTAAAATCTAGACTCTGAACTGTAAATTTTTGTTGAATTTGCTTTTTCTTAGGATGCTTAAAAAGGGGGCAATCTCCCTAAGTATTGCCTAATATCCCCTTTTAATTCATGTCCTATGTTACTAGGGCATGTATTATTGTTAAATTTATATTTTAACTTAATGACCCCGTCACCGCAAGTCTTTGGTCGCCCGTTGGCTTTGCCTTCGGCGGATGAGAGACGAAGGAGCCTTTCGGGCAAATACGGATGTTGAGGAAAATCTCCATCAGTTACTGCGTGAAATTATTTTATGGGAATTAAGCTTACATCCTGCCTAGAATTTTGAGCTAAATGTTTCATATTTCCTTAATTTTTATAATTCCTTTAATTTTCTTAACATTATTTCATGGTGGGGGATGGGAAGGAGGTTCATGGCCGAGATCTTCCATGTAAGCATCGGTTTCCCAACGAAATGCTTTTTCCATCATGGTCATACCTAATTTGAAGCTAATTTGGGGAAATGATTCAGCGATCGGAGCCTAGGGAATTTTCGGTGTTCGGTGTTCATAAACATTTTCCTGGGGATTTAAGAAATTCTCCTTAATCCGGGAGCCGAATCTAGCTTCAGGCGAAACCATCAGAAGCTTATTTTGTGAGATTGATTCGGTGGTAGGAGCCTGGGGAAATCGGATCTCCGGCGTTCATAGAGATTAACCTGGGGAACACTCAAGAAATTCTTCTTGAGAGTCGGGAGCTGAATGTGCTTTATAGGTGACCATGACAGAATTAGATAGGGATTCAACACTGACACGGAAACCAAGGTCTTAAATCCCCTTTTAATTCTGGGATTAAGGTTGTTTTAGGGATTATTATTATTCCGAGTCTGAGGGAGTCGGAATTAATTTGGAAATGTTTGTATGCATGTTTCCCATGCATTTAACTATTCGGATTGACTCCGAGCCATTGAGCTCACGACTTCTTTCACCTACGCTAAGGTGACTATTTTCTAACTGGTTTAGGGAGGAGGGAGAGTTAAATGGTGCAACTGGACCATTCTCTCCCCTCCATGGGATACAAGAATTTTTACTCGTGTTATTATGTGGTTTTTGTTCAACGCGTGTCTTTAGCTCTTGAACTTGTATTTTATTTAATTTTATAATTTAATTTAAATTTTCGTGGGTTGTATTAAAGGGTTTTTGTGGAGTCCTTGTGGGTATATTCCCCATAGGATGCATTAAATTGATATTTACTTCCCCGCCCGTGGCCGTATTTGTGCCTTGGGTTTGGTTGGGGGCAGGAATGTCTTCCTGTAAAGGGTCCCTTAAGTTTTCTTCGGGGATTCCCTGTGTGGGTAAGTCCTGGTTATTATTCTGATTTGGACTTACATTTACTCTACTTCCGTGCATGGAGGGTTTGCTCTCGGTGTCGGAGCTCTCTGTACCGCTCATATCACTTGGAGCGCCCGGAAGTCTAATTAGACCAGTCGAACTTGAGGCATCACTTCTGCCTGTTCGTTCTGGTTGTACTATTTGCTTTAATTTTATTGAGGTTTCTGAGGGCGAGGCAGAGGACTGTTCTGGTTCTGAGACCCGATGTGTCCATTCTTCTGGATTTTGAAATTTTTAAAATCAGACCATCCCTGACTACACCCCCAGGCGTTTTACTAAACGCCGACAAGTTTACAAAAGATGGACGCGAGGGTCCAAATTGTGGAGGGGCACTATCTGCCTTTCGTTAAATGGGTAATTGAGTACGAACATTTCAAGATGAATGTGAACCGTCTGTCTCTCGATTGTTAGTGCGGGGTATATATGAGGAACTACTAGAGAAACATATTGATGCGAATTATGATGATGGGTCAGTCGGAGCGTTCGCTCCGGTAAGGAGACATTAATGTCTTCGGTGTGTGTACATAGAAAATATGAATGAATATTTTCATTTACACTATAAACTTTAAATGGCCCAGTGTATTCTATTACAAATTTGGATTTGGTGGGCAAAATGTACTCAGTTGCCACGAAGGCTCCACCATTTTCTGAAACTATATTACAAGGATGATGCTCCTGTACAACAAGAATGATGTGTTTCTGGAAAGTTTTCCAACTTGTAGGTTTACATGGAAATAACCAAAGATACCTAGTGCATTGATCTATTATGGCTAGGATGTATTTGTGACTTCGGAAAGTCCTATTAAGAGGAATCATATGATCTATTGAAAACCTATGAAATGGAAACTGTGGAGTTACCATTACATAAAGGGGGTCTCATTTTCTTACGACCGATTCACTCAAACCCCTGACGAGTTTCGTCTGAACGGCAGACATTGAGGATTATGCGGGGCATGTGAAGAAATCAAGAATTATTTTTCTCGATTTAAAAAAACTTGTCGTTACCTAAGTGAGATATTTGGTGGGAGTCCTAGGCTGCTTCCTCCGATAAAGGAGATGGAAGTACTGTTAGCCACATCGGACCTGTGGGATCATATTTAATCCTTCGCAAAGGTCCTTTTTCAGTGAGCTGGAAATCTTTTCGAAATTTATTTTCGCCTTCATATTTATTTGCCCTATCTTTTTGTGATTCAATAATCTTAAGACATTTGGGGATCTCGCTTTGGGCCCGCGAATATTTCATGATCTAAGTCAAGGGTAGCGAGGGTCGGGTGAACCAGTTCCGCGTCCCGAAGACTACGAATATGGACGGTGGTATCAGGTTCCGGTTCCTTCCATGCCTGAGTAGGGATATCTCTTGATGGTCTGTTCGGACCATTAGCCATCTTGTTATTCTTGCCTTTAATGTGATATATTTGAATGTCATAGGAGCTCAACTTTAAACTCCAACGTATGAGTCTCGGATGAGTTTCCGAAGTTTTGAGAATTGAAGTCAACGCAGAATGGTCAGTGAAGCCGTTAATGGTTCTACCCAACACTAATGCGTGTTGTTTGGGAAAGACCATGTATGATTGCGTAGCACTCCTCCTGGGGAGTGGACTATTTTAACTGCGGACCGGTGAGTAGATGTGAGTTCAGGGCACGCGGCCCTGTAAACCCATAAAATATTTTGAGCGAGACAAGAACCGATGCAATAATCGCCGGCGTCTGACCAGAGTTTCAATTTACCAGATGGAACTGGAAAGGCTAATATAGGAGCGTAAATGATAAGCTGTTTTAGCTTGCCGATCGTATTTTGACATTTTGGCCAAAGTTGAACGGAGCGTTTTTCATGAAAAGTTTGAAGACAGGTCGAGCCACGTGAGAATACCCGTTAATCATGTTGTGGAAGAAGTTGGAGATACCTATGAACCTCCGTATTTCGGTAGTATTCGTTGGATATGGATACTCTGCTATGACCTTCACTCTCTCACTATCTATTCCGATGCCTTTGGCGCTGACCATGTGTCCAAGGAAAATAATGGAAGGATACCCAAAGAAGCATTTGGAGGGTTTTAATTTTATGTTCGTATTTAAACAAGTGTGAAGAACCTGTTCCATCCTCTCAAGCATCTGGCTAAGGCTTAAGCCCTCGAAGCTTGTGTCATTGACGTATGAGGCTAGAAAATCACATAATAAAGGATACCAAATTTTATTTATGACTTGTTAGAAACAAGTACTCGAATTAAGATACCCATACGGAAGTCGAAAGGGTTGCAAGACTCCCATATGATTTATATAGGCTTGAAAATTTCGATCAGATTCACAGACTCGAATTTGTTTTTAGGAATTAATCAAATCTAACTTGTAAAACGGAGTGTGTCCGAAAATTTGTTGAAAATACTAATCACACTTTAGTAGGGGACCTGCTATAGGTTTGGCCCTCTTATTTATGTTCCAATATTTATTTGCTGGATGCCAATTATTGGCTCCGTTCGTTACACTTAAATTCGGGATACTGATTAACTTTTGCACTCCTCAATGCTTGCCATGCCAAACCTGCCAGAGTCTCTTGTTCTAATACTTCTTGGAACCTTCGAGACATGACTGTAGGATTATGGATCATGGGTGATGTATCTAATCTATTTATAATGTTGTAGATTATAATTTCATTTATTATTCTTATAACTTTCCCCAGTAACGGGGGAGTTGACAGTTTCTTGGAAATCTTTAGAATAATATTATGGGGTTAAAGGTAAGGATTAAATTGGAATGCATATTTGATTCCGTATCTAGGTTACCTTTTCGCGTTATTATGTTATTATTATTTTCATTTTATTAATTATTTTATTATTACTATGATGTAAGGTTATTCCCTCATCTTGAGTCGTTTAGATTTGGTTTTCCCTTGGTAGGTGGGAATTGAACTGTTTAGGCTTGGGAGCGGGGGTGAGTTTTCTTCGTCTTGATCATGAGGCATGAAAATGATTTTACCCTCATGACATATAATGCGTGCACGATTCTCCCTCAGGAGATCCATACCAAAGACCAGGTGGTCACTGGCTTTTTCGATGACGAAGAATCCCCACCTGATCCACTTTTTAAATTTTTTTATATATATTATGAGGAACGCGAATTTCTTAATTATGTGCTTTTTCCCATCTTTAATTGATAGGATAGCCCTTATGGGCGCACATGGTCGGATTTTTGAATGAAGATCTAATTTATGGAGAGTACTTGGACTCATTGTGCTAATGGTGGCTCCCGTGTCAATGAGAGCTTCGACGTCGATATCGCATCCGTATTTATTTTTAGCTAGGAAAATCCGGCGGATTTCCATTTCCTTTTTAGTAAAAGTACGAACATATTGAAGGGATCCCTCATCGGGGATCGTAAAAATATCATCATTCGTGATGATGTCATCGCTATTGATGAATTCAAAATTGAATGCAATATCGTCGTCGGAATCACCGCTACTTAGTGAATTTAGATCCACTTTGGGTGGATTTAGCTGCATGTATTGAGCAGTCTCCCCCGTTAAGTAGGGGTTATTAGTTAACGACTGAAAGGGTACTAATTTGACCGATTCATTTAGGACGTGGTCTATTGGTTCTGCGGGTAACGCAGGAGAATAAAGATATGATTGGGAGAATTCAAAATTTTCGAAATTTTCCCTTTGAAAGTTGAAGGGATGCGATCTTCTCGCTGTTCCCATATATTTTTCAGGGTGTGCTACCCCATTTTGAGTGTATGACGGCTGTACTAGATGAGAAGGCCTATGGCTCTTGCTCTGTGGCATTGGAGTTTCATTAAGATTTACGGATGCAAGCGCAGCTCGAAGCTGCTGTTGCTGGGTTGGAGAGATTGAAGAAGGTGCCCATATTTGGCGCCGTTGTCCAGTCTCCAGTATTTTTGTTTCAGAAGGTTCACTACAGTTGCCTGTTTCTGTGAACGTTGAATACGGTCGGAATGATTCCGAGGAATCATTCCTTGCTCGCTCCTTGGGGTAAATTTTATACCCGGAGAGAGTTGGCGTAGTTTTCATTACTACTTTTTGATTATTTGGGATGTGTAAGTAATTCCTCACAGCTATGTATAAGGAACAATTATGGCTATGAGCAAACTGCAATATGCCGTTATAGAATTCATCGTCCAATGCGCTTTGCATGAGGTCGATTTGTATCTGAGGTACGAGTCGGTGTTGATACCAGTGGCTCATGTGGGTATTTATCTGGGACCGAACTCGTGAAGCGTGGACATTGAAAGACTCCCCCTCAGGGTCAGTCTTATTTAGATCCGCAATAGAAATTTCATTATCCCTGGCTTTAGTCATTATGAAGTGGGAGGGCGAGAATTATTGTTTGTTGAATTTTATGAATCCTAAGATTCTTTCCTGACTTTTCAGGGTTTTTAAGAGATTTGAATCCCTATCTAATTTATCGTTTAATTGTTAATTGACGTGGAGAATTTAAAAGGGGAGCTTCCTCCGCTTTTCTGTTATCCCTGTGGTTCTTTACCTGGAAATTGGTAGACTTCTAGGTCATACCATTATTTAATATTCTGAATTTTATTGAATAATTCTTTTAATTTTCCTAACTATCCGTATCCCTATTTACTGAATTTTTAAGTTATGGGTTTTTGCTAGTTCTGAACTTTAAATAGGGGGATGGACATAAAAGAATCAGTCCGTGAGTGTCGGATTTCCTAGAATCCGTGCGCTTCGGGCTGATTCTGTTGAGGAAAGTTGAGGAATAGACTTGTACGAAATTCTTACGGTTGTGAGAACGGATTACTGAGGATGGGTGTCTGTAGAAACACTCGCAGGTTAGTTACGAGGCCGGAGACGGCTTGAAGCTTTTCGCGGACCTCCACCTGTTCTCACAATTTTTGGAATATGGATTAATGGATGTTTTATTTTTCAAAATAGGAATTAAAAATGGTTTATTTCTTTGTTTTCCCCCGTGGGGATGCAGGAATACCTGATTTAAATCCTTGGAGTCTCGGTGGTGAATTTATGGGGCGCGAAGCTCTTCCTATGTTATTCCCAAAATCCGAGATGTGCCAAAGATTTATTTAGTTCCTGAATCGCTAGTTCCGGGAAGAATTCATTCCCCGTGTCAAAAACGGCTTAATATATAATAATGACCATAAATCGGTGGTCGAGAGTGGCTATGGTTCGACCTCTTCGGTAGAACTCATCTATGGCGTCAATCGCAAAAGCGTAGTACTGTTCTTTTGGTACGATTGGCATTAATGCTACATAAAATTGACTTAAAACAAGAAAAATTATTTCAGTTTTTAACCTCTCAATAATAATGTTTATTGGACCTGTCTTTTTGATCTTAGGACCTACAGGTTATGATAAGATTCGAGTCGCAGTTTGCGTCCCGCATCCGTCTGACCGTTCCTACAAAGACCGGTGTAGTTGAGATTCGAGAAGCTGTTCGTCTCCCGGATTTCAAAAGCTGCAACTACAAAAATTATAATTAATTTAATAATGTCCCTTTGAATTAAGAGGATAGGACTATTTTGAGAAGGGTCACTCTGTCAACGGAGTTGACGGTGAAGAGGTCTAAGACCTAAGGCTTTTACTTTTATTTCAGTCCACATTCTTTCCCAGTGTGTTCTAATGAATGCGTTCGAACGCTCCCTTCTGATGCACTGTTCCCTAATGTAATTTAACACAAAGACCAGGAAACCGGATAAATGAAGTCGAGTTAGATATCTACGTCCGTGTCTCCGGAACCACAGTACTATGCTTGGAACGATTTGACGGGCGGAATGAGTTTTTCTAACCCTATACATATGATCTGTTAACTGGTAGTACTAATAGGTGGGATTTATTAATTCTAAAGGGAAACGGAAGGCTCGGAGTCTGATGGGAAAAGAAATAGCAAAAGAGATGATTATTATCGATGATGATTTACTATTTTCAGCGCTGGAGAGAGCTAACAGTCTCTCTTTATGTAGTTATTATGATTGGGAATTTATATCGATTCCACTAATTTGTGTGGATTGTTCGTGGGCGATTGCCAATATCAGAAATTGACTTGTTATTTCGTCAAGTAACGACGACCTTCGGATCGATGCCACTTCTTTATGGCTTTATTGATCTGAACTATTAAGTTTGGGGTTTCGGATGAAGACATAAATTGATGCTTAATTTAGGAAAATCTTAATTAAATCCACCGGGATTTATGGTTCCCTTATTTTCTTTGATATTGAATACCCAAAAATTCAGTAGTATCGTTGATCAACATCAACGCTACGTGCATTAATTTATGGAGTTGTATTACGGTCAAGAAGCCGGTTTCAAAATGCCACCTAAAGAAAATGGACATAAACTTATCTAGAAATTCGGGTGTACTGGGCCAAATAAATTCGGTTGTGGTAGATGATGGGGGCTGATCGAGTCCCACTCCTTTTAATAGGTAATTAATGAGAATGACCAACTGATTCACATTCAAATATTGATGACCCTCAACACGGTGCCAGCGGTATATGGCTTGACTGATTTTCCCTATTAACTGGTCTCGTTCAAGGTCTGACATCAATTTTACTCAAGTAAGATTTTAATGGGTGTTACTTCACCCTGTAGGAAATTTTCAAAAGGGTCAACGAGACTGAAATTAATATCAAGGTATCCACTGAAGTGAATTTAATATAAAATAACTTGAAGTCAAGTCAATTAACTGCGATACTTGAGTGAAATTGATGAACTCCTTACCTACGTAATGATACTAGGTAAAGACTGCGTGTCGAAAATTAATTTCAAAGTTTGCTGAATTGAGATATGCTGGTAACACCGTTAAGGCTAGTGATCCTGTATGATCTGTTATGCTCAGGTAAACTTGTACAAAATTTATGCACTCCAATACCTGTTGATCAGTTAACAGTTTTGGATTTATGACCTGATGCCAATGATTAATGGCGCCTTCTATCCCATTTGCCAAAATTACTGGAATGAAGTATGACATGCACAGGTTGAGACTGGAAGTTCCTCTGGAATTGGATTCAAGAGGAAATGAAATGCAGCCTTCTCAAATAATTGGGTGAGGTCGTCTGTGGTTAAGTATAGGATTCCAATATATCTATGCCAATCGAAAATGGCGTGTTGAAAATTGATTTGAAGAGTCTCTCGGGTAATATATACCGTGGAAGTAGTAATGGGAGACAGACGAGTTTCTTTTAATCTTAAATGAACGAGGACGAAATCAATTAGCTCTTCGAGCTGTACTTCGTTCAATATTTTTGATGGTAAAGTATGGTGCCAGTGCCGAATGGCACCGTCGATTCTTCCTACGAAAACGTGAGGAAGGATGTCGTACATGCAGGCTATTTAAAACTTTATTCAGTAATTGGATTTGCCTGAAAGTATATTGATGCCTTTTCTAGAAATTGGAAAATTTCTGCTTGAGTCAGAGTTACGATGCCGATGTATCTATGCCGGGCAAGAACTGCCTGTTGGAATTTCTCCTCAAAATTTCGGCTAGTAATATCGACTGCAGTAGTAGAGATGGGAGAAATTCGATTTTCTTTTAATCTTAAATGTATGAGTACGAATTCTGTTAATTTTATGAGTTGTGAACTACACAGTGATTGTGTAACTAAGTTACGATGCCAAAATTGAATTACGTCTTCGACTCTCTCTGCAAGAATTTCAGGGAGACTTTTAGAAGACATGCACCTTGTATTTCTGATATTCTATTTCCTATTTCCTTAACTAAGCTAATGCTCGGTGGAAATCAAGGATTGTGGAGATGAATACTTGTAATTGACCTATGGATAGGTATAGAAAACCTCCCTCTGAATGCCACTGCTTCACTATGCAATTGAGTTGACCTGCGAAGTTGTGGAATATGACTTTAATTTTAGGGAGGTTTGGAGGAAATTCAGTTACTGGACTGATACCTAGTCCGTTGCAAATATAATTTATTAGGATCGATACTTGTACCTCGGACAGAAATCGGTGACCGAGAATCTGGTACCAGTATCTTATTAATCGGTCAACTTGATTATAAATAATGGTTTGACTCTGATCAGACATGCAGAGCTATAAGCAATGGTTATTGATTTGACCTTCTCCTTTTTGATTTTGACACTCTTAATGGAGTTAGTGGAGAACTAGAATGTATTTTGGTGTGGGAAGGAAGATCTTGGATCTTACAACTTCCTTAAGAAGATTTCAGAGAAAATATTTATGAGAATGAATTGATTCTTATTTTATAATTCTTATATTAATTTTAAAATTATTTTTTTAATCTTATAAAGCGGACTTACGATTTCCAGTGGGTGTTTTTCTTGGTTTTGGAAACCCGGTCTGTTTTCTCTCTTCTTGTGACTGATAGTTATTTTTCCCTCGATGGGAACTGAACACTGGATTTCACTAATCCGGTGGAAATGAGGTTGACAAGTAGAAAGTGGATGATTGCCACTCTTCTGTCCTTGTTGAATCTGATAGAGGAAGGATCCGTCGTTTTTCCCTTCCGTGTTAGGATAATTCTCCTTAGATAATTGTGACTGTAAAGAGATGAAATTCACGCAAAAAAAATTAAACTTTGATGCCACCAGAAAATGGGATTTCCATCCGCTGAATTTTACCAGATTACCAATGCCAATCGTCCCGAAGCGTCACTACCCGAAGGGCTAACTATCGGCATAATAGTTTGGCTTCCTAGGGCTTCCATGACACGTCCGGGGGGCGAACTCCCGGCATCACGTATCATGGAATCCCGAATACGAAAATTTTGTCCCTAGGGCGAACTAAGGGCAACACAAAATTACGTACCTGGTTTGATGGAACTTTGGACGAGGGAGGCTGATGCCTCGGCACGACAACTGATGAAAACTGCGGAAATGGAAAATTCCTGATTTCCCGGATGGCTCGACGGATATTTGTTCGATGTTTCGAAATAATTGGGGTGCTCCCCGTTGACCTATGGTCGCGTTGACTATTTTATTTTCCGTTTTTATAACGAACTGCGTATTTGCTTTTACGATGGACAAGGAAGTCCCTGCCTTTCTTCTAGGCAATGGCTCCACGAAATCGCTACTGGGATTTCGGGAGTAAATTCTGAATTTTTGAAATGAAAAAGGTGAAAAATGAAATTAGGGGATGATGTTCTCCCTGTATTAATTTATTTTTCCTTGACAAACTGTATTTTTGATGAAATTTTTCCAAAATTTTCACAAGGAAAATTGGAGCTTACAGAACTTTGCTTCTTGCAGGGCGAGAATAAACACGTAATTGGTGCGGTGTTTTATCTAGCTGCTCTATAGTAAGCCGTGGCTATACCAGTGTAAGTATAAGGGTGAACTATTTTATATGGAACTCTGTGTGAAAACACAGCTATACATATATAAAAAAAAAATTTCATTTCTGGTAATGGTGAGCCACGTTGTCAAGTTTACTTGGGTAAATAGGGACGGCTCCTTGGTTATCCCTTATTTGCTCTCCGGCAAAGAAGAAGCGTAGGCAGGTATGTTAGAGCCTGTCTAGTGCTTACTTCGGGAGTCTGCCACACGGAGATGCTGCTGTTGCCAATCCGTAAGGCTGGCAACGTGGCAAACTTGGCCGAGTCTGCCACAGCTTCCCTGCAGAGTGCGGTCTTCATTTAGGGTCGACTTGCTTATTCTGACGGGACACGCTGTAGTCTATTTTGCTACTGTGTACTATATTGGAACGCCTTCCGCGAATCCTGACGGGGCACGCTGTAGTCTATTTGCTACTGTGCACTATACTGGGGACACGCTGTAGTCTATTTTGCTACTGTGTACTACATTGGAAACGCCTTCCGCGAATCCTGACGGGGCACGCTGTAGTCTATTTGCTACTGTGCACTATACTGGGGACACGCTGTAGTCTGTTTTGCTACTGTGTACTACATTGGAAACGCCTTCCGCGAATCCTGACGGGGCACGCTGTAGTCTATTTGCTACTGTGCACTATACTGGGGACACGCTGTAGTCTGTTTTGCTACTGTGTACTACATTGGAAACGCCTTCCGCGAATCCTGACGTGGCACGCTGTAGTCTATTTGCTACTGTGCACTTGTTTGGGATGCCTTTCGCTTTTCCCTTTTTATTCTAGATAAATAGGTGGCGCAGTTGTAGTGTTTGCAACCACTACAACCAGCCACAGAAACTAATTTTGACTACGGCATAGGTACGGTGAATAAGACCAATGATGTACCTATGTTTTTAGATTTTTCATATATTATTTCACCGAAAACCGTTCCTGGACGGAATTTTTCAGTGATTTCGATAGGGTGGATGAGGAGAGGGTATGGCTAAGCCATACCCCGCACCTTGTAAAACGAGAATGGTATACTCCCCCGGTTTGGTGAGCGGATGGGAGGCCATTCCCGAGTTTACCTTACCTCCTCATGTTTATAACCCATTAATATTGAGGGATTTATTTTCCCTCGTTTAATTATAAAATTATTTATTATTATTTTTACACCCATATTTTTATTTTATATTATTAATTAGTTAATTAGCTTAGTTATTTTACGTCAGATGGTAGAGATTGAGTTTATAAAAGGGGGGTCCACCACTCCGATGAAGGTCGGAGACCTATGAAAAGGGGGAGAAGCTCGGCTGCCGCGGTCAGATAAGAATCTCCTATGGTTGTTACGGTAAGTTAAGCTTATTTGTTTTTAAGCTATCTATTTTACGTCAATTTTTGTCTAACATTTTTACAGTATTTTTCCCGTTTTTATGAATGGGGCAAGTCCCTATAATTACGTACGGGGAGTCCCTCGGAACTACACCCGACGTCTAATTTATGTGACAGTAATTTTCCTTATATAGATTTGTTCAGATGACATTATTAATTAATTCTCATTTCCCTTAATTCTAGGAATGTCAATTGATGAGAATCAAGGGTATTTCGCCAATGAAATAAAGACACGAACGATCGAAAAGGAGAGGTAATTTTATCATTAATATTAAATTAATTTAATTTGGAAAGCAAACGAAATATAACTTGAAAATGAAATGATACGATCTTCTCCTTTCAGCATAGGGCTGGGAGCCAAAACATTAAGGATTCAAAATATTAGAATATTAATCTCAGTTTTTCTTTTTCTTTTAGGTTTACGTCCATACAATTACAATGATTATAATGTTTTATAACTATTTCTTACGAGCACTGCCGGGGCAGTGCTTACAGTTTCCGGATCCAGGTCCAACGATTATACGGGTAATTCACAAATATTAAATTCTATTTTTGCTTTTTACGTTTTAACTTATGTTCTATGTACCTCGACAGATAATTAAAGTAAATTTAATACGAACTCACCGAAGAGAGCAGAGAATATGGAAACCACGTAGCACGGGAAAATTACTAAATATAATTTTACAACAATAACTTTTTCTATTTTCTTTGATTTTATGAATAAACCAACAGACGTTATGGGAGCAATCCCCTTTTAAACGTCTTATATCTTTTGGTGTTTCCATGTTTTCCTTTCCCTTCCGATGAGTATTTTCTATTTCAAAAACTGAATATAATTTTAGGAAAAGAAAATAATCAAGATGAATCTGAATTCCTCTTTTCTCGAGGAGTCGATCGTGGAGTTGTGGTTGAAGACCAAAAATCCAACTTCAGTCCTGGCCGAAGTCGTATTTCCAACTGCCTTAGCATGCTTGAGCTCTCCTTCTTCCTCGCTTCTTTTTCCTCGAGACGCATCTTCGGCCGCATGGCATCGACCTTCTTTTGGTTCATCTTTTGGTTGATAGGCGTAGGATTGAAGGATCGCAAATCGTATCTTCTTTTTGATTATCTGTTTGAATGGGTCTCTCTCCTTTTCTGTCAGATGGCCGATGCTGTCTGGAAGATCTGGGGAGAACCTGTGGGAGCAAGTGTCGTGGAATCTATTCCCTTCTTATGCAAAATGTTCTATTTAAGTACATGCATTCAGGATTGCAATATTTTAATTGCTTTGTAGATAGTACATTATTTTGTTTAGCCAAGAATAGACACGAGCCATCCTGATTCTTTGTAGTACTAGACATTAAATCCTTACAGAAGCACATATATAGTTTTAAATTCTAAACTGTATAATAAATTTTAATGGCACTATTCTTACGATTAATTTAATTTATATGCAGCATTCTTTAGAAAATTTAAGCAACTCACAGCGTATGACTAGGCTACCCTTCTCCAAACTCAAAATTCAGACCGACGTGGATCATGACTTCCGTGTTTTGACCTGGATCATGAGGGTTCACCAAGGATACGAGGAAGCGAAAGAGCTCACGGACGCAAGGGATGCCATAGGTTGCTGTGATTTTGGTCTTTGGTGGATTTGAAACTGAAGTAGACATCGAATTTTAAACAGGTGCGAGTGCGGCAGCTGGAGACTTTCCTTCCGCGTCCGCTGATGCGGAATCAGCTTCATCTACATTTAGATTCTCCTCCCACTTTTTAGCTGTGAGACTCGTGGAGTCTGTCGGGGTTCCATCCACGTTGCCGTTCGGTGTCGCGGTGAATGTGACACCTCGCTTTGTTTTAAATTCGTACGAGTCAGAACCATGGCCGTGGCTATGACTGTGGGCATGACCATGTCCGTGTCTGTGTGAAGGATCATGGTGGTTAGCGTGAACGGATGGGGTGGACAATGTCTCCACTGATTCTTTCTCTGCCGTCAGATCTTCCGGAGGTTCACCTGTTTCTGATTCCGTCCCCCCCCCCCCGTTTTACGTTGCTTTAGGAGTGGGTTCTTGAACTTGGATGCTGGGAACATTGTCGTTGGATTGGGTGTTGTTACTGGTGGGAGTCAAATCTTGAGCGGAGAGAACCGGAAATTCTTCTGCAGGCCCCGGTGTTGCTATTTCTGGAGCTGAAGTTGCTGAAGAAAGAGGGGATGGCGACGGTGGTCGGGATGGAGTTTGTGGGGATGGTTCCTGATTCGACTCAGTTGAAAGTATTGAAGAGGCTGATGCTGGGGATGGTAATACTGCGGCTCGATTTTGACTTCTTTTGCTTAACATTTCTATTGGGAAGGAATGAAGACGAGAAAATAATAGACTAATCATTTCAGTGAGCGATACCTCGGCTGATTTCCGTAAAAAGTTCATTTGCCCTTTCCATAAAACACATGCGGAAACAAGACTGCATGAGTTCACACACACTTTCGTTCGTAAGTAGGGAACCCAGTGGACACATAAACAGATGGTGAAGAACCTATTAAAAAAACATAAAAAACATACATTAATTTACTATTTACTTTACCGAGCAAAATTCCAAAGGAAAATATCAATGCTTCAGCTAGATTCAATTTCTGCTTTCAAACTCACTTATAGGATTTTCATGAGGACCAGCTCATCAGATGCAGAGTCGGAAGAGACGAAATGAGCGTGAATGACTGCATCGGTTATCGCCTCCACTGCCCCTGTCGTCCCATTCGTTTCATTCACAATTCCATAGGAAATAAACTTCTCGATACTACTCAGAGCATGAATAGTGACTAGGCCGGAAGTATCCTCTGAGCGAATCACATCTAAGAAAGGAACTAGAAAATAATTTGCATCCGTACAGATTTTTGCAATAGCTGCATTCTTCGCTTTCATGTCCAAAGAATCTTTTAGTGTCTCCAACTTCCGGAGTAGCACGTCCACCTTCGAATCGTATTAGAAACATTTAACATTGGTTTAGTAATTGCGATTACTGTGACTGTCATCGCTATTTCGATTCCAAAAATTGACAAAGTTCTCTTTCAATGTCAAATGTGTATTACAAACAAGTTCTAAAGGTCTAAATATGCCAGTTCAAAGTTAGCTGCTAGCTTTATAAATTACCTGTTGGTGAGAATTCCATCGGCCAGATTTTCGTAGACTCGTAATAATCGACCATATTTTACGTTTAATGACGAATACTGCTTGACGAGAAGAATATTTTCGCGGTGACATTTTGCCTCGGACTCACAACTCCAAAGTCACAATATAAATACAATATGAAGTAGCATATAAAACTGAACTATCGTTACAAACAATAATTGACTCGACTGCTGACTATAGAAAGTTGTTGTAATTAAACCGTTTGTCGTAAATAATAAATTACATACTATGTACTTACTAAGAGCCATCACCTCGTATACAACTCCAACTGAGACTTAAATGTGACAAAACACTTTTGTTTAATATTTGAAACTATTTCAATAGCTTGACTCTTCTATTCTTCAATCTCACAGTAATCCTTTTTTAATACACTGATACTGATAGGCAAAAGTAATGCAAGTATGAAAAGTAAAAACTGGAACCAAAATCGGTCATACTCGGCACTCGAGAAATCTAAAACTGACTGACTGGATTTAATCCATTCAGACAGCTAAATGTAGAAAATACGAAGGGAATTGAACAGTTGCATTCAACGGATGTCGGATACTGAATACGAAATGAAGTGCACCATATTTCGAAATAGAATTGATATAATTATGAATTAGGGGGACCGGGGGACTAATGATGGATGATTGATGGTGGACCGAGCTCAATGTGAGGAGATAGAACTGCTGTAATTGTAAATAATAATTAACTCTTTACTCTTCATTCTCCAATTCACTCGAAAGGAAACTGAACTACTTTTACAACAACTAAAAAAGTTACACGTAGGAAAGTGTAAAAAAAAATGGAATATTACCACCTCCAGGCAGCATCAACTATGATTGTTAAGAATGAGCCTTTCAAAGAGAGAAATATTAAAGTGAAACTGCTTTGCTAATCTGTACACTTTTGTAAATGGTCTTAGCTGCTTGTGATCCCCGATTAAAATTAAATGCTCACAGTACTCGGTGATGGACGTGACGACATGGGACTCCAAAACTTCTGCAGCTTCCTCGACAATCACTGAAATAAAAAACCGATCATAGACACTTTAATTTAATTAGCTAAAAATAATTAAATTAAATCGTATGAATTTCAATAGTATTCTACCTATAATCTACAGTAACACTTACAGTACGGGAATGAAGGAAGTTACCAAAACTAAAAAATGTTTTCGTACCAATTTTCGGCTGCATGCATCGAACCCACTTGGTGTACTTTGCAGCCTCCCGTCGTTGTCATTCCAATCACTTTCCCAGTATGTTCATTCAATTGCGTTGCTTTATTTGAATAAAATTTTGCTTGATCTTTCAGGATACAGATATTCACATTTAACACTGCAATTTGCTCCACCAAGTGCCTTTCTCCCATGGTTTTGAAAGATGACACCGAGAATTGACTGTCAATAAGGGATGTCGGATCTAAAAAATCCTTAAGGCTTCGTTCTGAGCCAATCTTGCAAACTCAACTACAGAATTAACTTGGCGAAGTTTATTTAGCAAATCCTGTAATTCACAAACTTCTCTTTCCATACTTCGTAAGTTCGAGCTACTGCTTTCTTGGGACGGCATCTCCGCAAGCTGAGATCTGCTAAATCTTATAAAATTATTTATTAACATGGAGTTGGAACATCCAACGTTGACAACTAAATTGATAACATGTGATCCCGCCAACGATTTTAATGAATTAAGTGATGCCAGCACTGAAGTTTCTGAAAATAAAATAAAAATGTTACAAAATTAATACCCAATTTTAAAAATAACTAAATTAAATTAGTAACAAAAGAATGCAAATACCATTGTTATATTAAATCTTCTGCAAAATATACAGTTACAGGTAAGTGTTATGTGATACTTACGAACAATGTTTTCAAGTTGGCTGGTGTCAAGCAGTGCCAAATTTGATAAAACAGTAGAATTATTGTTAGCGGATGTGAAATTATTGTCACTATCGTTATCCTCATTAACGTTGACGTTGACAGCGGCAACATCATTGTCTCTAGGGTCACGGTCACACTCCAGTTCGGAATCAGCTAAAATATCATCATGTCTTGGAGCAGCAGGATTTGGTGTTGAATCACAACTGAATTCCAGTGATTTTATAGGAATATTAGGCTGAGTAGGCAAACCTGATACAAATATTACAATAAAGGTTACGGTTGTTAAATTAGCAAAATTAGTTGTTTTAAATAATATTGCAACAACGTTTAAAGTTGAAAAACAATTTTTAGCCTTCATTCTCATTCATATTTTATCAACAAAGAGCTTTGAATTTAAGCTTAATGTGTGTTGCCTGCCTGGCGTTAAATAAATTAGTTTAGATCATTTATTAATACAAAAGTAATTGTGTTGTTATTTAAATTTGAATACTTTGCATGCATGAATAAATACATTTGTTAGAATAGATACCTTGTTTTTCTTCATCGTTTTGAGAGTCTTCAAGTGTTTCATTTTGATAGGCGCAGCCACTTGAACCTGAGCCACTGATTACATTGGTGTATACTACTTCTAATTCTTCTCCATTTACTCTCACGCTATTTGGAATTCGATCAATGTAAACTATACCATCCCCATCCCCATGCGTATCAGCTAATGGGTAAGACACCAAGTTCACATTCTGAAGTTCGGCAGTTTTTAGATCTTGAACTTCACAGGACTGAATGGTTTTATTCGTGTCTGAATCAGTAGTTGTGCCATTCTTGTCAACATTTTCAATAGTCTGTAAATAAAAATAGAATAATATTGAGTCCCATTTTAGAGATTTTCTATATAGGACCATTTTAGAGACTAATATACGATTTTCATAGCCCCATGGATCACACAGGGACACGCAGTCCAGTGGTTTAACGACCAGCAAAAAGTTAATTAGCCTGTAGCCAATGAACAGCTGTTGCCAGTAGGGGGAAAGAGTAAGAGAGTATCTTTTCCCAAGGGCCGACAGGATCGATCCCTTGACTTGGTTTGATCCAGTGGCCGGCCACTGGAGCACTGGTACTGGTACTGGCTACAAGGCTAAAGTAAGGCTCAAGGTCGAGATCGTCACTGGAGCTGGGAGGGAAACCCAGCCAGCCAGCCACAGCTGACAGCTTCAGATGGAGTCAAGCTGTGGCACCACTGGGCTGGTGTGCCTTATTTTTTTAAGAAGGCAAAAAACACCTATATAATTTATTAGTTCAATTTTTGCTTGTTGTAACACTAATGTAACACTTGTAATATAACTGTAGTACAAATAAAGTATTAAGTATCAGCTTACCTGGCCAGTGCAGTTAAATCTAGATGAAGACATTGTTGTAGCTGCTGCTGCTAATAGTAGTTATTATTTATTTATCAACACAAAGACACAAAGACTGTAGACCCGTGTCTCCTCAAAACCCTAATACACTAATTTATTTATTCTTGACGAATTAAAAACAGAAACAAATAAGAAGTACATTAAAAATTAAAAAATACCTAAATACTAAATACAAGAAACTGGTAGAACTTTTGATTTAATATTTTAAATTTTGTAATTAATACTAAGTCCATAAGTCAGTAAGTAGATAAAACTGTGTAATAAGTTGCAGAGACTACAGAGTACTGACTGTCAACCGTATTAGTGCTCCAACAACATATAATTTAAGAATTAAACAGAACACAGAACACAAGACACTTTTTACTTAACCCTTAAATAGTTAAGCAAGTCAAACTAAACCAAAAATATAACATTGTGTTTACACACCTACCTACCTAATCCAACCAACCCACCAAAGTCACAGTGAGTCAGAGTACAAGTACATGTGAGAAGCTTAAATTGTTTATTTATTTTTATTTTTTTGTATGTTACGTTCTGCACATGCAAAATATCAATAACAACAACAACAACACTTTATCAGTTTACGTGACGTAAATTGCCGCTATTCTACTTGCAAAAGCCAATAGGCCAACTGACTGCCCAAATATCACGTGCATACATTACTTGTATGTGTGCGAAGCTTTAAAACTGAATAAGTAGCCTAATAGCTGCACTTTTCAATTTACAAACAGTAACAGTGCAAACACAAGCTCTAGGAACTAAACACTTTATAAACGTATGAAGGACGTAGTGAAGTGCGCAGTACGCACACGGCTATAACACCAGATCTAGAAGAATTAAGCACAGTCAGTACAGTCACAGTCGTCACAGAACTAACACCGAGAAATTATCAGAATAGAAGCAAAATTCCGGTTGTTTTTTTTTTAAAGAGTTCTAAGGGCAATTAGTTGTTAGTCATCAGTCGTCAGTCAGAGTCAGACGGCAGACTTTCAGAGTTCAATTTAGTTAAAAAAGTAGTAATTTTTTGACAATTCGGCAAATTTTCCAAAAGCAAAAAGTAAAATTGTAACAAATATTTTTGAATCAACTACTATCGCTTCAGTTTTTTACTGACAACTGATACGAGTATTATTGAATAAGTTAGAAGGATTCAAGATTTCAGAGAAAACAAAGGATGAAGGACTGTTGGCTTCGCGTTTGATTTTCTTTTAACTTACGGACTGAATGCAGGTATAAAAAAGTAAATTAACAGAATTTTGTAATATGTTTGTATTTATATTTAATTATTGTGAATGTTGCTATTGTTTAGGTTTAAAATATTTAAATAATTCACAGATTTTACATTTGATTTATTTTAGCACTAGCTGAAGCTGACCATGAATAGAAATAAACCAGTTAACATGGGAAAATTAACCAATAAAGCTAATTCGCCACAGATCTTGTCTACAAATTCATCTTCGGCATCCACAACGACAACAACAACTGTGTTAAATATTTCTCATGATTTAAAAGGTAAAAGTTGGCTAGTTTTGCATTGTTGCAGCAGCATTTTGCATGTTACGCTATATTAAGTTTGATGATTTGGTTATATCTACATTTCTAACATCAGTAGTTGACATTTTAAGATTACCAAGCTAACTTATTTAATTGAAATAAATTAAAACTAAAATGCAGAATGCGACATAGATAGAAATCAGGAATCAGGAAACAATACGTTACCCTGATCCTGATCCTGATCTAGTATGATATCCTGATAGCGTGCAAAACCTAATTAAATAATGTTTTTGTTAATTTTTTTAAGATCAAATTGCTGGACTAATCTCAATTGGAAATCACTGTGACGTAAATATTCAAGTCACAAAAATACAGTGCCATGGTGGTGGTGTATCTTTAGGTACGCAAACAGAACCAGAGGAAGAAGAAATGGAAATACAAGATTTACCTCTGGATCTAAGTGTGAAAGAAGTGACATTGCCAGCGCCAGCATTGCCTTCAACGGCTTCAACTTCAACTCAAATTTCAACCTTGCCAGCTTCAGCGTGCTACGCATCCGCAGCCCTAAGTAGTGACAGTGAATCTCGTGCCAGTGAACCAAACCCAAATGAACCGGAAGCGGAAAATAGCAACACCAACACCAGCGGCAGCGGCAGCAATCAAGAAATTTTGACTGTGGTGACTACACATCCAAATCCAAATGGTGTGTCGCAAAAAAGAAGCCTTCTTGCGACACTTCTCCCAATCACTGTTGAATGCTGTTTAGACACTGAAGTTGCAAGCTCCAATAATTCTAATGACTTTAATGAACCTGCACCAGTTTCACCTGCAACCAGTGAAACCATTAAAGTAGAAGTAGTAAAAGAAGAAGAGGAAGAAGAATTTGTTGATACAGAATACGTTGAAGGTAACAATGATAATGACTATGCGTGGGGATCAAGGTTTAACGAACTACGGCAACAAAATTATCCTCAATGTCTTTTTCCAGATCAAGACGCAGAGGACCTGAGTCCTCAACCCTTCCTGAACTTAATATCTGAGGATAGAAATGTTTACCGACCTCCGACTCCGATGCCTCCGATGCCTCCATCGCCTCCGCATCAGCATCAACAGCAAAATAAAAAAGGACGTGGTCGTGGCCGTGGCCGTGGCCGTGGACGTTCCCAAAAACAAATACAGAAGTCAAGCAAAGGTATTAATAAGCCCACTTCCATGTTTTCCAAATCAAAACGCTTATCAATGAAGTTTAAAAAAAACAAAAGTGGAAAGTATCAAATAGCTGATCCAGATCCAGATCCAAATCCTCCTAATCGTAGTGTTCGTGCTATTGAAAACAGTAGCTTTGAATCATACGATAAAACTCCGACAATTATTATTGATTCATTAGATACAGCAGCAAGGGCTGAAAGCAAAACTGTCAATCCAAGCTCAAGCCAACGAAATGTTCGTGTTGTCGAGGAAGCCAAAATTCCAGTGGCTGTGGGTTCTGCAGCCAACGTCAAAGATGTAGTTTTAACTTCAGATGCAGCCATCGCATCATCATCATCAGTTAAGTTAAACACCGGGCAGGGGCCAGAGCCAGTCGAGCCAGCAGAGGCAGGAAGGGCTGAAAGCAAAGTTGTCAATCCAAGCTCAAGCCAACGAAATGTTCGTGTTGTCGAGGAAGCCAAAATTCCAGTGGCTGTGGGTTCTGCAGCCGACGTCAAAGATGTAGTTTTAACTTCAGATTCAGATGCAGCCATCGCATCATCATCATCAGTTAAGTTAAACACCGGGCAGGGGCCAGAGCCAGTCGAGCCAGCAGCGGCAGGTCATTCAAAATCGCAGGCATCGCAGCTAAAACGACATTCAAATACGAAGTCCACACCTACTAAACCAAAAAAAACGGATTTGTTGGTACATCGTCAAAACAATAATATGGAGGACAAATGGCAGTCACCCGCTGCATTAGCAATGCTAAAAGTTCTAGGCGACCGTTTTTTCCAGTTCGTCTTCACTATAACGATTTCTGATTTAGTCAAAAGTAAGTTTTACGACAATTAAAATCTACTATTTATCATTTCCTATTTGTAACATCTAAAACTAAACACCGTTTTTTCTTTTACTAAACAATGCACAAATTATTGGCGTAGGGGTAAAGCGTAAATATTTCATGCTTTCAAAACTCTGATAGCATTGCATGTTTTAAGGTTGATGTTGATGCTCATGTCATAATCAGTTTTACTTACTCATTAATATTTTTTATTTTTTGCTTTAAACAGTGTATACTTGCAAGATATGTCAAGAGATGAGTCGAGATTGCACCACGATTGCAAAAATTCTCCGAGATCATATTCGAAACCACTACTATCCGCTGAAATATAAATGTAAGGTGTGCAATATCAAATTGAAGAATCTTTCGAGCGTCGGTAGACACAACCGTACAAGACTCCACTTGCAAAACAAGAAGAAACAGGAGAAACGCTTAGGCTTAGCTGCCTCTGCTCTTCAGCGTCAGTAGTCAGTGTCAGTGTCAGTCCCATGATCGTAACAAGATAAGTAATTAATAAAACGAATTACAGTTTGAAAGTACTAATTACTTACAATATTTAGGTATTTCGGACAATTCCAATATTTGTCATGGTTTGTTGTGTGTTTAGTGAAAGTTGAAGTAGAATGTAGAATTAGAATCAATCAGTATCAGTTATCAGTAACTATTATCAAGAGCAAGACTGAGATCTAATTAATTATATTGCTTATAAATTATTAACTTTAGTTTAGATTTGAAGTAGACTGTAGTTGTAGTCGCAGTAGTCGCACAAGTGTCAAATCATAGATGCAACCGTTAAGCAGTAAGCAGCACAGCAGGATAAAAAAACAAAATTTACCAGTTTTCAGTTCCTAGTTCTAGTTTCCTAGTGTTTTGAGTGAGAGTGTTGCGACTGTTCGGACTTGGGACACAGTATTTGGTGATTGGGTGATTCTAGCATTTTAATTATTATAATTTTATAATCATAACTGTCCGATTCAGCATTCATTCTTCAGTACCTTGTACTTTGTAACTTAAACTTTTGTGAGTTTCTTGTTCTTGTGTTTACCTAACATCAAACATTGCTTGATAGCTTGTTGTTGTGCTAAGTTGTGTTATGTTATGTTAGGTTTTTCACTTTGATAGTTCATATTATTTAATAGTTTACATCTTGCATCGATAAGCACATGATGTTTATATTTTGATTCAAATAATTTTAATAAATTCTTTTATGCGATATACATAATGGATTATGTATTATGTAATTATTAAAAATTATAAACTAACAATGACAAGCAAATGTCGTGAGTGTTTGTATTAATCTGTCAGTTGTCAGTAAGTGATTTCAGTTTCAGTATACAGTCTAGTTGTAGTCTGTACATATCGATTTTATAGTGTGTAAATGAAATTGTGAGCTGAAAAAATGATTTTTTTGTGTGTTCAATTTTTTAGTAAAGTTTTAATACTTTTAATGTTAAGAGTTATTTAAACGTAAACACCTAATTTTATGTTGTGTTAGTGTGTTAGTGTGTTAGCCTTAGCCATAAAATATGAATTCTATAACTTCTAACAAACTAAGGCTATCCAGTTATTATGTTTTTTAATTATTTTTTTACCAAGTTACCTGTCAGTTGGCGTTGGCAGTTTGGCAGGCAATCCAGTGAATTTTGTATTCTATGAATGAATTCTGATATGCATTTCGTTATTGCGTATTACGAAATGATGTTGTACAAAAACAATCACGAATAAAAATGGTATCAATAAATGTTAAAATTTTAAATTACTGATTTTAATTTATTCATAATCTTTCAAGTCAGAAGTCACAATCACAATAATAATCTTACACTACTTAACTAATTACACAGCTTTTGTGTTATATGTTATGACTTTATGCGTGAAATATTGTCATTTTAAAAGTTGTACTTTTAAAATCATAGTAACAGTTCTTATAGTTCTTCATCGTAAGTGTGGTCAATTTCATTTTTTAAGTCAGATGTTGTGGTAAGTCACATATGTAAATGCAACAACAGAATTTAGATTTTTAATAACTTTATACACTGCACAACTGCACTGCAGCTACTGCAGCATGGAATTATTCACAGTTCTGCAGTCTTTTACTTCTAACTCGAACGGGAAAATGCTAACACTAATTTGCTTCGTGGATTGTGTTGACTGTAATAAAATCAAAATGTTTAAACAAATCTAATGAAATCTTTCCACAGGTATGTGTAAAACAAATGGATGTTCTCGAAGTGGTGTTGTTGTTCCTTCTCTTCCGATCTTCTTCGTCTTCTTCTACAATCGTCGACCACGACGACCACCCTTCCTCTGGGTTGAGTCTGACGGAATTGGTTTCACATCCTCAATACGTCCAATCTCCATGTTGGATCGAGCTAAAGCACGAAGAGCTGACTGGGCCCCTGGTCCAGGAGTCTTAGTTCTGTTTCCTCCAGTTGCTCTGAATTTAATATGAAGAGCTGTAATTCCAAGGGATTTACATTTTTCAGCAACATCTTAAGCTGCTAACATAGCGGCGCAGGGACTGGCTGCATCACTATTTGCCTTTAGTTTCATCTCTCCAGTAATACGAGCAATTATTTATCTTCCTGATGAATCCGTCTTCATATTAAATCAAGAGCAACTGGAGGAAACAGAACTAAGACTCCTGGACCAGGGGCCCAGTCAGCTCTTCGTGCTTAAGCTCGATCCAACATGAAAATTGGACGTATTGAGGATGTGACACCAATTCTGTCAGACTCAACCCGGAGGAAGGGCTGTCGTCGTGGTCAACGATTGTAAAAAAAGACGAAGAAGATCGAAAGAGAAGGAACAACAACACCACTCCGAGAACATCCATTGGTTTTACACATACCTGTGGAAAGATTTCATAAGATTTTTTTAAACATTTTGATTTTATTACAGTCATCACAATCCACGAAGCAAATTATCGTTAGCATTTTGCCGTTTGAGTAATTCGAGTCAAAAGGAAAAGACTGCAGAACTGTTAATAATTGACTGGGCCCCTGGTCTAGAAGTCTTAGTTCTGTTTCCTCCAGTTGCTCCTAATTTAATATGAAGAGATGTAATTTCAAGGGATTTACATTTTTTAGCAACATCTTGAGCTGCTTACATAGCGGCGTAGGGACTAGGGACTGGCTTCATTACGATTCACCTTTACTTTTATCCCTTAGGTAATACGAGCAATTATTACTCTCTCTGATAAATCTAGCTGTGTGTGCCATTGGTGTAAACACCAGCGTACCTGCGCTTACTGCTACTGCTGCTGCTGCATTTTAGCTATTACTCCTGCTGTCTGCTACTACACTGCTACCAGAAGTAGCTGAAAGAAAATGCTATGCAGTATGCAGTGATAAATAATATGTTATGACAGTGAAATAATATTATGAAATGAAACTAAGAAAAAAATTAACAAATAGTAAAATGATTTTATGAAAGTGAATTATTGCAAAACCGTAGTGTAATTCAAAATTTGGTATTAATTTTTATGTTTAATATATAATTGTGTATAAACAATGATGTACAATTGTACAATGCCAAAATGCCAAATCACTTAATAAATCTATACGAAAATTAGCAAATATACCTAAATCATAAGAGTTTCGTGTTTTGATTTTTAAATTGAAATAACTTAGAATAAAATTAATTTAAATTACCACTGAATTAAAAATTAAAATACTACCGCAATACAAATAAGTAAAGACTGACCGTATGTATAGCTTAAAAATTAGACGATTTTAAGGTAAATTAAAAAATACTAAAATTAGATGTTACACTATTATCGATATTCATAATTGTAAACAATGTAAACATGTTTACTTAAATAAAAATAATGAATTACATAGCAAAAATTAAAAATCAGTTTGCTTTGCAATAAGCTAGCAGCTAGCCTAGCACACTTTATATGATTGTATGCTCAAATTGCCACAAAAAAATATTTACAACTTTATTTAATAAAACTGAAATTAAAATAAATAAACCTACTACGCACGAAAAGCAAAAAAGTATAAAATTAAGCCTACAAAATGAAAATTAAAAACGTAAGACGTTCATTTCTAGAACGACAAACCAAAAAATTGAAAAAAAAGTATAAAATTATACCTACAAAATTTAAATTTAAAAAGGTTGACGTTTATTTTTTAAACGACAAACCGGAAAATTGAAAAAAAAATAAAAAATAAATTTAAGTTGTTAAAATTTTAAAAAGTTGATTAAAAATTAAAATAAAAAAAATATTTGAGCATCACATCTTAATGATAAATATCAAGAGTAAAGAGTATACATTAAAATGAGTGAGTATGCACTTTACTGCATTCTAGGCCTACGACATCCAACCTTGTTGTTGGGATTCTGCACACTCCCATGTACCCGCATCTTCGTCGTCGTCGCCTTCTCCAAACAAAGGATCAGTCTCGTCTAATACCATTCTAAGAGCGGTATCAAAATCGATAAGCTCGTCTCTGAGTAACGAGGAGGAGCTGCGTGAGGACGGTGAAGTTGGAGATGATGAATTGGAAGATGTTGACGATCCTGGCGTTGGTCTTAGTCTTAGTCGATTTGGACGTTTGCCTGGGGTCGTTAACTCCTTTGATTGGCTTGAATTATTGGTGTCGATGCCATCAGCATTTGGATTCACACCATCTTCCACTTCCACATCAGAGTCAGAATTATTAGCGCGTTCCTCAGCATCTGCTCCAGTTTCATTTTGCTTATATTTCTGTGACTCCTTCTCCTTCTTCAGATTAGGTGTTACGACCTCGTCCTCCGCTTCAAACCACTCTCTGGTTACGAGCATATTTTTTAGTGTAGCAGGTAATGTCGCAGTTCTTTTATCCCGGGTATTAACCCCGCATTTTGAAAATAATCGTTCAAGCTGAAAAAATCAACAAAATCACAGATGTTTTAGTCTCCACAATAACAAAATAAAAATGCTAATATATTTACAAGTCATCAGGTCATTAGGTCCCAATCTTAAATTTTATGGTTTAGAAATTTAATAAGTCAATTTAACCGGTCAGGTTATTGAGATTAGGTGCAACTAATTTTAAAGCCCCTGTAGCTGTAGCTCTTGCCTAAACTTGGCGTAGAAATTAAAAAACAGAATAATAGGGGGGATTTATTTGTGATAGTTTGAATTACTAAATAACAATCAGTGACTTACCGGAGCCGTTGATGATGGACGCGACATCACGCAAGGAAATAAATTGGCTAATATAGGAAAAGAGAGCTTTTTCTCTTGCCAAAACGTCCCTACATCTGCTTTGATAATCGGAGAAAAAGCAAACGCTTTAATCTCTAATGATATTGTTGCTGACAGTCCTTCTTCTAGAGTTCCTGATGCTATGGCCATGGGTGGTATTTCGCACTCAGAATTTGTATTGGTGTTGAACGTGGATGGATTTGATTCACACGTTGTAGGTGAGGAAGGTGCATACTCTTCTAAAGATTCTGAACGATCTATGGGTCTATTTAAAGGTTGTGACGCAGCTTTGTTTTCGGGAGAGACAGCTGTTGCTGTAGCATCATTCCTTGATTTCGGTGATTCGTCTTTATTGATGCCAAAAATGACTTTGCTTGAAGAGATAGAAAAATCTTCCAGTAGTTTAAGAATGTCGGAGTTATCCATTATTGGGAGATGTCGATCATACCCAACTGTAAAAAAATACAATGTAAAAAATACACATTATTGAAATATTCTTAATTCTAAATCAACACAGACACAAGAACACAGTAAAATTGTGACACTGTGTTTGCCTACCAATAAAAAATTTCATTTTTTCTGTTCAATAATTTACATTGCATTGATTAAATTAAGTGTATATTATAATTATTATTTCTTGCTTACAAGTGCGCATATAATCAAAGAAATGAAGTTTCCGCCAGGGATCCAGAAATGTTGCGACTACCAATATAGGGTCTGTGAACCATGATGCAAAACGACATAGAAACTCCGTAATCAGTGTGGATGCAACACTGTTTGGGGGTGATTCCAACTCAACTTTTGTGATTTCTAAGTTTAAATTAAAAGTAAATACAAAATTGTCAAAAAACAATAATAATAATTTGTAGAGCTTTCAATAATAAGTATAATAATGCAACGTTATATATGGAGAATTAAACTCATGAAAGACTTACTTTGAAAGCATCGAAGGAGTTCAGGCAACACTAAATGCGCTGTAAACCCGTCTGCTTGCAGTCTATCTGTCGCTGTAGCTAACGGTTCCAATAAATCACAATACTGCTTTAAATTTAAGAAGTCTTGTGATCGCATTACTACTGGCTTAATTATACAGTTCTTGAAAAAAGATCCGTCTTTTGAAGTCAATGCGTAGTTTATGATGCTGTTGACAGCATTAAACATTTTTCCCTAGAATTAAATGAATAAACAACATTATGAATACAACTATTTCAGCAATGTACATATAAAGGTTATAAAACTTGTTGCAACACTACTATTAGGTAATATTTGCACGTACATAATTTGATTATCTTTCATATAAAATAATAAAATTTTGATGCTAAAATAATTAAAAAATATGCGACAACTTAAAACAACTTACAGTTACAAGCAGACAGATTATGTCGTATTCACAATTCCAGCGCGTATCTGATTTCTTTGGAAATCCCCTACCCGTTTGAACTTCTAGTAATTTTTTCAGAAGTTGTGAACTCATGATCCTAGCGATACACAGCATTGCGTTCTTGACGGAGAAACTTATACTACCTAAATCAGCAGTCTTGACAACGCGCTGCAGTGTATGTGCAACGCATCGGTAAGTTCCATGAGACTTTCCAAATGGACGGGGTGGCTCCCCGTGCACAAATGGCTTCCTACGAGGGAAATGGTCGAAAGCACTCACCATGTTGCTACCATTATCGATCACAAATGCCGCTACCTGTGCAAATTCAAAACCAAATAATGTTAAATGCGTAATTTAATTAATTCAGTGCATGTACAATACAAAGTTCATGCATAGAATGAGGTGTGCGGAAAACGTACAATACAATACAGGACAGTGAAAAGTATAATTATTATAAGAATATGATACTTGTTGTTAAATAATAGATACATACCTTATCAAGAAGACTATGCTCTTTTAGCATAGCGTTGACGCAGTCTCGAATTGCTGTGCCAGTGTGACTACCGGCCAATTCTTCTAATCCGATAATTCGTACACCCCATTTCATATCGGAAGTACAAAACACTGCTTGAGCAGCGATGACTCCTTTATTTCGTTTTGTAGTCCATCCGTCTACAAGAATACTTACGAATCGTACGCTCTTCAGAATCTTTTTATTGTCCTCTATTGCCTGAAATGAAATACAAATATATTAAATTCTAGAATTAAATTTTTTGTGCAAGTTATTCACAATCATTACTGAAAATGGAAGCCAACGTGAATCAAAAATGCAGAAAATAACTAGTACGCTCTTAGTATTTCTAAACGATTCGCCGTTTTGAATTAATTAACAGCTACTAGCTACTACATGTAAGTGTGTAAAATTGAAATAATAATTGCCTAGTTTTACACTTACCCGATTACTGATTCGAAACATGCGTCTACTTAGTGTTTTTCCACTAATTGTTCGGATGTTGTCATCAAGATCCAACACCATCGTTTGAAATGCATCATATCTTGCCATTTGGAATGGCAGACTGTTCAACAATGTGAAGCGCAGGCAGTTCATCTCATATCTGAGCTGCTTAGGATGATATCGATGATATGGTACTGGCACTGGTGCTGAAGCTGAATTCTCGGGTTGCGGTGGTGCCTTAGGAGAACGCCCAATACCATGGCGCGTCTAAAATATTAAATAAAAACAAGAATTTCATTTAAGTATATTTCGAATTTATATCAGACAATCAGACCGGTAATTAAATCCAAACAAAAATTAAATATATACATGACATAAAACTCTACTTACCAACAAATGTCGACTCAAATTCGAATATGAAGATGTATGTCCAGCTAACACGGCTGGACAACGCCTGCAGGCCACGGCGTATCTATGCTCTGGAATCCTAGAGCATGTTATAACTTCATCTCGGTGTCCGATGTAATCAAAATGAATAGCGATTTTTCCCCGAAGTTGAAATCCTGGACGTATACTGAGATTCCACTTCACTGGAGATACAGTTCTAGAAGTAGAAGAACGGGAACGGGATGCGCTTGACCGCGGCAACGGCGTGGAGTTTAATTGGAGAGGAGACAAACAATTATCAGAAGAAACATCATCCGAATTTTCATTAAAATTGCTTGAAGTGGGATCAATATCCATATCCATAGAAGCGACTTTTTTCCTTTTAGCTAGATGCGGCGAGCCGCCGGAGCCGCAGGCACCTAAAATAAAATTAATATATTTAATAATTAAATTATCATTCAACAATAATACTAGGACCAGACTGGAACTAAACTATTTTGCACAGTGGTTATTATTATTTATTAATGTTATGTAAACTAGTTTAAACAATAATTAGTTTTATTTTACCTTCCGACAGTTGTGACAGCTTTCTTCTAGATGTAACACCAGTTCGAGTTGGTGTTGTTTCTGTTTCTAAACAGTTTAGTTCCAAGTTTGAGGGATTTTCGCTGTCACTATTTTCAGGACTCCCGATGCTTCCGTGATCCATTCCTATCCCCAATGCTTCTACCGTTGCTAAGTCATCAACGGATGAGTTCGGTTCTTTTTCTTTTGACTTTGATGATAGAGTTTCTGCAAAGGAATCATCACCACTTGAGGATTTTAGCAGCGGAGAGTCTCCTGTTTGCAAGTACAGATAAAAACAAAATATACATCATTAAAACAATACTTAAATTTTAAATTATAATCACAATGTATACAAAATTAAAAGAATTATTATTATTATTAAACAAAAAAACCTAACTTAAATACTTCATAAAATCGTAAAGTTGTCTAAACGTTTGTTTAACAAGTTAAAAATCTAAATAACGAAATAAAAATTAAATTACCTTTTAATGATCGACAGCGCCGTCGAACTACCGGACGATGTTGCGTATGTAAAGGCCTTTCTCCAAACAAAGCATCTGCACGATCCAATAAAAATAGAGTTTCCTCTTCATCTTCTAACTCGACTTCGACTTGCACCTTGGAGGATGCAGGAGAATCTGACAATTCCGAATTGAATGCTCCTGCTTCAGCTTCACCAGGAGGTTGAGGTTGAGATTGAGACTGTCTTTTGTGGTTAGGGTCTTTTTGAGTGAACACCGAATCAGATTCGGAACCTGCTAGAAAATTAGCTTCTTCTTCTTCATCCTCTTGGTTATTTGTTGGTGATGTGAAACTACTATTCTGACTTGGAGGATCTCGACATGATTTTAAACCTTTCCCCAATACTGGGGACAAGCCTTCACTAGTGCTGGAACTCGAACTGGAACTTGATTTAATATCTACAACTACTGCAGGTTTACGTGATTTTCTTCTTTGATTTGTCTGCTGTTTGAATTTTGATTTAGATAATTTTGAAGCCCTAGAACGAGTAACCGCTGGGGAAACGGTTACATTATCTTCCTTAGAGTTTGAGTCTGAAGGTATTTTGTCTTTGCCTAACCTTTGGCCTCTACCCTTACTGCTACTGCTGCTACTACTGCTGGCTTTTCTACCTCGTTTTTTTAATTCGACACTGGATGTCGGAGCCGACATTTTTGTAAATTGCAATAACAAAGTAAACGAACTAATAAGCGGATGAACAAAAATGGTTCGCCTTTTATACCAAATTTTTAATCTTTATTGCTGTGGCGTCCTTTGCAAAACCTAATTTGAGATTTATGTGTTGTTTGTAGTGAGTCAGCAAATGTAACGAGTAGCCTGTAGTTGTTAGTGTCAGTAGTTCAGTAGTAAAACGTATTTCAGAAGGAATTATTCAAAACAAAAACTGAATAAATTAAGTTCCTAGAAATTATATTATAAAATAAAAGTGACACTTTACAAAAGAACTGCCGAATATTAAACAAAAAGCTGGAACTGGAATGAAACATAAAACTAGAGTAGGAATGTCTTATTTACTTATTTAACCTAAATCATTATTATTGTGCTATGCAATTAGAATATTATTAAAACACCTATAATTAATATGTACATATAATTAGGAAATATGGAAATATTATAAGGAAAAAATGTAAATGAAAGTCTTAAGTGTAAGTGTAAGGTAAGTAGGTAAAAATCAGGAATTAGGACTCAGTCTCAGAGTCTCAGTCAGGCGTCAGGGCACGAATATTAATTAACCTGAACTATCCTAATCCTAACTATGATGGCTATGACTATGACGATACACTATACCCTTCAATATGCGAAATTCCATTGGCATAAATGAAGTGCGCGGTCAAAACACCATTGTTATTAGACCAAAATCGAAGTTTCTGTCCTCCTGCAGTTTCAGTTAATGCTGGGGATCCAAACATATGATCATATAATGCAAAAGACATTGGGCCCATTATCAATACACGTGATGGATTACAACCAAGAGCCAACAATATTTCTATGAAGCGTGTGATCGATGTTGGCCATAAACATATTTTTCCAACATAAAGAAATAATACTGCCTGAGCAACTTCAACGACTGGATAATTTTCAAGGTTAATTACTGAATCAGACGCCGTTCCGGTCACAGTTTCAGTCCCAGTCCCAGTTTGCGCAGTTAACTAAATGAATATGAATACACAAGAAACATTATGAAAATTATTAGTTTTTGTTTTATGCAATGCTTGCAGATCAATGATCAATGCAGGGTTTGCAGACTGCAGAACTGCAGACTAGCTGACCAGTGGAAAGTGGACTTGGGGAAAGGGAAAACACAAATATGTAAAACTTACTTGCTGGTTATGGTTATTAACGGTATTAACCACAACCTGAGCTTGGTAACTTTCAGGTTCAGATTCGGGATAGTTGGGATGAATCGGGTCGTCGCCTTGATTAAAATATTCAACTAAAAATCCATGAAATGGTATAAATCGCCCAAGCTGACATAGAATTGTTGTATCAGTAAACGAGAACTCTGCATTTTGAAGATTTAGCAAATTTTGACATTGCCAGGACGCTGCAGATGGTACTCTAAAGCCAACTAGGTGCTGTGAGTAAGTAAATAATTTAGCTCATTAGTCTTCAAGCTCAAGCTCAAGCTGCTACAGAGATTTACATAAATCTAATTCATAAAAGAGTAAAAAAATGTTTATTATTATTTTAATAGTTAAATTTTAATTCACCTCTGTGACTGGCATTATAAACGGCGCAATCTCTTCGAGACCAAAGAACACAATCCTGATGTACACTTGTACGTTGCAGAAAGATAGATAATAGTAATCAGTAAAATCAAAACAAATTGTAGGAAAATTAACAATTCATTTCAAAATGCAAAGTCAAAGTAAAGTTGTGAATAGTTACGCTGTATTTAGTGTGTAGATGTTGCTACACCACTAAAGCACTCACGGTCGCGACTGACTAACTGACTAAAGAAGTAAAGAGTGAGGACTGAACTGAAAACCTGTAGACTGGAACTGGAAGACTAACTGACACTGACTAAGAACGAAGAACTGAATACTAGTGAATTTGAATGTTATGTGAGTACTGACTACTGACTTTGAAAAATCCTATATAATAACTAATAATTATATTTTAATGTTTTAGGTAATGCAAAACGCAAACGTTTTTCAAATATATGCACGGGTGTTGTTGTTTTGAGAATTCTTTAGCTTGGAGCTTGGGATGAATTTGAATTAGTGTTAATGCCAAGTTTTAGCTGCTGCTTAGTAGTACTAGTTAGTGTTAGTACTGAAGTAATGCCAGTTCTAGTGACTAGCTGACATACTTAAACTGAAACATGAGACTACAAAACTAAAAACTAAAACTAACGACTCACTAGTAAGCCATTGCCACTGCCACTACCAGTTTGAGTTACTAGACTACCAGTAGACCAGCACTTACTACCACGCAAGACGATCAACGTTACTACTATTACTTGCTGCAGCACTGGCACTGGCCTGGCAAATCATGGCACTGCACTGCACTGACTGCCACTGACACTAGCCAAAGTCGAATATTTAAATTAGAATACACAATTAATTTGTGCTACATAAATCACTAGAAATAGAATATTACAAAGTTACAACTTGTTTTAGTTCATGCCTTCATTTCATGCATTAATTAAAATAGCTTTTGTAATACCGCAGTTGCAGTTCATACTACTGCACGATGTGTTCTGTGACCTGGGTTGAATCCAACACAAATTTAACATTTTCCAATTTGATTTTTATCTAAATTTAAATTCAAACTAATTGCGTACATTTTAATTTGTTAACTTTCAGCTTTGATACTAGATTCAAGAAAACCAAACCAGTAAATCAAGAATAGGTAATCAGTGCCAACACTGCCAACGTATTTAGTAATTAGTAATGTCGAACGTCGAACCCCAAGGTCCAAATAAGTATTTAAAATATTATCTTCATTTTTATTTTATGATCAGGCAGTTCAATGTACTGCAAGTTAAAGCAAGTGAATGAGTAACTGTTAGAACGCAGGCAGTAATGTGATTAAGTACCTAACTTAAGTAAGTAAGTAGAAGTATCAACACTAAAATACTATACATTAATTAATTATACTGTACTGTACGACTATCTACTGTGCTGTATACCTATGCTTTTTTTATATCAATGAATACTATAGGCGTTTGAAGGTATGGTATGTTACTTGCGACTGCGACTTGCAGTCGTTGTCCTTGCTACTACTGCGACCACTAATTAAGTAATTAAATTACAGATTACAGCCGACTGCTTATGTAGTTTGTTTCTACTTCTACCATTTGTTTTCATTATCAGCTGCATTTTGCTGGCTGCTTTGCTCTTTGCTTTGAGTTTCTATTTTTAATGTTACGATAATGATGCTATGAGTCAATTTTAATTAAATAATAAAATCACTAGTACTCGCTGACGGCCTGACCGGGCCTGAGCCTGAGCCTGACGGTGATAGTGACCTTTACGGATGAAATGGTAGCGTTAATAATTAGTCAGATAATTAAATTAACATAAAAAAGTCAAAAGAACCAGGACAAACAAAACACATACTAGCCAATATTTATTATTTCATTTTTTTTGTGACAATAAAAGACCTGATTAGCATTAACAAGAGTATTAAAAAACTGGAAATATCTTAATCTGCGGTGCTTGTTCATGACTGCTTTATAAACTATAAACAATATTTCTGTTCATAAATTAGTCCCTATGAATCTAATAAATGAAAACACAATTCATTTTGCTGACGTTAGCGTTTAGAATAAATACCTAAATTTAAAAACAAAAACTTTGACTTTTTTATTGTACTTTGTTATTTTAATTTTAGTTTGGCTTCATTACAATTTAGAAAGACAATTAATTTACTGAAAAGTTAAATTAATTACTTTAAAATTAAAAACATATTTAATTTTTAGTTTCTGTATTTTGGTGTTATTGCATAAAATAGTAATGTTGATTCTACACTAATGTCAAGTTATAGTTTAGTTACAATTTAAAACATGAAACAGCGGAACAGCAATACTAAAACAATCTCTACCAGAAACTAGCAAGAAATCATAAATTTAAAAGAAACATAGTAATATTAAAATAATATTAAACATATTTAGTTCATTAAAGTAAAGTTAGCTTAGACCATTTAATTTTAACTGTACCGTCAGTACCACTCTAGTATACTACTGCAAACTGCAATAGGCAATAGGCCATAATTATAAAGGCCTTGGCGGCGTTGGTCTCTTTGGGACCGAACACCGAACCCCTGTCATATAATAATATACTATACTACTAAACTAGTTGTTGTTAGAAGCTACTATCTATATATACATATTATTTATATAAATTCATGAATTATGCTATTTTTAAGCCATATTTGGGCTAACCTCGTATAAGTATAAATAAAGAAATACAAAACTATATTTAAAATTTATGTCATTTAATTCATTGTGTCATGTCATAATATACCTAGGTTGGAGTTTGGAGTGTGAAATTTCAATTCGTAGATAAATACTAATACGTATGACATTATTACTACAATTAAAACTTAAAACTACATGCTACATCTAAATCTAAAATCCTACTCCAACGTTTACGTTCTGAATCTGAATGACGTTTCAACCTTTCTGAATTAAATAATCAATAGATAATTAGGAGTTATTTAATGTCTACTTTATTTTAAACCTGTGTCAAATCTTAACTTACTTTTTTTGCTTCTGCTTTTTCTTTGCTTCCTTTTTCGATTTTAAATTGATTGCGTGAGTAGGGGACAATCTACAATGGCGCTCAAGGGACGTACGAGATTTATAATCCGTCTTGCAAAGAGAGCAGTGGAACAATTCTGGATAAAAATGTTTTTTTATGTGCACCATCTTACTAACTTCAACTGCAGTAATGTCTGGAATAGTCATCTTACACAGCTTACAGGTGATGACTATAAAAAACAATAAAAGAGTATCAAATTAAATATGTGGTTTTAATATAGTTGCTTTATTGCAATGGATTATTTGCGCCACAAGGTCAATGGCAAAAAAGCAGCAACCCAATTTAATACTAAACTTATAATGAAATATTATTTTGAGTTTAAACTAAAATCTTACTTCGTTTAGTATTTTTACTGTTGATGACTACATCAAAATATGAATCGTAGTTCTTAATCCGCTCTGCCCGTGTAATTTTTTCATCGTCATCGTTGTCATTGTTATCATCCAGATTTTCCACTGTAGTACTTCGCTTACGCTTTGTAGACATCTGCGTTGAAGTTGAAGTCAAAGCCGAATTTAAAGAGCGTGCTTTCGGGCTGCCGCTTGAAGTATTAAAATCAGAGTCAAAACTAGCGTCACTAGGACCAACACCATCGCTTTCAACACTGCTAACACCAGGGCCAGTCCGGCCAGTAACACTAGTAGTACTAGTACTAACACTGCTAACAATATTATTACTACGCTGTAATAAATGCTTTCTTTCTACTGTGCTCTTAGTAGTGGCTGTATTTTCTTCGCTTTTATTAGAAACTATATCATTCATCTTTGCTTTTGCATTGAGTTTATCTGATTCCAAAATTTGTATAGTCGCGTATTTGTATTCCGGCTCCGGCGCTTGGGATGACATTTGTTTCTGTTCTGACTTCAATCCAAAACTTATAGCTTTTCTCCCTGCAGTTCTATCTTGAAGATAAAATTTTTGGTGTCGCAACATCATTGGTAATTTTTCTTCTCGTTCAAGAGTGGCAAAACGCGAAACACAATCATTTGAGTTTGAGGCGGAGGTACTAACAGTGACAGTGCCAGTTGAACTTGTAGTTTTAAGTGCAGCAGGTACAGCCAGCGGTGGCAGTGCTGATGCTATTACTGGCACAGGCTCCGTACGACCTAATGATTTAGAGGATACTTCTGATGCACGACAGAAATTTGTGTGAGCTGCAACGCCTGGAACTGTGTAAAGATGCTGAAAGTTTCCAGCATCCTCCACTGGCTCAACCTCAACAAAAGATTCGTGATTTTCAGTAGCTTCACCGTCGTCACCTTGGTATTGTTCAGGTTCGGATTGGCCCTCTGGCAACTCTGGCTCTATCAGACCGAAGAAAAAACAAATGACACAAGTGTCGTACTCTTAAATAGAACTACGAATCTACCTGTTACTGCAATTTTTATGATTCTGTACAAAACTTATATGTTTACCTTTGTTTTTAACAGTCTGATCGGTCATTTTCGTAGTGCTAATGGTGCTACTTTCAGCTGAAATCTCCTCATTGTCCAGATTGTCCTCAACGGTTCCAATTCCAATTTCAGCAGCAAAATGGTCTTGTAAAGTGAAAGGCTGCTTTGAAATCAGAATGTGTGTGCGACATTTTTCATTGGAGCATTGAATTTCAGTGAGGTGAATGTTGACATTACAATGGTCCCCACATCTGAATAATCCTTTTAACAACACTAGAAATATACAGACAAAAATTAGTTTAACGTAACTAGGTGAATTTCGTTTTTGTTCACATCTGACTTTACTTTATTTCAAAAACCTAATACACCGTGCTTTGTCGACAATTTGACAATAGTCGACATTTCGACATTGACATTATTGACAACAATTAGGCATTAAAAATATCGCGCACGGATTTAATTTTTAAAGTTTTAACTGTGTGTCATTTTTCATCTTGTACTTGCAATTGCAATTGAACTCAATTATTTTATTGTACATCTAACTTCAGTGTAGTAGCATTAGTTAAATTAGGTTACCTAGATCGTCGGAGTGTGAAATCACTGCGGAAGACTGTGACTGTGATGAGGATGGAGTCGCTTGAAAAGAATTGTTTGTGGCGACACCAGAATTACTTGCTTTATTTAAACCCGTAGAAGCAGTACTAGCACTAGCAGTAAAAGTTTTAGTCGCTGAAGACGTTGCAACTTTATCGCCTGTTGAATTTAATGATTGGTTTAAAGTTTTAATCAAAATTTGGATGTTGAAATTTTTTTCGGCTTTTTGAATTTTCTTTTTAGGCTCTGGTTCTGGGCGTTTTGGTAAAATATCTAGGTCTTGTGAATCAGGCTTGTCCATTTTTGATTTCGTTTTGTATCGCACGCAGGACGCAGACTCACAAAGACTAGAAAATCAAAAACAAAAAAATATATTTTTGCTTTCATTAATTTTCGTTTTATTAATTTAATTACTTATTTCAATTTTAATACTTTAATACACATCCATTCAAAGCCAAAAACGCGTGTACTCAGTGTACTATCATGAGACTATGACTATCAGACTATCTACTTGCTTGCTACCAACAGTGTCAATACCGATAAGATGACGATAAATGATTTACCGACTTACAGATACAGAATTCAGAACTCAAAATCAAAACACACAACATAAAACTAAAACATAAAACTATGTCAATAATTAAGTTTTGAAAAGTAACGCAACAAATGACAAAAAAACAAGTGACAAGAGTAAGGGGTAAAAATAAAAACTGCAAACGCAAAGGAAAAGAAGTTGTTTAGACACATAAATATTGCTTATCCTATTTATATTTAAATTACCTGTAATTTACTATTACCTCTGGTGTTAAAAAACTAACCAGTATCAAAGGCCACTGTATGATGTATACAAAGGATACTAAACTAACACTGCTTATGTCAATCGATCATCGATTACAGAATTACAGTCTGATAAGTGCTTAAGTACATAATACGTACAAACACAATAATTAAGAATTAGGTTTAAAGATTTTATTAAGTCAAGTCAGTAGTTAAAAGGTTACTAGTCGTACTAATTCACCTAATAGCTCAGCTCAGTCACTGTTCTCTATTCCCTGTTCCCTGGTCCATGTGGCAGTGTTATTAATTTAATTATTTAAGCACTACACTACAACATACACAATACACATACGATACACCTTACAGTATAAAATTATTTATTATTTTATGTTGAGTGCTAATTTGCTAATGATATTTTTGTTTTATGAACTCTGACTTACTATCAGTTATGCTACAGTTATAGCAAAATTTGAAAATAAAATTTTTGAACTAACAATTTCTGTTTGGCCTATTTATTCTCTTTCTGCTGGTGCCTGGTGCTGGTGGCTGGATTACTGGATTCTGTGCTTAGAACTTAGAACAGAAATGACTAAAATGAACACATTAAATCTTTGGAGTTTGGAGCTACGCACCAAATAATGTAAAAGTCATGTGATTCCAAAACCAGTAAATCATCGTACTCAATGATATTACACATGAAAAATACTAATCTGGGCACTGGGCAGTACTGGGCACTAGGAATTCGTACTGACATTACACTCACGACTTATACTACTGAATTAATATTGAGCTGAGGCTGAGGCTGAGACTGAGACGGGAGACGGAGACTACCACCAGAGTCTAGAGAGACTAGAGACTAACACTTTAAAGAAAAGACTAGCTAAAAGAGACTGGCTGGGGAAGGATTGAGATGAGGATGAGATATGCGATAATAAGATATAAATACGACATTAATAAAAGATGTAAAATAAAATTAAAGCCTAAAACTAATACTAATGCCCTATTAAATGCGTTTATACTTAACTGTGATTCTGGTTAACCTACGCTTTGCCTCATCATGTATTAAAAATGTTGTTAGACTCTGACATTGTGGAGCGGAAATTATTTATTAATTGATTAATTCTTGGTAACAGCACAAATGCTCAAACAAAAAACTCAAATGCAGAATAAATATTTGAATTAACTGCAAATTATTAGATATCATTTACAAATATGCTTTGTGCACAAACACAAACAGTCGTAGTTCGTAGTCATAGTTCATACTTCATTAAAAGTAATTAGGTAATTAGCTACTAGTGTTGTAACGCACATAGTTTTAGATATATTATATTTTGTTTTACTTTGGTATGTTTTAAATGTGTGAGAAGTAAGAGTATACAACAAACCAGATGTGTCAATAAAATTTTAGTCCTTTAACTCAATCTCTTTGTTGATAAATCTTAAATTGTTAATTAGCTTTAACTTAATTGATAAACAATTACCTTTAACTTAAAATTAATAAGTACTAGCAGCTAAATGCTAAAGATAACAATAAAGAAATCCTAAATACTGAAAGTAAAAACAAAAAACCCAATTACACAAATTTAAGCTGTAGACTTTAGATAGATAGCCTGATAGTTTGATATAAATTGAATTGACGTGACACTGATTTGGTAACCAATTGTTAAATAGTTTGAAAAATATTAACATCATAAAATAATCAAAACATCACTTTCACAACTGTCACTCCATGTAATCTAACAGTCTAACAAAGTGAAGCACGTAGTGTTGTTGTTGCTACAATTTCATCATAGCTATTTAGTTTTAGTATTAATATATTTTACAGTGATTAACATTTATTTACACTTTATAAAATTGCTTATATCACATAAATACACCTTATCTTAATCTGTTTACTCTCAGTGGCGTCAGTGCAGTCAGTACAGGGTTCAGCAAACAAGATGACAGTCAATAAGGTTAATTCAGCCGCTCAGCAGTTTAGGTTTTTTTCGCCGCGCATTAGTTAACAAACGTCCATGAGCTGTAGTAGTATAATGCCTCTTCAAACTTGCTGTAGTTTCATACGATTTACTGCATTGTTGATTTTGACACACAAATAGATTAGGTTGATAGTGTTTCAGGAAGTGTTCCTTGAGTTTTCTGTCTGGCAAATCATCCGATGACCCATTGAATTGACACTTCTTGCACTGATAAACTGTGAGAAAATAATCAATAAAACAAGCTTGAGTTAATTAAACAATTACAAAAGCATAACTATATCAACCAAGAGGACATATAAATACACTATGTTTGCAATCGCTGAAATAAATAAAGAACCTACTATCAACACAAACATAAGATGTATTTTTTATAAATAATCACACCTTTTAACCATTCACACCCACACCTATCACCTACAGCCTACAGTTAGTGTTAGAACAAAAACAACATTAAAATATTAAATGACAAATATTGTGTTCAAAGTTCAAACTTACTAATAGATTTTTTGTCTTCACTTGACGCTGTCCAGTATGAATCTTTAAAATTTTCTGATTTGACTTTGACTGTTTTAGAACTTGCACTAGCTTCTGAAATTTTGAAATTCATCTTAATTCCAGTTCTACTTTCTACTCCAACTGCAGATGCAGATACTGATGATTTACTTGAAGATGCAATTGGATTTTCATAATTTGAATCATTAGCTGAAGTTTGCAATGGGTCTGGGATAAATACTGATTTTATTTGTTGATTTTCAATAGGTTTCTTTTTTGCAGCTACACGACGCTTCTTATTTATAACCGGCCGGTGACGACGCCGGTGACGAACACTTTTCGGTTTAGGTTTTGGCTCAAGATCAACCTGATCAACATTATTGGCAGTTAATAAAAGGTCAATATCTTGATTATCTGCAGCTGGTAATTGCGTGGTTAGACCTACAGCAATGGCTTCTGTAGTTGTTGTTGCAGTTGCTGTTTCTGGTGCAAAATGTGTGGTTTCATCACTTGTTTCTGATTCAACACCATAAAACGGTGTGATACCACGGCCATTACCATCCAAGTTCTCGTCTAATTCATCTTGAATATTGATATTCTGATCTTGAATGTTATTAGAAACTGATAACAAAGGGGATGGTGTCATTTTTGCTGGTTGCTTATTGTCAGAATTGGGATGCGAAACTAACACTTTTTGGTGATTAGGCTGAAGAACTTCGGAGTTAATTTTAAGAGGCTGATCAGATACTAATGATACTCGTTGACGAACACACTGGCCTTGACAGTTAAAACATTGAGTAACATAGATGTTCACTGTATTTTTCTTTCCAGAAGTTGTAATCAATCCAGCAAGCAAACCTACAAAGAAGCAAACAGTCATTTTTTTGTAGCATATAGCTTATTGAGCCTTTTGTAACATTAAAATTAATTATATTATATAACATGTCCACTAGTTTGTGTTTTATTTCTTAATTATAACTTTTGAGCAGCCAAATCTGTTGTAACTCAAACATGCTTATCCGTTTAGTGGCGTTATATGTTATGTTTAATGCAATAAAATAGAAAACATAAACTAGTTACGCTAATACCAGCACTGTATATTGTATTTAGTCTACAACAGAAAGTAACAAAAAGTAGAAAGAGACATAAATAAATAATATTAGATTTTTTGATTTTTACCTTGCTGATTCTTGATATTAGGTATGCCAAAATCATTTCCGCTAAATGAGGTACTAGAGCCGGTACCAGTACTGCCAGTTTCAGCTTCAATGAGACCACTACTATGGGTCTTCGTCTCAGTCTCAATCCCAATATTCCCAGTTCCAAATTCATTTGTTCTTGTATTTGCATTTGCTAGTCCAATAAGGTCAAGGTCTAGTTGGTGAGTCTCGCTCGGAAGATTCGGAACTAGAAGTACGCTATTAGAATAATTTGTTGATTCTGTTTCTGTTTCTTTTGCATTCACACCAACTCGTTCCAGTGTAAATTCGCAAATATCATCAGATTTTGAACTACTATCTGTTACTGGTGGAAGTAAAAGTGGTGAATTTGATGATAATGCACCCTGTCCTCTGGATTCATCAAAGCTTAGCTCATAGCTATTTTCTGACTCTGCAGTATTACTAATACTACAATTGCTGTTACCTAGGTCTGACTTGTATACAGGAGATTTTGTTAAAATTGTAGGATCTAGCTGAAGTTGAGACGGAATAACATTTGCACGTACTTGCTTTTCATTTTCATTTCCTATTTCTGAGTTTTCGTAGGTTTTAGGATTTGACTTTGGAACCAGACTTGATGATAATTGCTGTCGATTGTGTAGTACAAAATCTTTACTAACATTATTTTGAATTGTGTGTGAGGCAGATGGTGTTAAAGAACGAGAAGACAGTAAGCGAGACACATTTCGATATGTTTCAATATTGTTGGATTCAAGGTTAACCTTCGCCGGTTTAGGTTCCGGTTCCAAATCCCGGACAACGCCTGCACCTACGCAATGGGATGTGTTTCTTCCAAGTTGTACCTTAGCACTACCTGCTGCTGTAGATTTTAATATAGTCATAGTTCGCAACACAGGTTTGGGACCTTCTAATTCCACACACTTTTCTGTTTTACTGCTGATCATTTTGAATTGATTGCGTTTATATAATTACAAAAGTTTATAAAAAGGACTTTGTTAATCAAACATAAACTATAGTACTATGCCGTAAGCTGTAGGATGGTGTTAATGTAATTGTTCAAAATGTTCAATACTGTTACGTTTTTTTAAACGAACAATTGTTTGTACTTTTTAATTTGTATGTTCACTATTTTTTGCTATGGTTTACGTATTTGCTCAAATTTGCTGCACACCTAGGCAGTAAGCCAGTTGTAATAATAAAATTATGAACAAAGAATGTCCTCAAATCCTCCAGAACTGATAACTGACCAACTGAAAACTTAAAAAATCATACCAGATAAATTCTAAACTGGTGTTAGTCCGGCTAGTAACTTCAAACCATTGACCTACTTTACTCTTAAAATTAGTGTGTTTGCGTATTTAATTTGGCCACTCCTTGAAGTTTTAGTATGTTTATATTTATTACTTTATTTTATTGAGTATTAGGTAGTAGGTATTAGGTATTAGGTGAAACGTATAAGGTATTAGGTATGGTAGTAGTAACACCAACAAAAGTTTTGTTATAGTGGCTGTGGCACTCAGTACTCAGTGACAGTGGACAGTGATACTTAAAGTTTCAGGTTTTAGTGTTAGTGTGTGGGCTTTGGTGTTTGCTCCAGCTTCAGCTTTAGCAACTTTGGCGGTAGTGGTGGTTGCTTTATGCCTGTAGTAGATGTCTATAGTTAAATCACTTTAATTAACTTTACAGCTATTAATTTTATTACCTGGAGTCAACAAACACACAACTACTACATTAGGCACTACTAGACTTAGACTCTAGTAATCATATCACTTTGCTCTGAAGGCATTAATGTTGTTAACTAATTAAACTATCCATTACCATCTCTGTGATGAATAAAAACGAGTCATGAAATTTAAAAATTTGCTGTAATAAAATCAAAATGTTAAAAAAAATCTTATGAAATCTTTGCGCAGGTATGTGTAAAACAAATAGATGTTCTCGGAGTGGTGTTGTTGTTCCTTCTCTTTCGATCTTCTTTGTCTTTTTTTACAATCGTTGACCACGACGACAGCCCTTCCTCCGGGTTGAGTCTGACGGAATTGGTGTCACATTCTTAATACGTCCAATCTTCATGTTGGATCGAGCTAAAGCACGAAGAGCTGACTGGGCCCCTGGTCCAGGAGTCTTAGTTCTGTTTCCTCCAGTTGCTCTTAATTTATTATAAAGAGCTGTAATTCCAGGCGATTTACATTTTTCAGCAACATCTTGAGCTGCTAACATAGCGGCGTAGGGACTGGCTTCATCACGATCTGCCTTCACTTTTATCTCTCCAGTAAAACGAGCAATTGTTTCTCTTCCTGATAAATCTGTCTTCATATTAAATCAAAAGCAACTGAAGGAAACAGAACTAAGACTCCTGGACCAGGGGCCCAGTCAGCTCTTTGTGCTTTAGCTCGATCCAACATGAAGATTGGACGTATTGAGGATGTGACACCAATTCCGTCAGACTCAACCTGGAGGAAGGGTGATCGTCGTGGTCGACGATTGTAGAAGAAGACGAAGAAGATCAGAAGACAAGGAACAACAACACCACTCCGAGAACATCCATTTGTTTTACACATACCTGTGAAAAGGTTTCATAAGATTTTTTCAAACATTTTGATTTTATTACAGCTAACTGAGCCAACACAATCCACGAAGCTACGTTTAATTGTATTTTATGAAAAATGAAAAATGAAAGCCAAATGCGTACACATTGAATCGTTTAAATTTGCGATTTGTGTGCTATACTGTGCATTGATAATGAAGTGAAGTTATTGTAGTGACGATAGTGATTGTGAAATGCTTATGCAGATAAAATTAGATACATTATAATTATTGATGTATAAAAAACTCGCATACCTTACATATTTCCTTATAGCATTCCCATGTCTTTAATTTTCATGAAAATCCTAAATTTTTCAAGTATGATTCAGAATTGGTGTAGCAACCGCCTAATTTAGTTCTTAATAATAAATATTTACATTTAGTAAGTAGTATGTACAAAAATTAAACCACCATGTAATTAATCTATGAATACTCCAGGCAAAATTTATATTTCGTGTGCAATGAAAAATTATTGAAGTTGAAGTCATTGTTAGAATTTGAAATTCAAACATTATTATGGTTGGTCAGTTTGTAATGTCTTCTCAATGAGCATGTATTTCGGTAGTTTAGGTCGCAAACTGGACAGAAGAAGAGCCTTGGATCACAATGTAGGAGAAAATGGTCTTTCAGTTTTCTATCGGCAGTCATCGTTGATTCAGTCTCAAAATTGCAGTTACGGACACGACAAACATGCACTGCAAAAATCAAAAAGAAAATGATTCGTGAATTAAAAAAACAATTATTAATTTACCGTTTAACCAGTGACACACGGCCACACGGTCGACACTGTTGGTCAATCATGCATAAAAGTAAGACGAAACACAAAACACGACTGTGTTGAGGTTGAGTATTAAACTATTAAGCATAAAATAAGAGACAATATGGTTAGTAAAATTTAGCAACATGGTTTAAAGTTATAATTTGAAACTCACTAAGTTTGTCCACATTTGTTTGCCCGTTTTCAGTATTTACTATATTTGATTTCACTAAAGTATCAAAAAACTGCTTGTAATTTTCTAAAGTAATTCTGGCCATATTATCGGTTACTTTTATGAAAAAATCCGAGTAAACTTTTTTTTCCTGTTCTCAAAACCCTAAATTGGGGGACGTGTCGTCACTATTGGCAGCAATATTGGCATAAGAATGTCCTAAAATCCTCCAAAACTGGTTAACTGAACAACTAAAAACTTGAAAAATCATACTAGATAAATTCTAAACTGGTGTTAGTCCGCAGGTTTTAGTGTTAGTGTGTGGGCTTTGGTGATTGCTCAAGCTTTAGCTTTAGCAACTTTAGCAGTGGTGGTGGTTGCTTTATGCCTGTAGTAGATATCTATTGTTAAATCACTTTGATTTACTTTACAGCTTTTAATTTTATTAACTAGAGTCAACAAACACACAACTACTACATTAGGCACTACTAGACTTAGACTCTGGTAATCATTTCACTTTGCTCTGAAGGCATAAATGTTGTTAACTAATTAAACTATCCATTACCATCTCTGTGAGGAATTAAAACGAGTCATGAAATTTAAAAATTTGCTGTAATAAAATCAAAATGTTAAAAAAAACTTATGAAACCTTTCCACAGGTATGTGTAAAACAAATAGATGTTCTTGGAGTGGTGTTGTTGTTCCTTGTCTTCTGATCTTCTTTGTCTTTTTCTACAATCGTTGACCACGACGACCACTCTTCCTTCGGGTTGAGTTTGACGGAATTGGTGTCACACCCTCAATACGTCCAATCTTTATGTTGGATCGAGCTAAAGCACGAAGAGCTGACTGGGCCCCTGGTCCAGGAGTCTAAGTTCTGTTTCCTTCAGTTGCTGTTGATTTAATATGAAGACATATTTATCAGGAAGAGAAATAATTGCTCATATTACTAGAGGGATGAAAGTAAAGGCAAATAGTGATGCAGCCAGTCCCTACGCCGCTATGTTAGCAGCTCAAGATGTTGCTGAAAAATGTAAATCGCCTGGAATTACAGCTCTTCATATTAAATTAAAAGCAACTGGAGGAAACAGAACTAAGACTCCTGGACCAGAGGCCCAGTCAGCTCTTCGTGCTTTAGCTCGATCCAACATGAAGATTGGACGTATTAAGGATGTGACACCGATTCCGTCAAACTTCACCCGTACGAAGGGCTGTCGTCGTGGTCAACGATTGTAGAAAAAGACAAAGAAGATCAGAAGACAAGGAACAACAACACCACTCCGAGAACATCCATTTGTTTTACACATACCTGGGGAAAGATTTTATAAGATTTTTTCAAACATTTTGATTTTATTACAGCTAGTACAATCTACGAAGCAAATTAGAGTTAGGATTTTGCCGTTCGAGTTAAAAGTAAAAGACTGCAGAACTGTGAATAATTGTGTCATTGAAACTGGCATGAATGTGGGCCACGCCGAAGACCATCTCTCCTTCACGTACTCTATCAGTTCGGAATCAGCTAAAATATCATCATGTCTTGGAGCAAAACTATACCATCCCCATCCCCATGCGTATCAGCTAATGGGTAAGACACCAAGTTCACATTTTGAAGTTCGGCAGTTTTTAGATCTTGAACTTCACAGGACTGAATGGTTTTATTCGTGTCTGAATCAGTAGTTGTGCCATTCTTGTCAACATTTTCAATAGTCTGTAAATAAAAATAGAATAATATTGTGTCCCATTTTAGAGATTTTCTATATAGGACCATTTTAGAGACTTATATACGGTTTTCATAGCCCCATGTATCACACATGCACACGCAGTCCAGTGGTTTAACGACCAGCAAAAAGTTAATTAGCCTGTAGCCATCGACCAGGCTGTTGCCAAGGCCAGGGATAAAGCGGAAGCGAGTTCTTTCCCAAGGGCCGACACGACTGTCCCCATTAACAGTCGGCAGGATCGATCCCAGGCCCCAGGAACGTCGTGAACTAGGAAGCTCGACGTTACTGATCTGGGAGATCCACTGGCCGGGGCTACAAGGCTAAAGTAAGGCTTAAGGTCGAGATCGTGGGAGGGAAACCCAGCCAGCCACAGCATCAGATGGAGTCAAGCTGTGGCACCACTGGGCTGGTGTGCCTTATTTTTGTAAGGAGGCAAAAAACACCTATATAATTTATTAGTTCAATTTTTGCTTGTTGTAACACTAATGTAACACTTGTAATATAACTGTAGTACAAATAAAGTATCAAGTATCATAGCTTACCTGGCCAGTGCAGTTTAATCTAGATGAAGACATTGTTGTAGCTGCTGCTGCTAATAGTAGTTATTATTTATTTATCAACACAAAGACACAGAATGTAGACCCGTGTCTCAAAACCCTAATACACTAATTTATTTATTCTTGAGGAATTAAAAACTGAAACAAATAAGAAGTACATTAAAAAATACCAGAATACTAAATACAAGAAACTGGTAGAACTTTTGATTTAATATTTTAAATTTTGTAATTATTACTAAGTCCATAGGTCAGTAAGTAGATAAAACTGTGTAATAAGTTGCAGAGACTACAGAGTACTGACTGTCAACCGTATTAGTGCTCCAACCACATATAATTTAAGAATTAAACAGAACACAGAACACAAGACACTTTTTACTTAACTCTTAAATAGTTAAGCAAGTCAAACTAAAACAAAAATATAACATTGTGTTTACACACCTACCTACCTAATCCAACCAACCCACCAAAGTCACAGTGAGTCAGAGTACAAGTACATGTGAGAAGCTTAAATTGTTTATTTATTTTTATTTTTTTTGTATGTTACGTTCTGCACATGCACCTCGACTTTCTCGTTTGGAACTTGGAACCCTTCCGTTACGTTGACCCATGATGAATTTAACTTGGTTAGATGACTCAAAATTGAAAAGTGTATTAGAAGCAGACTACACGGCACGACTCGGCACGAGATCCTCTACTGCACACAAAACTTAGTCAAAATTGAACTAATTAGTTAGATTTCTCTAGGACCTCAAGTACGTGAAGGAGAGATGGTCTTCGGCGTGGCCCACATTCATGCCAGTTTCAATGACACATTTGTTCATGTCACGGATTTTTTATCAGGAAGAGTTACAATTGCTCGTTATACTGAGGGGATGAAAGTAAAGGCTGATCGTGATAAACCAGTCCCTACGCCGCTATGTTAGCAGCTCAAGATGTTGCTGCAAAATGTAAATCTCTTAGAATTACAGCTCTTCATATTAAATTCAGAGCAACTGGAGGAAACAGAACTAAGACTCCAAGACCAGGGGCCCAGTCAATTATTCACAGTTCTGCAGTCTTTTACTTCTAACTCGAGCGGCAAAATCCTAACTCTAATTTGCTTCGTGGATTGTACTGGCTGTAATAAAATCAAAATGTTTAAAAAAATCTTATGAAATCTTTCCCCAGGTATGTGTAAAACAAATGAATGTTCTCGGAGTGGTGTTGTTGTTCCTTCTCTTTCGATCTTCTTCGTTTTTTTCTACAATCGTTGACCACGACGACAGCCCTTCGTACGGGTTGAGTTTGACGGAATTGGTGTCACATCCTCAATACGTCCAATCTTCATGTTGGATCGAGCTAAAGCACAAAGAGCTGACTGGGCCCCTGGTCCAGGAGTCTTAGTTTTGTTTCCTCCAGTTGCTTTTAATTTAATATGAAGAGCTGTAATTCCAAGGGATTTACATTTTTCAGCAACATCTTAAGCTGCTGACATAGCGGCGCAGGGACTGGCTGCATCACTATTTGCCTTTACTTTCATCCCTCTAGTAATACGAGCAATTATTTCTCTTCCTGATAAATATGTCTTCATATTAAATCAAGAGCAACTGGAGGAAACAGAACTTAGACTCCTGGACCAGGGGCCCAGTCAGCTCTTCGTGCTTTAGCTCGATCCAACATGAAGATTGGACGTATTGAGGGTGTGACACCAATTCCGTCAAACTCAACCCGGAGAAAGGGTGGTCGTCGTGGTCAACGATTGTAGAAGAAGACGAAGAAGATCGGAAGAGAAGGAACAACAACACCACTCCGAAAACATCCATTTGTTTTACACATACCTGTGAAAAGGTTTCATTAGATTTGTTTAAACATTTTGTTTTTATTACAGCCAACTGAGCCAACACAATCCACAAAGCTACGTTTAATTGTATTTTATAAAAAATAAAAAATAAAAACCAAATGCGTGCACATTTAATCGTTTAAATTTGAGATTTGTGTGCTATATTGTGCATCGATAATGAAGTGAAGTTATCGATAGTGATTTTGAAATGCTTATGCAGATAAGAATAGATACATTTTAATTATTGGTGTATTAAAATCTCGCATACCTTAAATATTTTCTTATAGCATTCCCATGTCTTTAATTCTTATGAAAATCCTAAATTTTTAAATTTAATTCAAAGTGGTGTAGCAACTGCTTAATGAAGTTGTTAATAATAAATATTTACATTGAGTTAGTAGTACGTACAAAAATTAAACCACCATGTAATTAATCTCTAAATACTCCAAGCAAAATTTATATTTCGTGTTAAAACATTGCAACCTAAATTTAAATACACATTTTTAATATTAAAGTTATTATTTTTCTTACAAATTTGCTTGATTGCACATGATTTTTCTTCATGATGGCTGTTAATTGGTTTCTGGGTTGGCCTTCGCTCCTGACTTTGCTTTCATCTTCTTTTTTTGCGTCAACTTTGGCTTTATCTTCGGCAATGAAAACTTATTAAAGTCGACGTCATTGTTGGAATTTGGAATTGAAACATTATTATGGTTTGTCAGTTTGTAATGTCTTGTCAATGAGCATGTATTTTGGTAGTTTCGGTCGCAAACTGGACAAACAAAGAGCCTTGGATCACAATGTAGGAGAAAATGGTCTTTCAGTTTTCTATCGGCAGTCATTGTTGATTCAGTCTCAAAATTGCAGTTCGGGACACGGCAAACACGCACTGCAAAAATCAAAAAGAAAATGATTTGTGAATTAAAAAAACAATAATTAATTTACTGTTTAACCAGTGATACACGGTCGACACTGTTGCTTAAACATGCATAAAAGACGAAACACAAAACACGAATGTGTTGAGTATTAAACTATTAAGTATAAAATAAGAGACAATATGGTTAATAAATTTAAAATGATAGCAGCATGGTTTAAAGGTATAATTTGAAACTCACTAAGTTTGTCCACTTTCGTTTGCCCGTTTTCAGTATTTACAATATTTGATTTCACCAAAGTATCAAATAACTGCTTGTAATTTTCTAAAGTTATTCTGGGCAGACTATCGGTTTCTTCTAGAAAATAATCTGAGTGAACTTTTTTCGTCTTATTCTCAAAACCTTTAATTGGGGAACGTGGACGTGTCGTCACTATTGGCAGCAATACTAGCATAGATTCCTTGTCTTGATGAAGATTAGATTGTTGAACAGGTTGAACTAGAAGTGGAGGTGGAGTTGTTGGTGTTTCATTTTCATCCAATGCTGCTACAACGGCATTTGATTTTTTCATTTTCAGCTTCAGCAGAGAACCCTTAGGTGGTTTGAATTTTAGTGAATTTGGATTTTTCTTTATTATTGCTGCTTAATTGCCTTCATCACTTCTATGTACCAATTTTCTTTTAAGGTGACCCCTACGTTTTATTATTGGTGATGTGGAAGTGGAATTTTTTAATAAAGTATTTTTTGGAATAATTAGAAATTTTGATTGTGAAATTGAACCACTTTCTTTTTTTGAATATAATTTGTTGCTAAGTGCCGTCAAATTTCTGCTAGAACACTGTTTTTCAAATTCACAGATCTCTGTTTGTGGTACTTTCGACGTTTTCAAAGATTTAGTTTTAGTTTGCTTTCTAGGTCGACCAGGACCTCTTCGCTTCAGTGAAGATAAAACTTGGGATGACTCAACGGGCATTGTTGAGTTTATGTGCGTCGGTGTCGGTGTCGGTGTTGATGAATCTTGTAAATGCACTACCATGGTGTGTGAACGTGAATGTGAATCATCTTGAGTTTCAGTTTCGTCAATGACAACAGGTTCTTTGGGGGTCAAATAAGGATTAAATCGTGCTCTACGAACAATAAAAGAGTTGAAGTTCGAATTAATGTCATTGTCATTACAAGGTATTAACGGTGAGATCACTGTATTGGACGGTGTTGGTGTCGGTGTCGGTGACGTGTTGTTGCTGTTGATATAAGTTGGCAAAGTTGGTGATGGTTCTGACTTTGATTCTTCTAATAACTCGTTCTCTTGAATTTCACCGTCACCATGAGGGTTAGCAACAAATAGGTTACAATGTTCTGCATTGTTAGCAATTATATTAATTCGTGAGGGTCCTTGATCTGATTGTGATGTAGCTTCCTTAGCAAAAATAGGCAAAGGCACAGGTTGTACTCCGCAGCCACTCTTGCCCGTGCAATTAACACACTTAGAAACGTAAATATTTACTGTGCTGTTCTGCCCTATTGTAAATAATCCAGCCCCCAATTCTATAAAAACGAAACAAAAAAATACATATGTCAAATATCAATAACCAGTAATTAGGTGAGACTGCATTGTGGAGCATCAAAGCATGTATAGCAGATAGCTGCATGTAGCCTGTAGCTACTTTTTTTGCTTAACACATAATGATGTTTAATGTTTAAATATATAATTATAAACTTAACTTGCAAATAATTAGCACCAGCACTGCAACTTGTACTTGACGATACCGCATTTATGCCTGGAAGTTTCATTTCGAGCTGAACGTCTGCACAATTATTAGTTGTTGACAAAATACTTATGTTTGCTGAAAATTTAGGTTTTGGTTCGTGTTGCAACTTGGTAGCAGAACCTGTGGCTGAAGTTGCAGATCTGTCAACTGATGCTGAAGTCAAAAAACTATAGGTAGGAGTAGGAGTAGACGTCCGTAATTCGATAGGCTTCAAAATACTGGTTTTTGTTGTTGTGGATGGGTCAGAAAAGGCTAAACTAACTTCGTTAATTTTGCTTGCTTCCTGTAGAGACACCGACAGGGATTCTTGACTTCCGTTGTGGGCAATAATGCTCATGTTTGTTGCATTATTAACTAAATTGCGTCGAGCACCAAACATTGAGCTCCTTTCATCACTTTCATGAAATTTCAGACCAATACTCCTGCTTTTCGAACTTCTGGTAGTCATACTTCTACTGTTTTTATCTTCAGATGAAAATATAAAATCAGTTTTTTTGCTATTAATATATTCGGCTTCATTATCAATATTGTCAAACCCCCGAATCCCGCCAGGTATAATATCTGAACTGCTAGATAGATCTAAATCTAGCCCAGTGATTGCAGAAACGTCCAAAATATCTGAACTGTCTAAAGTATTGTTAAAAATGTAATCCGGATCAGACATTTAATTAGTAGTTAAAATTTACCTAAAATAACACAATTATTTTTATTTTAAAATAGTTAAGTGTCACGGTCTCACGGTTCACAATAGTTCACATCAGCTCAAGTTTTAACACCATTTGCCATTTACACTGCTTACACACCACAATCACAAGCCACTGCTTCAATTTAAATATTACTAGCAGTACAGTAACCGTCACCAGTGCCAGTGCCAGTGCCAGTTCCAGGTGCCAGTGCCAGTACCAATTGCAGTTTTCAGTTTGCAGTACTCGATATTTTTTTGGAAGACTGTACTGAGTCCAAAATGAGCCGGACGGTCACTTTTGAATGAGTCGGACTCAATACCCCACTACGGAAACGAAAAACCCATGAGCCCTCAATTTGGGCTCATGGCATGAGTCCAAATGAGTCCAGAGGAAAATTGAGTGAGCCTGGCATGAGCCCAACATTTTTTGGTTTTGTGGACCGGGAGGGCGGTCGTGAACGAAAACAGCCAGGTCACTTTTGTTTTGTCTTACTATGTCTAGGACATGATTTGTAATTATTTGCAGGGTTTGATAAAAATAATTTCAAGAGCTGAAGACAGATGTACTTTTTACCCGTGTTGAGCGAGCCATTGATTATACTGAGTTCTTGGGACACTGCTGACTGGAATGCAGCAAACTTCGCCTCATTCAATTCTATTTCAAAAGGACAAGACAGACCACCAAGTTAGATCAAGATGTTAAATGTAATGTTCATTGTTTTATGTCATCAAAGCTGAGAAGTTCAAAAGACGTAGAATATTTTGCACTTTCTATAACCATGTAAATATAACACTTAGCATGTTTTCAAAATATGTAAGTAGTACATTTTACACGTTTCAAAAATATGTTAACAGAACATTTTGCACTTTTTTAATTGAATGGAATATTTAAATTTTTTTTAAAACGTGTAATAAACAAGCAAATAATAATAATGAAGCTTACCTTTAAAGTACACACATAGTGTTTTTCAGCGCTGAGCTCACTTTACTTACAATTAGGTAACTATCTACTAGACTACAAGTAGTTGAATTTGAGCGCCAATATTTTTAAAATACCTACATTTAGCTACTCACATGCATTATACTACTGTTTGTTCTACAGTTAGTAAAAGTCTCGCTCTATTAAAAACTAGCATGCAATATAAAAAGTCTGAGAAATAAATATTTAATTCCAAAATCTACTAATTGAAAATTTATCTTGACAACGGTCATGTAATATATCAAAATGACCACAAAAACATGCAAATTAGGAATAAAATATTAATTTATAGATCCAAACTAATAAATAATTTACCAATTATCTACATTATTTACAAAAAAAAATGAAAACTGCTCAATCTGCAGCCGGGTATTGCCCAGTCTGCGCAGCCCCCTGCATGGAAAGTCGTGAATTCAGTGCTTTCTGAATTCAAAATTCCTGTGAAATGTCGTTTGAAATGAGCATCCAACAGAGGAATGCTGACAATTTCAAAGCCACAATTTACGCACTTAAATTTGTTCTCATGCACATGGCTATGTTCCATAAGACTTTTTACGCTTTTAGCCCGATGGGGACAGAGCGTGCACAGAAAGTACAGAATATTGTCACTCATGTTGCAATGTTTAATATAATTCACTGAATAATAGAATAAATACCACCTAACACTAGTATGCAAATCAATCCAACTAGTCCTGCGTAAATGTTAATGTTAGAAAACTCATCTTTATCACAACTTACTTTAACTATTTTTTTAACACGCTTGGTTGATCTTATAATATTGTGTTGTAACTTTAAATGAGTTAAGAGAAACGATGGTGTAGGACAGGGCAGTGTACAGTATTCACATGTATAATGATCCTTTTCTATCACTCTCATTGTAATATGTTCAATGCAATGTACTTTGGACTCCTGGGTTCTACTTATTCGGGTAACACACACAAGTCAGTGTCATTCGGATTTGAACTCTTGAGCGATTAACTCGCTCATTTCAAGTCTCAGTCACTATTCTCTCATTATGGGAGACAGGACGTGTGTTATTTGCAACTTTTCAGTTCACGAACCTACAAAGAAGAAGTTTAGGCTTAACACAACACTTGAAACACTCTTTACACAGACAAAACTTGAACACACAAAAAGTCTTATTGACGAAATCCGCGAAAGTGCGAGAAACAAAAAACACTCATTTATCAACAAAGTCTATTATTACGCAAAGATAGACTGCCCGCGAAACCATCACGCCCACTACAAATGCCTTCTACAATACAGTCAGAAGGAGAATTCCTCAGTTATACGGAGCAAAGCAGAGCTGAAAAAGAAAATTAGGCTACAGTCATATGTGTGCCCTGGAAAAACAACCTGTGGAAACTACCTATATAATTCCATGAAGGACTGGCAGCTGTTTTATGTAAAGCCGCAGAAGAAAACTTGCCTAGTAAAACTTTCCTGCCTTGGTAAGCCATTACTTTTCTTTATAGTTTGTGTAGTAAACAAATAGCATTAAAAGACGGGAAAATGGGATAAATGTTGCATTGTTTGTGTTATACTATTCCATACTTTGTCTATATATGTGTGTTTATACATATTTTTTGCAGAAAATATCATCTCAGACCTAAGGGACCAGATTACAAAGATGCAGCAAGACATGAAGGAGACAAAAAGCAGGTACATAGCAAAGCTTGAGAAATTCGACGTTAAATTTGAAGCGGATACAAGAAAAATTCAAACTTCATTGGACTCCATTCAAAACAAACTTGGTCTAATGGGTAGTGGCTACAATGCACAAGAATCTGATGCGACCAGTGAGGACAAAGCTCCGCCTGTGTTGGTAAAAGAAATTGTCGCGTTCTCTGTGCAGCAAGTAATGGAAGATCCGAGACTGGTTCGAGGTATTAAAGGAGGCAAGCCAGCTGGTTAGATGCAGCGAAAATATACTCCACCCCATTTTTTGGAATCTGAAAGTGAAGAAGAAATGGAAAAAAGGTCGCAGAAGCATACAATCAAGACTGATAATAGTGAAATCGAGGAGGTAATACTTTCTGATTCTGATTCTGAGACTGATGATCCAATGTCTGAACAAAGTGATGGAGGAGAAGAAGAAGACGCTGCTGTGAATGCAGTCCAGCCCCCTGCTTCTCCATTCGTTGATTTACCCATGCTTGAGGAGGAACTCCGTATTGCCCATGAGAATGCGATGGTAGATGAAAAAATCGAGAATATGATACAACAGTATTTGGAGCCAGCCGCTCCTCCGAATTCTCCAATTCTAAGCCCGGAGCCTGTAGTTATGCAAGCCTTACCTCCTGCATTTCAAATCCAGGGATTTATTGCACCCATAATCCCAGAGGACGAAAATGGAATTTCTTCTACAACAGATGGTAACGGCTTCCCGATATGGAATAATAATACTGAACTCGAAGTTTTGAGCGCCAATTTGAATATGGCACCTAATTATTCTACTGTTAACATTCTCAACTTTCGAGGTAAAAACTTGAATTATTATTATTATTATGAAATGTATTTGTTTTTTGTTGATTGTGTATTTAGAAAATAGTGAAAATAAATAAATAGAACTTGATAACAAAGTATATTCTTTTTATGCTTTCAGATTTGCTGGATTTTGTCAGTATGCATGGGAGATATGTCAATGTTGAAACACAGACAGATTAAAGCTTGACTGTTCTATTTTTTGCATATATTTAAAATTCATTTGTGTGTTTTCATAACATGATTTTGCGACGTATATTTAAAAACAATTTTAGGTATAATACAAGAAGAAAAATTTAAAAAAATATCTCAGTAATAAAAAACTAAAAAAAAAACTAGATAAATATATTTCAGTACAAGTAACAAAAAAATTTAAAAAAATAAAAATAATTAGAAAGTAATAAAAAATAAAATATATTTTAATATTATATATTTTAATTTTTTATAAATTTCTACAAAACATAATAAATTGTATGCGAGTAATTTATTTTAACGTTAAAATAAAATGAAAACAAAATAAAATAAAAACAAAATAAAATGTATAGTAATTTAAAAAATTAAAAACAAAACAAAATAAAAACAAAATAAATATGTATTGTCCTTTTAAAATATAAAATGTATTGTAATTTAAAAAAATAAAAACAAAACAAAATAAAATTAAATAAAAAACAAATAAAAAAAACATGTATTGTAATTTGAAAAAAATAATTTAAAAAAAAATAAAAACAAAATAAATATGTATTGTCCTTTTAAAATATAAAATGTAATTTAAAAAAATAAAAACAAATAAAATAAAAACAAAATAAAATGTATAGTAATTTAAAAAATTAAAAACAAAACAAAATAAAAACAAAATAAATATGTATTGTCCTTCTAAAATATAAAATGTATTGTAATTTAAAAAAATAAAAACAAAACAAAATAAAATTAAATAAAAAACAAATAAAAAAACATGTATTGTAATTTGAAAAAAATAATTTAAAAAAAAATAAAAACAAAATAAATATGTATTGTCCTTTTAAAATATAAATGTAATTTAAAAAAAATAAAAACAAAATAAATATGTATTGCACTTTTAAAATATAAAATAAAAATTTTAAAAAAACAAATTTAAAAAAATTGTTAAAATCAATGAAAAATGTTTTGAACTTTTGTAATTGGTGACAATAAAAGCATTTTCAAGTCATTTCATTGATTCTGAATCTAAACAATCAACTTTGAGTTTCTATCTCTCTAAAACTTTCAGTTTCGTTCATGTGCTTCGCTTCCTAAAAATTCTCCTATTACTGTAACACTAAGCCTCTCAGACGAACTTTAGAACTAAACCAGGCATCATCAACTGCTATCAAGGACCAGAAACAGAAAGCAGAGTCTCGCTATCCTAGTCTACGCATAAAAAATCCCCCTATTCCCGCTATACAAACTCTCTCAGACAAACTTCAGAACTCGAGCAGGCATCATCAACTGCTCAGAAAGCAGAGTCTCCCCTTCTATCCTAGTCTACACATAAAAAATCCCCCCATTCTCGCTATACAAACCCTCTCAGTTGAAGTTTAGGACTCGGCCAGGAATCATCAACTGCTCTCCCAAATAATATCTTTCATGACTTATCCCTCCACTCATCCTTTACCATAGTGTACGTGCATATAATATGCGTACTACATATTAGAGCCACCCTACCCACCTTACATTAGCTTATACATATATTAAATGAATCGTACATACAATTTTATGCATGAACCCCACCAACCCTCCAACACACATTATTTATGCATGCTCCCTCACACAAACCTATTATATAGCATACAGTACTACTCCCGTAGTACCTCCAAGTACTTTGAACAAAGTTTAACTTTTTTCAAAATTTTTCAAAATTTTGAAATCAGTTTAGAAATTTTAAATGTCCCATTATCAACTAATAGGATTTTGATTTTTTTAAGGTCTTTAAAAGTAGTCCGGGCTCAATCGGTCCACTAACTACTGAAAAATGACATATCCCTACCCCCCCGCACCCCAATAAGATTAAGCATTGGAATAATGGAAATACATGTTATTCCTAAAGTACTCATCGGATTTTGATGCGGTTTCTTTTAAATTACATCTTATGTACAAAATAATCATTTTAATTACTTAATATTACATAATATTTGCATGGTATATATAATTACTATACATCTCTATAAGGAACTGTAGTTATACAGCATATTATGTAGCATATAGCATATTATATACATCTCAAGAACATCTTACCCTACATTCTTAAGACCCAAACAGCCCTATCTTCTTAAGACACCGCATCTCAAGGAGCATCCCAGCATCTTACCCAGCTTCTCAAGGAGCATTCAAACATCTTACTCAGCATCTCAAGGTGCATTCAAACATCTTACCCAGCAACCCAAGACAGTCCCCATCATCTTACGCAGCATCTCAAGGAGCATCCCAGCATCTTACCTAGCATCTCATGGAGCATCCCCCCGCATCTTAAGGTCCGCAGAACATCTTACTCAGCATCTCAAGACCTCCCCCTATCATCTCAAGACGTCCCCCGAACCACCCCCACCACCCACGCAACTCCCACCCCACCCACACCCCACCCCTGAGAAAGGCGGAAAATATCGTAATAATTATTTTCCTACTTTCGGAAAACAATAACTAATGTAGGCAGGGAAAGCTGGCCGAAGTGCTGCGTTCCCTAAAATGCACTAATTAATTATTGGTCCTTGCTTGCTATGAGAGATACTGGCAATGTGGGGAGAAACTATGACCTATTGCCTACTGACTAATGGGATGGTGTATGGTGAGCAATCTAAAAGTATGTATGCGCTGTAAATCGAACGAATGAGCGTATGTACTTTTATGTATATATAATTACTTACTATGATGTATTAATTTGACACACAAAATGCAATAATTAACAGAACGTAGGGATATAAAATATATTGTTTGAATATACGAATTAAGATAGTTTAATTTATTAAATGTAACGGAAAATAAAAGGACGAATGTCCATGAAACAAAATAGAAATTCCTAACTGAATGATACGATTAATTTAATTGTAATAAAAACGAAAGAAAATGAAAAGCTAAGTATTTATGATTGATTTCGTCCAAATATATTTTATAATTATAATATTGTAAAGATACGATACCGTTGGATGCTTACTCGATCAAAATTCGTACAGCTCGAGGGATGGGGTCCGAAATGGTAAAACTTAACAAACGAAGATTGTAGAATTTATTGACCTACGACCTTCAATACTTACGTAACATAAAAACTTTAACTTTAATCTTTTACTCTAAAATGAAATACTTTCGAAATAATGTTTTTACGATCGAAGACGAAACAGAATACGAGCCAGAAGTATTCAGTAAAATTTGAACGTAACGAAAAGATTTCTACGAGCGATATAATTTCTGCTTGTGGTGCTACTGCCAATTCAAAGCCGACTCCCAGAGATTTTAAAATCTCTGCCTGAGGAAAGCTCTCTGAGATGCTTCCTCTCTCGTCCCTACATTCGCTACGGGGGTTGGGGTTATTTTTCCTCCTGATCGAATTCTGACGAACAAGCCTCGCATCCACGGATCCTTCTCGTGTTCTTCAGCTCCAAAAGGATTTCTTGAGCTCGACGATTATTTCTCTTTCAAATCCTCACCCAAGGGTCGACGTTCGCGCTCGACGTCCGAACGGGTAAGCGGAAACGGAAATGAAACTGAAAATAATTTATGTGGAAAGAAATTGCACACACATTAAGTTACTTTAATACGTTCTCTTTTATTTAATAACATGATTTCTGATCCACCAAATACAAAAGAGGATCAACACGAACTTTAATAGAAATTACATGAAAAAGGGCGAAACATAAATTGCCTTATTATAAATTAAACGATTCGATTATTACGTCACAAAAAAAATTAATGATTCAAGTCTATCTTCTCGGAGATCAGAACGTAGGCACAAAAATGGTAAGTCACACATATATTTTGAACGATTCACTCGCTGATGAGTGTATAGAAAATTTTACTAACTACAGTCATATCATTTTAAATGCCCAAAAAACGTCAGGTGGGCGAAAACACAAAAATACGTTTTTATAAGTTACTACAAAAAATGCACAGGTATTCGCTAAATAGCTGGTCAACTAAACTACGTCAAAAGTACCCAAAACGGTACGCATATAAACTACGATTAATAAACGAAAGTACCAAAGGGCACATAACAAGACAAGTACGTCAAAATATAAACAAACAATTTTCTATCTCAGCCAATCGGCATATGGCCGTGGCTCAAACTCGAAACGATAAATTTTCATGGGAGTACGTTACTCATAAACTCCCACACGTTTTCGAATCAATCTACTATTGACGGGGGAAATGGCCCATCCGAATTTAACCATTCTTAACTTAGCTGGAGCCACGAGTGGAGGTGGGCAGAGCTCGACCTCGGTGGCTTCACTACCATACTCTACCATATACACTTTCGGATCACTCGGATTTTCCGGAGCTTCATCTACACTTTTTCGCTTGATTCGAGGCATAACAACAGCCAACGGTTTTCAAATCCTATATCGGTGATACGGTTTGAACTCTTATTTCATCGCTCGGAACTCGAGCTTCAGACTTTTGACACGATCCCGAAGAAGATCATTTTTATTCATCGCGAACCATCCGACTTTCTCTCCTTTTTCATCGTAGTGTTCATCCCATCGTTGAGGGAATCCAGCGTATTCTTCCTCAATTTCCAACTGATCTTCAGCATGGAACATTTTCTCTGGTACGATTTCTTTCTCATCGTCTTTTTCAGTGTCCTCATCGTATCGAGGAATTTTCCTGTAAACTATAGGAAAGAACACTCAAACAAATTAATCCTCCTACGTTCATTAATTTACATTTTCTACATTCATGAGAAATATTACATATATTTAAATTGTAGTTTCTACGTACTCTGGAAACTATCACGAGAGAAATCGACATTCTCGGACTCCACGAAGGGTCCTTGTACTATCGCCGCTACATATGGACAATCTTCCATCTATGTGCATTGGAAGGTGGAAAGGAAATCAAAAAAAATAAAAATAAAAAGTAAAAACTTCCCAATTATAACCTTTGGAAATAGAACGGTAAAATTGTGAGTCTACTTTCGTGTCACTTTTATCTACATTCGCAAGAAAAGCAAAATTTAACGAAACTAAAAATTATGATATGAAAAATTATTAAATTTTATGAAAGTGAAAATCGGTGCAGTTTTATGCAACTCAAAAATATGTGCTTATTTAATAGTTTTGTATTTACACATTGACAGAATCTACGTTCTTCTATCTACCATTTTACGGAGATTTTTAATGTCGATTATTTGGACCGTTTCGGTACAAATGTGGCCCCTGACAAGACCAACAGAGTTTCACATTTTGCGAATACGGCTGGAGCCGTTGGGTTCGCTTTACCGGGCATTCATCGAAGACATGCCGCAAGTTCTCTCGGAGTCCTCTATTTATACACACTGGACATTCACGAATTTTGGGTACGTTAACTTTCGGTACTGCTTTTTCAACTTCGACTTTTTCTTTCGGAGTTGCACTCGCCTCCGCAACCTCCATAAATCGGATGGCACGCTCCTCATCCTCAATCTTTTGATGAATATCGGCGAATGTCTGTTTCAGCTCATCCAACGCAGATCTTCGCTTTCGGTGATCCTCACCCAAATTTGGATCCTGGTCTTCGAGCATCTTTTCGTCTGGACTGTCGGGAGCCTCAGTAGTTAAACTTTTCGTTGGAACATCTTCGTCAATGTCCATCAAGAGAAGATTTTCATCCTCACCCGGAGTGATTATTACGGTCTCGTCATCACTCGCCATTAGTAGCTCGTCTTCACTAATATGACTCATCTTAACTTGGCACGCACACAGTTAAATTCAAACCTCAAATTATTTACATATTTCATTCGTTCGATTTTACCTTTTTAGTGCATTTCATCTACACTACTTTTTCCAACGCTACTACTTGCAAAAATATTTTCCTGGACTTGAGACATCAAGTCCGTAAACTGCGCGAAAGCATAACTACGGTCAAGCTCTAGGGATTGCAATTTTCCAATCTGATAAATTGCGGGATCGTAACGCGTATTCCATTTTCGATCCCTTTTGGGTCGCTCAACTTCAACTGGGACAGGTATCTGGGATCTAGAGGATCCGGGTAAATTGGGAGCTACTGTCTCTACGATCGTAGGATTTTGTACATTACCTTGTATATTATTAATGTTAGTCGGAGTTTTTGGAGATTTAACAGCGAGTTTAGGCGGAGTTTTTGATTTCACATTTGCTGAAGAAATCAAATTTCTTTTCAGAGACGGCGACGCAAAAGTTTCTTGGGCGCTGTCGAAGCGATCCCATATACTGCATGTTCTGTCCCGGGGACTAACATGCGAATTTTCATGACGTGGCCCGGCGGACACGGATCCACTCCCTTCTCCCCCCCGTGGGTCTGGAGAACTCTTAGAATCGGGAGTCTCTATAATAGTTTGGCCTCGCCAAGAATGGTGAGACACATCGGTGCTGTCTACAGAACCGTTACTATGGACCGAATCTGAATCATCTGTATCAGATAAAATATCGTAGGGCGGAGCACTCGGAGTTGGCTCACGATGTGACGTAGCACTATGATTATATATACCTCGTGGGACGACGTCGGGAAAAATATTTTTACCATCTTCCTGGGGTTCCTCGGTGGGGTCGATCGTAGGCTCTATGAAGAAAATATGGTCAGCTGCAGTGGGCTTAAACAAATTAAGCCACTCTAAATTTTGATCCACCTCCGGAGGAGGTTGATCGAGTAACGAAGGAATGTATAAGAGGAGGTTATGGCCATGTACCATTTCCACCTCAGTAGGCTTAGCGGGTGACGTCAAATCAAAATCCGGTGAACATAAAAAATAAACATGTTCATTTTCGACCAAACTATAAATCTTATAGGGACCGGAATAGCGCACCATAAATTTACTGGGCGTCCCTGTTTTACGAGTGTAATTGCGTTTCAAAACGAGATTACCAATATTAAAATTAGTGTGGAGATGCCTACGGTCGAAATCCAATTTCCGTTTTAATTGGTTTTCACAAGAGTTTTGATGAGCCTGCATTCGGTGTTTGAAAAGCTCACCGATTCGAATGAGATGCCTCTCGGGGTCATCATCAACTGACGAACTTTCGGACATAGTTTGATCGTAGGGGTGGGTAAGAGATCGTCCATACATAAGAAAGTAGGGGCTATACCCAGTACTGCTGTGCTTGGCAGCATTTTACTCATTCGCTACGTGCGGAAGTAAAGTATCCCATGGATCTTGTGATTCAAACTTTAATTTCTTTAATATGGAGCCGAATGTGGAATTGCTCCTTTCTACAAAAGCATTACTGCTGGCATGACGTGCCGATGTAGCAATGCGAATACAGTGGAACCTTTTTATAAGCACTCACCTTATAGAGTCACCCTTTCTATAGTGTCATGTTTTTGACTTCCCCGGCAAACCGCCTATACTTTAACATAGTCAGTATCCATGCTATAAGGTCACTTTTTATAAAGTCACCCTTACTATAAGGTCATGGATCACACCGCCCCAAGAAATATTTTACATGTTATTCTACCTTTTAATAGCAACATGCAAAAAATTCACGAAGCACAAACTCCATCTTCAAGGCCAAACTCAAAATTATTGTATGTGGGTGTGCTACCGTATCGAAAAAAAGTTAGAAGTAATTCGTTTAGCCAAAAATGAAGACAGTCCAAAATATAATTTTCGGTGGCCTAATTAATTTAAAATCAATATCAGCTGATTTTGCCTTTAAAATCCTAAAGTACTTTTTATAGCAACATGTGACACTATAGGCTATAAGGTCACCTCACTATAAGGTCGTAATATGCCTATCCCCCTGAGATGTTCTTATAACAAGGTTCCACTGTAATTCCATAATTTTCGCAAAAGCGAAAATACTCGTTAGAAGTGAAGGCAGCTCCATTGTCGGAGACCAGGGCCTGAATCTTATGTTTCTGGACCAGGGGTTCGAGGCAACGTATTGTTTCTGCGGTAGTAGGTCCTACTGTCGGAAATAAATAAATAAATCGAGTGCATTGATCTATGCATGCTAATATGTATTGGTGCCCTGCCTGAGTGCGATTTAATGGGCCCAAATAATCGATGGACATTTTGGCGTATGGTAGCTGAGGTGTGATCATAACATGGAGCGGCCCGGAGCGGCTCTTTCGTTGTATGAAATGTCTTTGGCAGGTGTCACACGAACGACACACTTCCATGACGAGTTTATGCATTTGGAAGAACCAATATTCTTCCCGGAGCGCGGCGTAAATTTTCTCATGTCCTAAATGAGATCGATTATGTAAGTATTTGATTGACTGACGAGCCAAGTTTTCAGTGAGAACGCTCACCCAGAGTTTTCCTAAAGGTTCCCCTGAAAGGCGCTCAAGGATGCCGGAGTCGGGATTCAACTGAAAATTTTTCCGGTATTTATTATACCCAAGGAATTTATTTTCAATATCCTTACGTAAAGATATAATTATTTTACTTATGCGGCGGTCGTTGAGCTGCAGAGTTTTTAATTTAGCGAGGTCGGTCTTAATGCGATCGCACCGTTTTATAAAATCCACATCTTTTATGGATCGAATGTGAATGGAACGGACTTCGGGCTCTCTCTCGGGAGTACGGACATGGCAGTTTCTCGGAGGACGACTAAGACCATCTGCCATTTCGTTGCATTTTCCAGCGACGTGGTAGATTTTCAGATCGTACTCACTGAGTTTCAAGCTCCAACGGATGAGACGACTGTTGCATTCGGACGTATGTAGGATTGACGTGAGGGCTGAATGGTCGGTGTAGATATGCACCTTTCGGCCCAATACAAAATTTCGAAATTTTTGTAAACAATAAATAATAGCGAAGCACTCCTTGTCAGTCACGGACCATTTTCTTTCGGCCGTAGTCAAGGTGTGCGAAGCGAAACCGAGTGGGCGACGTAATTTACCTACGTTCTGGACTAAACAGCCCGCTATTTCGAATTCTGAGGCGTCCGTCCATAACTCGAGTTGTGCATTGTCGTCGGGGAATGCTAATACGGGAGCATTCGTAATCGCCGATTTTATTTTGTCGACTGCCTCACGGCAGGAAGAATCGAAGACGAAAGGCACATCTTTCATGAGAAGATGATACAAGGGTCGAGCCATGCGAGAATAGCCATGGATCATACGTCGAAAGAAATTTGAAATCCCTATAAATCGACGGATTTCGGTCGTACTCGTGGGGTAGGGGTACTCTACGATAGTTTTGATGCGATCGGCATCAATTGACACTCCCTCCTTGCTGACACGATGCCCTAAAAATATTATACTAGGGAATCCGATATGACATTTACTAGGCTTTAACTTTATGTTAGCCTGAACGAAGAGCCAGAGAAGTAATTCTAGCCTATGCAACATTTCTTCGAAGCCTTTACCACCAAAACCAGAGTCATCAACGTACTGACTCAACCACTTATGATTGTAGGGCTTCGTAATTTTTGACATTGCCGATTGGAAAAGTGCGCCACTATTTATGAAGCCAAATGCCAATCTTTTGAATCGCCATGTACCCGTATGGTTTATGTAAGCCAAATAGTTCCTACTATCTTCCTCGACTTCTACCTGTTGGTAAGAACTGGCCATATCTAATTGACAATAATGCGTACAGTCTGCTAATTTATTAATTTCGTCTACGATCGGTGGGAGGGGCACGGCGATGGGTTTTACCCTCCTATTTATTTCCCGTAGATCTAGAACTGGGCGCCAACCGTTGGTGCCTTTCCTGACTACGCGCTGTTGAGAAACCCAATTCGAATGGCAGGGTTCAATAATCTGCTTCATAAGTAAATCGTCGGTGTCATCGCGGCACACGACCTTAAATAAATTTGACATAGCTGCAGGAGTCTGAATTAGGGGCGTAGGGTCAAGTAAATCGATATGTACTTGCAAAGTTTTTCCTGTCAGAGGATCGATCATGGAGGAATGGAAATCCTCTGGCTTCCAGCCAAATACTGAATAATATTTTGACAATAATATTCGGACGATCCGTTTTTCTAAAACGGAAAGTCCCTCAAAAATTTTAAATTGGTTCCATTCGTCATCGTTCAAGTCTCTGCTACCCGGAATTTCATCCGGAATAGGCTTCGTGTCCTCTCCTATGGGGCATTGTTGATCGTCAATATTTATCTTGTTACTTCGCATGTAACATTGCGGGAGCGGACGATACGTACTAAATAATCCCTGTTTTGGGAGAACGAAATCTTCATCTACACTAATGGCATGGCAGTATCCTGATCCATCCACAATATTGACTCTATTTTCTTCCACTAGCGCTCCATATTTATTAAAAAGATGAAAATTTGGCTCAACTACGATCGGACCGTTATAATCCCTATTGGCCGTATAAATTGGAATTTTAGTCGATTTATCTACGTATAGTTTAACGGGATTGATAGTAAATAAGCGCAATTTGTATTTAGGGAGCTCGGCTTCGGCCGTGCTGGACATGATGGAAGTAGCAATACTTTTCACTTCTTCATCGAAGGAACTCGTAGTTTCAACTTCGGGGCGAATTGTATGGGTACCTCCAATATGCGTGGGTGTCCTACTGGCTGGCGTAACTACGGGCAAAAACGGTAAATTTAATGGATTTAAATTTTCATTAATAGATAAATTTCCACTCATGGACATGCATTCTACGGCCATATCGTCGTAATTTTTAACTAGATTAGGATTATGCATGATTAATTTCGAAGTATGATGTGGGTGCGGCATGTCCCTACCTACTCTACTTTTGGCGCATATAGTATGATTCGTCCGACCGTCGATTATGAACTTAGGTTTATCAATGATGCAATTTTCGACTTTAGTGAACTTCACGGTACCCAATCTGCAATGGACTATGGCATCGTACGCGATAAGCATATCCATTCCGAAAACAACGTCGTTACTGGGGGAATCGATAACGAAAAATCCCCATAAAATCCACTCGTCTAGCTCAGGGATATGAACTTTGATAAAAATAAATTTATCGATAAAATGCGGTGTCCCGGTATCGATGGACAAAATAGCCTGGATCGGACGACAGGGCTGAATCAAGTCTGTCATACCTAGACAGGCGACAGCGAAAGGACTGATACTGCTTATGGAAGCGCCAGTATCCGTTAGCACATTAATATTTAATCCTTTTCCATTAATGTGTTGGAAAGTGAAATCACGACGAATGTCATTGCCCGAAATTCGGTTCGACCGAATTAAATGTACCTCGTTGACGTCGGGATACTCGAAAAGTGATTCGGGTACCAGACAATTATTCGGAGTTCGATTTTTAGTCATTGCATTCCCTTGCAATTTACGGAGAGCAATTTCCGACTGAATAGCCTCGTACGTCAAAACAGGCTCTACTTTCGGAAGCTGAAATTTTAACATTCGCATATGTATGTTATTTGAATTTGGCTGATTCTGAGCCATGCGATTGCGAACTTGGTCAATATGTGGGACAAGATCAGTATCTTGGTCCATAGACGTAATTTGTACATTTCGATCGTTATGGTTGTTTTGGTAATTATTATGATTACCATTACCTAAGTAGGGTGCGAAAAGTTGCACGAAACGCATAAATTCTTGAGGGGTGGGCTGGCCTACGTTGGAATTATTATGATTTGAATTATTTATATAACCAGAGTTTCGATTCTGATTATTACTATAATTCCGATTCTGATTATAGTTGTTACGATTATTGTAATTATTATTCCGATTGTTATTGTGGTTGGAATTATTGTTATGGCCACCGGAGCCATAATTATTTCCACCAGTTCGATTGCGTTTCCATCCTTCCGCTTCAGGTGGCAAGGGGATGTTATTCTCATCCATGAAAAGCCAACATTTCCAGACACTGTGGCGAGGGCTTTGGCATCTAAAGCAAGTGGGCCTCCCGTCTGGAGTCACACAGGATGCTTTATGAGCAGCCGAAAAACTATTTGTGAATTGTACATCTGTGTACTTATTAGTTTGGCCCCGATTAGTATTATTCGAATTATTATTTCGCGAATTATTATTATTCCTATTATTATTGTAATTAGGGTGGCCTACGAACGTATTTGCATTATTTATATCGGGGACGTCGGCTACTTTATTACTACGTGCAAAAGCTGGTTTCTGGGCTACGTTCGTATAATTATAGGTTTCTTGTGCCTTCTTCGAATTTATTTCTATGTACCTATTTAATGTTTTAGTCATGTTATCGATACTGGAGCAGGACATGACTTTGTCTGCCAACAAATCTGGAAGCCCTTCGATAAGGTATTTAATTTTTGCTTCCGTTCCCAGGTTAGAATCAATTTGCGCTAAAATGTGCAGACGGCCTGCCACATATTCATTACCACCCATACCTGGACGGTAAATGGTTTTAGGTAATTCGGACGCTGCCTTGCTCGACATGTGTGCTCTATCGAAGCGCAACACCATGGAGTCCATAATGCGATCCCAGATGTGATTGCATTCTTCGACGTCGTCTTCGTCTAAAGACCCAAAATGCAGATTTTTCTCGGATGACCACCAAGTTTTTGCCGGACCCTCCAATAATTGGTCCAATGACATAATGGCTTGGTACGAAGTAATATTTCGGCGTAAAATTTCTTTCTTATACTCTATTAACCAAAATGCGGCTTCACGCTCGCCACGGTAATGGCCTATCGGTTCGATTAATTTCTGCTCATTAATGAGCCGGATTTGTGTACGATCCAATCCGCCTGAGCAATACTCGTAGAATGGCTCAACAATAGCACGGATGTGATCAGGTGTCATCCCTGTGGGGACCGTGCCAGTCACATTTGTGGGCGCCGCTGGAGCGCCACTACTTTGTCCAGTATTTCCCGAAGCGAGATTTCCTGAACTTATCTGTTGAGGAGCAACCACTCCGGCGTTAGTCGGGTCTCCCGAAGTTTGGGCGTCTACTCCCCCGGGTTTCATAATTCTGCCTTTAAAGAATTTGGAAACCGATTTAGTCACGTCGTCTAATCTCTTTAATCTAAGGACGGGTTGTCCTGACTCTGTCCCTACGTAGACGGGGTCGATTTCGAAAAATAAATCCCGAACAGGTTTTATAGTATCGAAGGCGAAAGTGTGATCGTCTCGAAAAGCTGCGTCTACGTCCTGATGAAATTTCTTGGCTTGTTCGTTTATTCGAGCCAAATATGTATCGTCCGATTCCTCAGGTAATTGCAATAATTCCCGCGGAAGACTTTCTAAAGTAGTTTCTCCGTGTACCGAGAAAGCACTGAATTCGGAATTATCAGTGGCTAAAGGAGATTCAGCTTTCACGTCTGATAAACTGCCGTGAGGATTTCGAGTTTCCTCAATATCTTTTCCTTTCGACGTTCCGGCTTCGCTTTTATTGTCCAGCGTGGAAATATCTCGGAGATATTATCCGACTGGAAAGCAAGAAAATTCTCAAAATTATTAATTCAGGGGAAAATACTTTCAATTTCCCTATGTTCGTAATGTATAAGGATATCTACGTTCAAAAATTATATGTTCAGTATGCAGTTATATTAGAGTCGCTGTTGCACCACTCGTTTCAAAGTCGAAACAAAATTTTCAACTGTGGGGCAAGTCACGACTTGGGATGCTAAATGGCTAGGCAATCCGTCAATTAAAAATCGAACTTGAATTGCTTCGTTGATATCAACGGCAAGCACAGCCAAGGCAATAAGGCGTTCGGTGACGTATGTATCTATGTCTTGACCAATTCGGTAGTTAGTCAAAGAAACCAGAAGATTAGCCATAAATTAATGAATATATCGAAAATCTTGATTTTCACTAGTATGGGAACCTACGTACATATGTTTATTACTGTCGAATAGAATTTATTTTCCTACGTTCGTTGTTGTAGGACGCGATGCAATGTTGCTAGAAAAATTTCAATAGTTTGGCAATTTACAATTTTCTCAGCCAAATCGTTAGGCAGTCCGTCTTTCAAAATAGTTATCGTTGATTCGGTGCTTAAAGTAAGATCAAGTACGGCAATGATCTGTAGTCGTTGTAATATGTACTCACGTGCATTCATAGATTTTTGAAATCGAGTCGTATACAATATATGATCGTTCATAAATTATTGAAATTATAATTGTATTGAAAGTAAACGATAAGTAAGGGTTTTCTTTTGTGTGGGTACCTACTTTCAGTATATACCTATAGTTATAATCGAACGTAGCTTGGATTATACTATATTTTAATTCTATTTAGCTTAACTAATTTGAAATTCGAACTAATGAATTAGTTGTCGTTTCAGTGATCCCCGACGGTTCGTACCTGAAGTCTGGTATGAAGTTAAATCATACCCCTGATTATACTAATTTGTCTATTGACTATTTTAATTATTCTATGTAGATTCAAATTCGTAACTTACAGAATTTTCGAGGGCTCGGATATATCACGAAAATGATGATTAAGAAGCACGACTGTGCCCTGATTCGAGATCTATTCGGGCTACCGGAAATTCTTCTCTTTTGTTGAGTTTAATTTATTCAATATTAAGATTATAAATAAAAGAACCGAACGCTCAAAATCTGAGATTAAATTTTATAAAATCTTGTCGAAACGTACTTCTAATCTTAATGGCTAAGGTTAACGAACGCACACAAAGGGAAAGCCTTAGGACTTATCTATATTGGCAATTACAAAGTCTAGACACTTATAGATTTATTTCCTTAATGGGAAAAATATTTAAATCTGACGAGACGCGTTGAATGGATTTTGACGATACGATGCGGTACGAGCCAGACTGAGGTCACGCGAGTTCAGTCGCAATAAGTATGTATGAACGAAGAATTCCTAACTTGGAATGGCGTGGCGATGGCTAGGTATGTATTCCCTAACGATGTTATGGCAGTGGGAATGCCTACTGACGATGCTTCCCTACTTTCCACAATATAAGGCACAATATAATAACACTCGCTATGTTAGACCAAATTTCAATAAAATTATGAATTTTTGAGATGAATTTTGATGGGGCGACCAGATAAGCAGTGAGGGTATGGCGATTCGGTCGCGCAACTTCCACTAATATGATGCAATATTATGTAAAGCACCTACGAAAGCATCTACGATTCTACGTTCTATGAAGCAATGAAAATAATTTATATTTATAATATGTATGTACCTCGATCTATTCAAGCTCGTTTGGCCTGAAAGATTTTTATCACGGTTAAATTGTTGATTAATGACGGCTACGGGCGATGAGTACTGGAGATGGCTTCTCGGTATCTCCTTTCGGTCAAAATTCCCCTACGTCCGGTGTCAAAATTATGTTGCGAAACGATACGACAATCCAGGAAACTTCTTGGTCGAAATATAAAATTCAGTTCAAGTAACTACGAACGGATTTCAAAGGGGGAAATGGCTATCAAACCAACTTCACTCAGTCAACGGATAAAATTATATTTCTACGAAAAAGAAAATTCACAATTTCAATTAGTATTACTTCATATACAACAATTAATTATTTTCGATATTGTTCCTTTTACCAGTTTCAATTTTTGGTTTCGAGATGATGACCTCACACATTCGTACATGCAGGTTAATAATATTTCGATTATGACCTTTGATTTAAATACATATACGACGACGACGTGGGGCGTGACTTTATTTCAGGCAGAGTTAACTGGCAACTGAGAGGTGCACCGATCAAAAATTAACGAAACGAAAGTATTCGATAATACAGATACGACAAAAAAAATTGAAAAGATGAAATCAACGAAAATATTGTCGGATTGTTTCGACCTCGAAATAATTATTGCAAATTCTTTTGGTTCGGATTTTAATCGAGCAAATTGAACGGTAAGGTTTTTCGGAAACCTCGGTATGCGTGCGCGTGATTGTACCTGAAATGCCGATAATAAATAATCCTACGGGCTCTAGGCTTTCTTAACAGAGATTTGCAGATATGTTTCGGTCTGACTATTTTCTTATATATGCGCGGCTGAAGGAAAAAATCGCAAATCTTAATTACAATAATGAACGCAAGCAAAATGAATATATACACCGGTAAGAATTGCGCGTAGTGCAATTTATAAAAACCTACAAATATGTAGAAATCTAATATCCCGTTTAAGATATCGGCAGCCAAATGGCGTGTCTCGGGACGCATCAAGAAAGTATTAGAACTTACAAATTTTCAGTACAGCAAACCTCACACTATTGTTGGCTTGAAACTTTCGAGTTTAAATATTCGTAGATTCAAATTTTCACTCACTATTTCGAAATAAGGAGTCTACGTTCGTTTCAATACTTTGGATTTCGAATATTCTACGGTCAGAAGTTAAAAACTTATGAGAAATTCACTTTTCGAAAAGGAATTGACTGAGAAACTTGCTGACTGCTTTTCCTATGGTTAAGATGCGGCGAAGTACTGAACACAGAATGGCGTGATGCCTCGAAATTCTAACGGACGAAAAGCGAAAGTGGAGTAGTGCTATAATAGCCACTCCTATGGTCTACCTATCTATTCACGTTTTTCACGACGCCTATTTTCATGCACAGGCACTATAACTATCAAATGACCGTATTATGCCACAAAAGTTGAGCAATGCTTTCCGTGGCATATAATGAAACTACGGATTTTTGCCTAGTTTTAATGATACATATATTTCGACTTCACAAACTTGAAACTTACTATCTAACAATTAATTTTTAACTTAACTATATTTAATTGTATAATACTCAGGACGCGGGTGCCGCTTTCAACGATACAACCACTTGCTACGGATTAACGCACGTGTGTGCCCGTACAGAATTTAATACTAAATTAACTATAGTTAGTCGTCTTGGACTCTCAACGCAAGTGTCAATTTTTCAACTTTCGACTACTTGCAGTACTTCAGTTTGTACTCTTTTAATTTACTACCTATTTTACCTTAAATTTTCTAAATGTAATATTGAACTATATCAAACGATTTTATGGCTAAAAAGGCGGGTCACGGGGTCAGTCTCGCAGTACCCCGCACCTTTGAGAAAGGCGGAAAATATCGTAATAATTATTTTCCTACTTTCGGAAAACAATAACTAATGTAGGCAGGGAAAGCTGGCCGAAGTGCTGCGTTCCCTAAAATGCACTAATTAATTATTGGTCCTTGCTTGCTATGAGAGATACTGGCAATGTGGGGAGAAACTATGACCTATTGCCTACTGACTAATGGGATGGTGTATGGTGAGCAATCTAAAAGTATGTATGCGCTGTAAATCGAACGAATGAGCGTATGTACTTTTATGTATATATAATTACTTACTATGATGTATTAATTTGACACACAAAATGCAATAATTAACAGAACGTAGGGATATAAAATATATTGTTTGAATATACGAATTAAGATAGTTTAATTTATTCAATGTAACGGAAAATGAAAGGACGAATGTCCATGAAACAAAATAGAAATTCCTAACTGAATGATACGATTAATTTAATTGTAATAAAAACGAAAGAAAATGAAAAGCTAAGTATTTATGATTGATTTCGTCCAAATATATTTTATAATTATAATATTGTAAAGATACGATACCGTTGGATGCTTACTCGATCAGAATTCGTACAGCTCGAGGGATGGGGTCCGAAATGGTAAAACTTAACAAACGAAGATTGTAGAATTTATTGACCTACGACCTTCAATACTTACGTAACATAAAAACTTTAACTTTAATCTTTTACTCTAAAATGAAATACTTTCGAAATAATGTTTTTACGATCGAAGACGAAACAGAATACGAGCCAGAAGTATTCAGTAAAATTTGAACGTAACGAAAAGATTTCTACGAGCGATATAATTTCTGCTTGTGGTGCTACTGCCAATTCAAAGCCGACTCCCAGAGATTTTAAAATCTCTGCCTGAGGAAAGCTCTCTGAGATGCTTCCTCTCTCGTCCCTACATTCGCTACGGGGGTTGGGGTTATTTTTCCTCCTGATCGAATTCTGACGAACAAGCCTCGCATCCACGGATCCTTCTCGTGTTCTTCAGCTCCAAAAGGATTTCTTGAGCTCGACGATTATTTCTCTTTCACCCCCACGGCCGCCATCTTTTTTTACAGCAAATTCACTAAAATACCCTTCTCGTGTAGACGGTACTTTTAGCATGTATCTTTTTGATACTTTTGATTACTGTCATTTTGAATTTTGAATTTAAGCATATTGTTGAGATAAGCGATTATGCATGAGCTTAGGATCAGTTCGGTTTTGGATAATTTAATATGAAGGTACTTCTAGTTTTAGAAATAAATGTTAAATCTATAAAAGAGTAAAGTATAAAAATGTAAAAGCATGGGAACGGAAATGATTCATCATATTTGGTATGAGTTCGAAATTGTAAATGAAATATGAATATGGATAATTCTATGTTAAGTCAATTTTGATGTAAATTAATTAATGGAAAGAAGCAATAATTTAAGTAGGCCAAGAATAATTATTAATGATTAGGCATTTGTGAAATCAATCTGAAACGCAGTAGTACTGCAATAATTATTATGCGATGTAAATTATGCTGATTGAATTAATTTGTAAACCGAAGAACGGCGTGGTTCCGAGGTGTGATTTGGAGATGTTGAATCGATGAGACTTTACTCTTGAGCCAGCTCTCTTTCTATCCGGTTGTAGAAAAGATTTATTAATCTTCCTTTCAAAAGTCTTGTATATTAAATACACTCTACGTTGTTCAGTATCAAACATCCAAATCTCTTATCATTTCATTAGATCATCACTATTACATAGTAGCCCGAGTACACCACGAGGAAGTTCACCAAATACAATAATATGTATGAACTATTAATTAGTATAGACAGATTACATAGTGACATTCTTACCGCGTGGCATTTAGGCTTGCCAGATCTGGGAATTAAAATTCCGGGACAATTTTTTTATAAAATCTTAAAAACATATAGTACTAATTTAGGTTGCCACAACAGCTCAAATTACTGCTGCACTGGCAATAAAATACAACAAAGTTATGCAAAATCAAATAAACAACATTTTTACATCCTGCTTAGCACACAAAACATACACTCTATTATATGTTTTCATGTGTACTAACACTCAACCATTATCAATTATCTAGTATGCAATGCATTATCAAATAGGTGTAACGGACTAGCAAATCAGTTTTAGACTTGTCTTACAATTAGTTTGCATAGCGCCAATTCAAGCTGCGTTTGGTGACACACGTATAGTTCATCACGTTATAAGTTAATTCAGTTATTTTTATCTTACTTTATCTTATTTATTAGATCATACTGACGCAACACTTATAAACGGGTACTTACACAATAACCGACACTCCGAATCATGGCCTAAAACCCATCGAACAACAGCAGAAAATTTTATTTTGCCACAAAGTATTTGACAGGTAGTTTAGATTCCTTAAATTGAAGGGGAATTAGTTCATGCTGACAATCAATGTAATTTTCATTTACTGAAAGCTTCATGTTGTTGTGGTTGTGATACACGCTCGCCACTTTAGTCAGTATAACGAGCTCTTTGGCAAATGAAAATATCCTAAACAGTTGTCGAAGCCTTTTTTGTTCCAACAGCAGTAATACGCTTCTGACTTTTTCCATGTGTTGTACGGGCTATTTGTGGCCATGTAATGCAAAAAACGATTTATTGCACAAGAAAACAGGCTTTACCGGTGTCAGTTATATTACTGCTGAGTAATGTTTTGAATTTGTTTCCTGATCTCATCTGGAGTAACAGCAACACATTCGTTTAAATATCTTAGGAGGTGTGAAAAACATTTAGAAGGGTGCACGATTTATATGCAGGAATGAATAACATGATTTAAAAATTAATTACTATTAAATTGCAGTCTGAAGATTTATGCCAGTTTATTTTCCTGAGTTCAACTTTGCAGCGTAGGTATAAAATTATTCATATAGCACGGACTTAGTCGGATTAAATACACAAAACGCCCATTATTGAATAATGAGCGTTTTCATATTTAAATAAACACGGTGGAGGAAATACGTTTAGCAAATATAAGTTCTCAAATGTTTTGCAAAGTGGGTACAAATTAGATCATATGGAGCAATGGTGTAACTATAATTAGCAAATAACATTAAAATAAAAATTTGTTACATCAATGAGTTTTTTAACTCTATATTAGGCATCATATTTCTAACATCATTCAATTCCGGGACATTTTGCCTCCCGGCAAACCCTTCGGCGGGACGCGGGACACGACCCTTCATTTCCGGACTGTCCCGCGTTTTACGGGACACGTGGCAATCCTAGTGGCATTTAATGAGTAATTCGAGTTGTATTATGTCAATTCTGCAGTCTCAATTATTACAAAGAATTTTATTTTGCCTGCTCTAATCGTAAGTTTACCCAGGGCACTAGTATCAATTATTTCTTAATTGCTAACATAAAACGCATATGGAAACCCCTTTGAAGTATGATGAGTCAATTGGGGTTCATATGTGAGTTTACCTTACCTCCATCTCATGTTGGATGCGAATTTTATGAAGTTCGGATAAAATTTTATTTAATTTTACTTTTTACGAATGTCCACGGGACATTCCAGTGGTGTCAGATGGTAGTTTAACGTTAATTTGGGAGTGTCCACCACACTGGTAAGGCCAGTGAATCCTGGGGGGGGGGGAGAGAAGTCTAAAAGACAAGTCCGGCCCTACATATTTACACGGTAAGTTATTGAATTCTGATTCTTGGTTCATGCTAATGATTGCCTATGATTTGGATATGGGCGTTATTTTACGTGGTTGAATTTATTGTGGCTGAGTAGCTCGGTAGTTGGAAACCGGGATCCGCAACATGGATACACCCGGTAACCATTCTACCTCGAGCTCCCGCATTGCTGAAGAACGCATGAAACTCGACGACTGTATGAGTTGAACGGACCAAGTTCACAGTCGTCGGCTTCCTCGCGGGTCCCCGGCTATGCGGTCAGCCACGGGAAATTTTGTTTTATTTTATTTTGCCGATGGATGTGGGAAATCCCGAGTTAAGTCTTATAAATTTAATTATGAGAAATAGGGAGAACTGACAGCGCGGTGGTCGAGGACGTGGCCCTTCGTCGCAGACCCCGCTTACACTGGAGGGGATGGGCGCGTTGCATAGATGTACCTGATGAATGCAGAATTCCAAATACCAGGCACACACCGCAACGCACCATTCACTCCAATGCCGCTGTCAGTCTCGAATTTTTGATTTAAGTTTCACCGAATTTTTAAGTTATTGATTACGGAAACATTATGACTCTGAAATTTGGTTGTATTCTTATGAAATATGATTCTCCTAATAATGGAATGGAAGAGGAGTTAACGGAAACCATGTGGTTCATGGGTTCAATTCCTCCCTGCTTCTCATATTTTTCACTTATTTTTATAATTTTTATTCTTATTTATTTATTTTAGGTATGCCGAGGATGAGGATCAAGAGAGTTGCCAATATGAAATTAGGAAACACAACAATCGAGGAGCAATAAGATATGGTTACGGATAAATTTTTATATTTTAAATTCAAAATGAAAACTCAATTTATAATTTGAAATGAAAATGATACTTTTCTCCCTTGCTTAAGGCTGGGAGCCACAAATTATGATTTCTTTTAGCTCTAGTTTTTCTTTCAGGTTTTCGTCCAATGATACTTATACATTAATTTACAATTTTACGATCTTACGAGTACCGTGTTAGCGATACTAAAGAAAGTCCGGATCTAGGTCAAATTATAGGTGAGTTCACGACTTAATTTGATTTATACGTATTATAATTTGTACATTGACCTCGAATTAATTTAATTTACAATAAACTAGTACAAAACTCGTAGAGAGGAATGAAGAATACGGAGACAAACGCCAATAAAAACACATAAATATACAGGTTTTCACACTTATGTTTTTCTTTGATTTTAGGAACTTTCTGGCAACAGCACGGTCCGTGGGGCTGATCCCCTTGTAATCTTCGGATCCGTGGAGTCTCCATCTTCTTCCTTCCTACCCCACCGGGATTTTTACTCTCAAAATTTTGACTTTAAAATATGAAGGGCGTAGCCTCCCGTTGATTCTGAATTTTTAGGAAAATTTTTGACTCGAAGACCTCCCGTCCTCGATGTAATTCTCGAACTGCTGGGGACTCCTTGCCTGTCTCTCTTCCACGTCGATCCTGGGATGGGCATTCGCTTCAGGGCTTAGCTCCTACGAGTTCCATTTACGGCTCCCAGTCGATGCGGTTGATGGACAGATGCGTTTAGTCATCTTTGGTTATCTCTTTTCATGGGTCTTCCTTCCATTCAGTCAGATGGCTATCGTTGTCTGTTGTGTGGATGAAGATCTGTGAAAAGATAAGCGCGTGCCATTTCCATTCCCTTCTCAAACATATCGAATTAGCATAAGTCCGAAATCTGGTGCGGCAGCTAGTAATTTAATAAGTGCTGACTGACAAATAAACTGCAATTGAAGGTTGTCGGGGTTGGGGGAATAATGCCGGATGACAGCACTATATACTTAAAAAATCCGGCGCTTCGCGCCGGATTTGTCGACCGGGGAGGCCCGAAGTAGATACTGAGCTTCAACAAAGGCGCAAGATAATTTATGTAGCGCTAAAAGACTATATAAGATTTATGGAAGCTCCACTAGCATGAATAAGCCACATACAAATGTACGTGGCATGTATTTAAATATAGCTAGAATATTTTTAAGAATTTCACCATTTACATATGACGTCATTTATGGAGCCTCCCCTACCATCAGTAAGCCGTATACGAATGTAAGTTGCAAGCAGTTAAAAAAAAGTTGGAAAAAATGTTGAAAATGGGGGTACTAAAAACTATGATATTTTAATGACGTCATTAGGGACGATCCTTTAATGTCTATACCCTATGTAGGTATGTCCATGACATGCTGTTATAATAGGTTGGAAATAATTTTAATCTTGAAAATGGAATTTAAACTCGCAAATGGGGGTACTTAAAACAGTTAAATGTGAGGGACGTCATTTTGGACGATCCCTGAATATCTATATACTATATAGGTATAATTATGGCATGTAGTTAAAGTAGGTTGGAAACAAATTTAAACTCGCAAATGTGGGTACTTAAAACAGTTAAATGTGAAGGACGTCATTGTGGACGATCCCTGAATATCTATATACTATATAGGTATAATTATGGCATGTAGTTAAAGTAGGTTGGAAACAAATTTAAACTCGCAAATGGGGGTACTTAAAACAGTTAAATGTTAAGGACGTCATTGTGGACGATCCCTGAATATCTATATACTACATAGGTATAATTATGGAATGTAGCTAAAGTAGGTTGGAAACAAATTTAAAGTTAAAAATGGGGGTACTTAAAACTATAAAATGTGAAGGACGTCATTATGGACGATCCCTGAATATGCATATACTATATAGGTAAATTTATGGCATATTATTAAAGTTAAAATATGTTGCACAAATTTTTAAAGTTGGACATGAGGGTACTTTAAATTATAACATGTGAAAGACGTCATTATGGACGATCCGTTGCCATCTACAGCCCATTTACTTAAGCATGTCCTTGATCTGTAGTAATGAATAGGAATCCGTAAAATGGTGAGGAAGGAGAATTCCGATTGCCTGAGCTGGTATTCGAAGCGTGGACCGCCGCCATGAGTCATAGGAACTCATATTTTCCAATTCCAACATTGCAGTCCCATACCCACGACCACTATACCAGGCTGCCCTGTAAACGTACATATGTAAGTAGTACGTTTACTTGTATTGGAAATTCGTGAAAAGTTTCCATGTGTATTTTTAATGGCGAAACTTGACTCAAGCTCTCAGCTCCGTATGTACCTTCCATGTATTGCCAGCCCTTTTTTTTATCTTGAAACATGGATTTTATTCTTTGTCGGTTTAACTGTTAATTGCGAAGAAACTATAACTTCAATAATAACCAAAAACTATACAGCACTTCTGGCTTGCTTTTCGGGGCTATTAAAAGTTGTTTTAATTTAAAAGCTTCCAAAATGCGACCTGTAGCGTGCGACCTACACCCATGGGACAGACAGACACCAAACACCAGCCCTATAGATGCTTGCTCAGCATGTAAAAACCGGTGGCTGTAAACGATAATATGTTCAGGTTTACACAGCTCTGTTTGTATAACCTGTAGCTATGGTTTACTTTACAAAGTACAGATATTCTACGATAAAGCACCAGGGGGGATAATGTCCAGGAGGAAAATGTCCGTATACCGTTTTATCCACTCTTTTGAAACTTTCTTCCTATGTCAAGTAGGATTTAGTAATCGCGTAATATTCCACAAATAATTTGTGTATGTGGAAGCGCAAATAATGTTATGAAAACTATGGAATGAATTTAATGCCGCATCGGATTTTGTACTCGAGTATGGTCTGAAGTTAATCTTATACTGTTTTACTGCGTTATTCCAAAAGATTTTCTTTAATTCCCTGATTTTATGGATGGATCTCCATAAATCGTTTTTACGACGCATCCCAGCGTTAACCAGTTTTTAGAGTGTAATTGTTAATTCGATTAAATTATTGCAGCAAACAATTTTGCAACTTAATAATATCCAAAACGGTAACTGAAATAAAATCTTGAGGACGAAGTATAATTTTGTTGCTTTTGAATTTGTCTTCTTTATTTTGCAATTTGGGGCGTCTAGGGAGCTTCCCCATCCCACTAATTTAAAATACTAAATTTTTTGAAGCGGGCGTGACATCCCATACGGGGCATGACTTCCCGTTTAGGGCAAGACTTCCCGTTTGGGGCAAGACTTACCGAACTATCCCCATACACTCCCACTACAGATCTTTTTTGATTTTACTTTAAAAACGAATTTTCAAGTATTTTTCGTATTTAGAGTATCCTAGTTGGGGTTTCTTCGAAAACTCATGCCCAACTTCGATAACTCTTGCCCAATTTCGATAACTCACGCCCCACTTCGATAACTCACGCCCCACTTCGGTAACTTTATCACTTATGCTGTCTTCGGTAATGTTATCATGCATTTGTGACCTTACTGTGTATATGTAATGTTTCTTTTTATGTCAAAGAATGAATAAAAAACCCAAATAATAAATAACTCAAGCCCCACTTCGATAACTCACGCCCAATATACAGTTTAAAAATATTGAAAAGTGAACCGAATCAACACTAAAACAGGCTCCAAAAGCTGACTGAAAACGGATAGGTTAAATTTTTCCCTCGCGCCTTCGGCGTGAGTTATCGAAGTGGGGCGTGAGTTACAAAAGTTGGGCAAGAGTTATCGAAATTGGGCATGAGTTTCCGAAGAACACCCTCCTAGTTCAAATTTAATTTGAATCTACGACAAAAATATAACCGGGGATATATAATCTATTCGTTTTTAGGCAGTTCTTCCTACCCCCCTCCCCCCACCCCAAAACCTAACCTAACAATAACGTAGTGTTCAAATATCTAAAAGGCATTAGTTTCAAATCGAAGAAATAAGTCAACTGTGCAGTGTTTTATTAAATAAATAGGTAATAGGGTAAACGGACCAAGTCTCCCCGAACATTTTACCGCCGACCATTGTCCCCCCGGTGATTTCCTCCCCACCCCCGCGGACAATTTCCCCCTCATAAGTAACGGCGGACATTTTCCCTCCATCCATTTAGTTACTGTTAGTATAACAGGGGGAAGTACCGTGTGCTTAAATTATTTTTAGTTACTGTCTTTGTATTTTTTACTTTTTCCATCTTATAACTAGGTATTATATAAGTAATGTAAAGATGTTTTAGCCATGCTGAGAAGTAGTATAGTACATATATTTCCGGAGTGTGTAATTTTCCTATTTTGTATATAATTTTATTATGGTTTAAACTACTTACCTTTATCTCGTACACTTTTTAATTTAAAGTTAGTTTGCAAGTCCATTCACTCCGACATTGCGGTTTAATAAAGTATCTTTTGCATTCGATTAGTGAGATACTAACGAGAATCAAATAAAAGCACATAGGTATTCTTATTAACCAGCATTTAATAAAACTATCACCTACTCTTACAACACCGTGAACTTCAGTAACCTAAATAACAGTATGGGGGGAAAACGTCCGCTGTTGCTTATCGGGGGGAAAATGTCCAGGGGGACTTTGTCCTACAACCAGGTAACAGTAATAATGTGCGAAATAATATTAATGTAAACGATACTAATAACACTCGCTAACTAATTTCTGCTATCCTAAGGTTGTCAGTGTGTAGTTACACGATGCAAGGGGTGTTCTTTGATAATTGGTGGCGAGGCCGGAAAGTGATGGCCAACTTTAGTAAGTGTTGGCCAGTTTGACTTTAGTAAGTGATGGCCAATTTCACTTATGTAAGTGTTGGCCAGGAAAAATATAACCTATGCGTTTTTAGACACCTTTAGGAGCCCTATTTAGGCAAACGGACATTTGCTACCCGGACAATTGCTACAATGTGTTTGAGTGTACCATGATAACATGGTGAGTTTATTGATGCTATTACTTCTAATAATAATAATAAAAATAAAAGTTTCCCGGGAAAAATCCCGAAGGATTTGAGACAAGGTCTCTTGTAAAAGCCCGGTTGTCACTATTTAAACACTTTGGAGCTTGAGTTACACGGACATTTTGCCAAAACTCCACCCTTTAAATTTGTCCAACCTATTTTTATAGAAGATGGTAGAATTGTAGGTGGTCGTTCGTTAAAAAATAATATTTAAACGTTATATAATTATTTCATTTTAAACCAGAAACTGTCTTTTCACCATAATTATGTCATACAAAACAAAACTTACATTTAGACTCATCAGGAGTTTTATTTATTTTATAATATTTAAGAAAACGTTATAATTATATTGTTACCGTTTTTATCTTGTATAGTTTTATGCGAATAAATGGATTCATTCTAAAAATGGGCTTTCTTCTTCCGAATGGGTCAATGCAATTAAAATGGTGGGAAATGTTATGCCCGTCAATGCCATCCCAAGACCTGATCAAGGATCATTCCGCTGCCGCCACGGTTGCAGTGAGTCAGAAACACTAGGTCATATCCTTGGATCTTGTCCCCGGGGGAAATTGATACGTAATAATAGACACCATGCTGTAAGGCGCTTACTTGCTGAAGCCATGGTCAAACTAGGTTGGAAGGTTCTGCAAGAAGCGGAGTGCATTGGAAATGGCTCGAAAAGGGTGGATATTATAGCCTACAATCAAGATTCGCGAAAAGGATTTATTCTTGATCCTACAGTAAGAATGGAACAAAATGACGAAAATCAAGCAGAATCAGTGAATCAGGAGAAAAAATCTCATTATGAACCATGTATTCCGTATTTTCAACAGAAATTAGGCCTTGACGATATCCAGGTCATTGGGCTTTACGTCGGTGCTAGAGGAACAATTTCACAGTTCTTTGTGGACTTCCTAAAGTCTCAGTGTTTACCAGTGACGCTTATTGAAGATATTGTAACGTCAGTCCTAAAGAAATCGGTGCAAATTTGTGTTCATCACCTGTTTTCTACAAGCATTACCTAATTTTTTATATTTAAAGTTTAAACAACCATAAATCACATTATTATGTATACCAAAAATTTGTTCCGTATACTGAGTCTTTTGGCTATCCTCATTGGAGGACAGTGTCAAGTTTATTTTTGAATAAAGTTGTCTATATATATTGTAGCGTGTTTACAATTGCTTGCAATGTTGTCTGGTTCTAACATTTTTACACAAATCTCCTAATCTTGTCTCTTAATCGCCTTAATATGCACGGTATATTAATTAGAAAAATTAATTGTAAAGACAATATATCGTTACTGAAGAAGCAAAGTTGCCGATCTCCAATTCTCACTAATAGCAAAATTTCCGTTCTCCAATGAGCGCTAAAAGCAAAGTTTCCGTTCTCCATTTATTAGTAACGTGAACGTCACGATCACATATCAGGCAGGAATATAAACACTAAGGAGGTCAGAATCTGCAGAAACGTAGTAAATTCCTAAAATACTACGATTCCAAAATAATTAAAATGCAGTTATCTTTTTTTATATTGTTCTGCTAATTAACCATGCAAATCAACTTCAAAACGTTCTCATCATCATGACGGTGAGTTGACCGGGCAGAGTAGTGCGGGCAAAATTTCTTATCAAGGTCGTGCTGATAAGAAATTTTAACAATAGAAAAGGTAGGCCAGGTAAATTTTTTAAACGATTTGGTGACGTTCACGTTGACGTTACAAATAAATGGAGAACGGAAACTTTGCTTTTAGCGCGCATTGGAGAACGGAAATTTTGCTATTAGTGAGAATTGGAGATCGGCAACTTTGCTTCTTCAGTAACGATATACTTTTACATTTCTTTTTTGAACGACCGTCTACAGTTAAACCATCTTTTATCATTAACAATAATAGCATTAATAAACTATTTTAATGATGCCACATTATCACAGTACACTCATAAATATTGTCCATGCATTTTATTTCGACTTTAGCCATGGAAAGCAATGTAGCAAATGTCTTATGTTTGAGCGTGGGTAGCAAATGCCCTAGGTTATGGGTAGCAAATGTCCTACAACCCTTATTTAGTGTTGCTTCGGTTAAATATTTACAATATACCGTTTAACAACGTTGCGGACGCATTTTTAATACATTAGCCGTCACTTACTGAGCCTAGTACTCATACTAATAGACAGCTTATTTGGTCATAGCCACGAGTTTTGAATTTAAATTTTTTTAATGTTGGACATACTTAAGCAAAGCCCAGTGGTGAAAATATTTTGTCACGGAAAGCGACGTTTTGGGACGATTTAGGCATGCTGTAACTTCTGCAATTATGCACGGATTTTAGTAAAACTTGGTACGCACGTTGTTTGTACTTAAATGTTAGGGCGTATTATGGGAAAAATGAAATTCTTTTAAATTATCCTACAATACAAATTTTGACAAAAAATCAAAATCCGTATGTATTGTATGCCTTATTTGACTCCAGAGTAATTTTAAATGATGTAAAATCATATTTCTAAACTTTTTTGTGTGTACACATTTTTTAATGGAGCGACTCTAAAAATTAAATAAATTAAATTTTGACTTTTCCTGCTTTACAATGCGCGGGCCACCCCCTGTTCAGAGTTATCAAATATCAAAACATTTATAGACAAAAAAAGTATTTAAAATATGTTTTTACATCATTTAAAACTACTGCATTACGTGCATAATTACAGAAGTTACAGCATGCCTAAATCTTCCCAAAACGTCGCTTTTCACCACTTTAAACAATCACATACCTCATGTGGGGGAATTTCGTGACAAAATTTTTTCACTACTGGGCTTTGTAGGGTTGCCAGGTGTCCGGGAAAACGCCGGACAGACCGGGAATGGACTGTCATGTCCGGCGTCCGGTCGTATGGTTCTCCCGGACGCAAAATGTCCGGGAATTGAAGGTGTTTAGAAATATGGGGCAAATTGTAGAATTTAAAAAATCAATTTGTGTAACAAAATGTTATTTCTATGTAATTTGCGGTTCATAGTGTCTCAGTTCCCCTCTATGATCTAAATTCTACTTACTTATCCTAACATTCAAATACTTGATTATGCAAAACGTGTTTTTTAAGCGCATTTATTCAAATAATGAGCAATCTGCACTTTGAGTTTGAGCTCTATGCTGCATTTATACCACAAAGTTGTGATATCGAAAATAGGCTAGCATTAGCTTATTCCGCAGCTTAATTAACATTTATTCTGTAATCATATTATTAAGATTGTGCTAATTACATCTGCCAAATATGAGTTCCATACCTCCTAAGAAAGTGAAACGAAGGTGCAGTTATAACACTAAATGGAAGCAGGAACAAGAATTCAAAACTTGGCTTTGCAGAAATGGATCTGACACAGGAAGTGCCTGTTGCACATCAGTTTTTTAAAACCAGCATTGAATACTTAGAAAGCTACTTTGAGTTCTCTGATAGTTCTGTGTTTAGTGCTATGTCAGTCTTGCAACTAGAAGAAGTCAATTTTAGTATAAAATTCAACACGTTATTGAAGCTTGCAATCACAGTCGATGAAGACAAGCTTTATCAAGATTTTACTTCTCTTCGAATAGCATACCCAAAGATTCAAAGCATTCCAGGGGTAGATACAAAGTGGGTGGAATTTTTTTCAAAAGAAGAAGCAAGTCAGACATTTAAAATAGTTTCGTTTGTACTGTAAATTTTTGTAAGCAACGCTTACGCAGAGCGTTTCTTCAGCCTCATGAAATCTTTGTGAAGTGACGAGAGAAATCGCATGGATTCCGATCTCGTGAAAGCAGAGCTTCAAGTTCGATTAAACTATAACTTTAGTTGTAAGTAGTTTTTTGATCTAATTTCTCTTCCGGAAAATGAATCTTTACTTCAAAGAGCAAAGGGACAAGAAAAATATACCACTAGCGGACTGAAGTGACGTTGTACAAAATAATTAAATTTCTAATCTAAAACACTCTTAGTCCATTACACCAAATTCCTAAAGCATTGCGATATTAATGATATTATTGTTTTAGTGCAACTGTAAATAAACGCAAGTTTTGTGTACCTAGTGATGAGATATAAGAGATGAGTTAATGTTGTTTAGTTAGTTTCACATTTTAAATTTGTATTTTAATGGCTTATGGGTCGTAATTTAAAATGGTGGGGCAACTTAACTAAGCACTGTGTGTTTTTAGGATTTTTCCAAAAAAATGTCCGGGAATTTGAAAATCCAAACCTAGGAACCCTAGGGCTTTGCTTAAGTATGTCTAACATTAAAAAAATATAAAATCAAAACTCGTGACTATGACCAAATAAGCTGTCTATTAGTCTGAGTACTACGCTCAGTACATGACAGCTAATGTATTAAAAATGCGTCCGGAACGTTGTTAAACGGTATTTTGTAAATATTTAACCGAAGCAACACTAAATAAGGGGTGTAGGACATTTGCTACCCGGACATTTATTAGTCTGATTGTGAGTACTACACTAAAGTCAAACTGGCTATCACTGACTAAAGTTGGCCATGACTTCCCGGCCTAGCCATCACTTCTCAAAGAAACCCCGATGCAAGCTGCTACAATTAATGGAAAAAACCTCTTCCCTACTTTGCACAATCTCTATTAGCCACAAGTATTCGCACGTGTTCCATTAACTTCATAGGCAACAATATTATTAATGTGAGCTCATACTAACTTAAAAGCTGATGCAGCATGCAGCCACTGTATGAATGGGAGAGGAAATTTTATGTTATCCCTTTTAAACTAGTAATAAACTTAATTTGTAGTTTCTGTACTTTCAAGTACAGTGAAATTCACTTAAAAGGGACTCCGCGGGACCGACTGAATCTGTCCCTTATAACCGAATTCCCTTTTAACCGTATAAGGGATTTCCCTTTTAAGAGGACTGTAGTTGTCATTTAAAAATTTAAGATTTTATTTTTAGTAAAAGCATAAGATATTTATAATGTTGTTCGTGGACAGTTAATTAGATTGTTCAAAAAAGTCAGTTAATGCAGTTTGTTTAGTTTTGTTTTGATTTTGATCTTAGAGCACACGTAGACTTAAACTATGAAGATTCGAGAACACTGTTTCCTCAGTATTTCTTTGTGCTAAAAAATATTGATGGAGTTTCTGAATCATATCTAATGCTTCTGATACACTTGGAATTAAGGGGTCTTCTTCTTCTACAGTTTCTTCGTCTTCGTCAGAGTCCTCATCTGAGTCGTTACATTGAATAATGTTGTTGACTATTGATTCCTCAGTCATTTCCTCCTCAGTCAGTAAGTTGTCATCCATAGCCGCATAATCAGAAATAATCCTGCTTATTACACTGGAACTTAAACCCGTCTCTTTTATTATTTCAATTTGTTTATGGGTTTTTAACTTCTGCACGATTTCATACTTTTTCTCCGTACTTAACGAGTTTCTTTTCCGCTTTAACATCGTGCCTACTGAGCTCAGTAGAGGTGGACGAAGCAGTGCAGGTTAAAGTCACAATCAGTAGAACGACTGGAAGAACTAACAACTAACAAAGTTTTGTAATCTATAAATACGACGACCTACTTAGATTTAAGATAATGTAAATGTCCAGATAAGATAAGTGCAGTTTAGTTTTCAAGAACAGTAGTGCTTCAATTGTTCGGCTCAGTTTTATTTTTAACATTTTCTTCCAAAATCCCTTATAAGTGACGTAAAATACCAAACATGACGAAAAATTTGTCCCTTTAAACCGGATAATCCCTTTTAGCGGTTCCCTTATAACCGGATAATTTTAACATTGAAACATAGGCTGGCCAACCAAATATTTAAAATTTGTCCCGTTTAGCGGTTTTCCCTTTTAACAGAATCCCGTTTAAACGAATTCATTAAGTAGTGTGCATGTTCCTTTACCTAAAATACAAAATACAGATATTTGTTACATTGTACCAAAAAGAGGTCAAGTAAATTTTCAAAAATGGAGGGAAAATATCAATTTCTGGATGTGGACAATGCTACTGACGCAGACATCATCGCGTTAAATTAAATTCTATTATATCAGTACAAAGAGGGTCCTATGCAGCTGTTTTATCTCAGGAGAGTACCTGATGTTCATGAAAACTTTTTGTTGGCTGATGATGGAGCATTCAATTATTTTGACGTTTCAAGACGCCACGACGTTTCAAAGCAAGTTTTCAATTTTATATTTCTTGCTCACGGTACTATCATATATATTAAATACGAGGTTTGGTGAAAAAATATATATGACGTCCCGATGTAGGGTGGGTGTGGTGGATGGGTTTTGTAATGGTGATGTATAGGGTGGGGGGTGTTGATAATGGTGAGATTTTGCGGTACGTCATGTATGGATATTCGTGGATGCTGAGGGCAGTGCGGGATGACGGTATGGTTGATGGTGGGGTAGCTTATGGCTTGGGTGGATGGTAAATGGGGACGAGTTGGATGAGATGGAGAGCAGCAAGTAATGTATGAACTTGAGGGGTTAGAAAGGCAGAGCCAAGGGTGTGGTAAATGGTAAAGTGGGATGTGCCATTGTGTTGTGAGTACAAAGTATAGTAATAAAGCGCGGTTTTATTAAAATGTTGTTTAATCTGGAATCAAAATATAAATAATTTCATTGTATAAAAAGGATAAATACGAGCGTAATAAACGAATTTGCATCAGTATTGTGAAGTTAGTTAAAATGAATAAAAATAGGAAAGCGTTGGCGGCTTCCGTACGCAAAACCTATCTAAATCAAAGATTGGCTGGAAGTTTTAGTGGTATGAGCGGATGGTTAAAGAATAGAAAGAATTGGGTAGATAAAAAGGAAGCTAAGAAAGAGTTATCGCAAATAAAGGCGTATACACTACACAACGATGTGCGTTATAAGTTTCCAAGAAGACGTGTCCTATTTAATTTCATAAACCAGACATTTGCATCAGATCTCAAAGACATAAGCAACATCGCAGAATGGAATAACTGTAACTACTTTGTACTAATAGTTCTTGACGCGTTCAGTAAGAAGGCATTTATACGAATGTTGAAAGACAAAAGTCCAGAATCAATGATTCAAGCATTTAAGTCTATATTTCGCGAAGCTGGAACGAAGTGTATGTATTTGTTTACTGATAGAGGCAGGGAATACACAGGAAAGAAGTTTAGAGCCTATTTAAAGGAGAATAATATAGTAAACTACCACATTTATTCACACATTAAAAGCATGTTTAGTGAGAGATTTATTCGTACGCTCTTTTCCAAACTTTCTCGCTATATGACAGAAAGAAATACGTTTAAAATAGATTACAAAATACAGGATTTTGTAAAAGCGTATAACAACAGTTATCACACAACTCTGAAACGAAGTCCGAACAAGGTAACAAAGGAAGATGAATTTGACTTATGGCACATGATGTTCAAGGATTATTTAGAAGCCAAGAAACAGAAGAGAAAGCCTCCAAAGTTTTCAATTGGACAAAATGTTCGTATATCACAGGCTAAGCTTTTGTTTCAAAAGGGTGAGTTTTGTTGATAAATTTGTATATTATAAAGCACTATTTAGATTCTGTGATTAGTTCTAAATTGTATTTCACTAGGTTATGACAAAAATTGGTCACTTGAGACATTTACGGTGAAAAAATACAAAATACGTGGCCGTGGACGTATTTGCTGGAAGATCAAAACAAGGAAAGTATAACAGGAGGATTTTACGAAGCGGAGTTACAAGGTGTTTAAAATGTATTCAAAATATGGAATGGTTAACAGCACGCCTCCAAGTTTTTGTTGTACGATAAATAGCTCAAGTTTGAGCTCGAACACTGCCACAAATTTTATCTGTGAACTTCCAATTGAGCTAAACTTACCTAAAGATCTGTATGAAGTTGGAGTTGTAAGTTTAAAATATACACCATCAACTCCAGAAAAACAAAGAGTTGCCCGTGATGTTCCAACAAGACCTATATTTTCAAATTTAAAGCCACCTAAAGTTAAAACAGGAAAAATTGTAAAAAGTTCAGAAGACTTTTTTACTTTTCTTAACAAAAGTACCATCGATCTTGAAAAACAAGGAATTCAATTTGCGTTCACATTTTTTTATGTAACACAAGACATAATTTTTATAACTGCACGAAACAATATAGCCGGAAAAGGTCGGCAAATTATCATACCAAATGAATTAGCTATTGTGTTCGGATTCAACAGAAACCAATTTCGGTTCGGTCAATATCCTGCTTTAAGTAAAGTAACTTTTGAATTCTTTGATAAAATACCACTGAACACTGAATACGAAATTAAAAGTGAGACAATTGTAGATTTTCAAAATTTTATAACTATAACTTAACCATTTCAAAGTGTCGTTCCCTTCATTCGTCAAAACGGTCAAGGGGATTCAGATCCAAAAAATTACTTTAAACGATTACAGGAAAGGATGATAAGATATTTTCAAAACTTTGAAATCACTTTAGACGAAGATGGAACAGTTATTTTTGAATTTGAAGATGCAAAAGAAACCAGTAGTTATTGCGTTTTACCACCAAAAATTCTAGAGTGTTTAGGTTTTATAAAGGAAAAATTTAATACTGGAGTTCACATTTCCAATCGCAAGTTTGATAACAAAAAGTATGATGAAATCCAAGACTTAGAAAGCTTAGATTTTCGGTTTTCAATAGAAAATGAATATTATGTGCCTATGAGTGAACCTTCAACATTGCAAATTGATGATGTTTTGGACGATATAAACCAAAGCATAGAAGCACGAATATTTAATGATATGGTGATAAACTTTGTCGTAAAAGACGGAGACATTTATGTTGAGAGCCTTGACAAAAATGTCGAAGTTCAAGTTCCACCAAATGTAAATCGGTTACTTGGAATACCAACAGATCAAGTATTTGTAACAAATACGCGAGTTAAAATTGGAAAAGACATACAAGAGCAGGAAGAAGAAAAGCAGATTGGCGAGGAAGAGATTGGAGAACATGATGACGATTTGTCTCAAAAATCACAACGATTGCTTGTATTAGGTGACATTGTGTCAAATCAAAATTATAATCATCATGTGTTACTAATTTCGCAAGATACTGATTTAAGTTTAGACACTTTAAACGAAAGCATCGTCAACTTTAATCCAGTTATCTTTTTGCCTTTGACCCGGCAAGATATACGTCAAATACACATAAATTTAGTTGATGAGTTTGCTAGAGAGTTACATTTCGGAAAAACCAGTCATACTTCTATAAAGTTGCATTTTAAACCAATATATTAAATATGCGTCAAGTAATTTGTGAGGATGAAAACGAGCAGTGTTTTCTTGAAGATCCAAAGTACGTTCAAACTGGAGGAGGAAGTACTGTATTTGCAACAAATTCAACTGTTGGAAATGATGATTCATCTTATTTAATACCTCTTAAAACCTCAGAAGGATTAAGTACAGGAGTTGCTGAGCGAAAGCGAAGGAGTGTAAGCAAACGAAACCAAGTAGGTGGGGCAAAACGAAGACAAACTGGTGGAAAAAGAAAGAAAAAAACTAAACGTTTGCAAGTTGGAGGACGAAGACGAAAACGAGCAAGAAAACCTATGTTTGGTGGAAAAAAGTCTGGTCCTTAAAAACGAAAATGTGTACGGAAATCAAAATAGTCTTATAACAAATACTCAAAAGACACTTTAAAGGTAGGTGGTACTAATATTTAAGTTCAGTTAGGAAATAGACTTCTTCAAGTGTAAACCAAACTCTGCTGCTGCTGCTTTTATATTTTTAAAATGGATATAAGTAGTCTCTATGATGATAAACCTACTGTTTACGAGAAATCTCAAAAATCGTTACGATCAGAATTAAATTTGACAGATTTGCCTCCAACTGACGTTTCAACAACTAGTACTACTGATTATATTCAGTGTTTTTCGTTACTGAGTCTGAAAGAAAAACATAATCCAATAGAATTTAGATGGATATTTGACGGATATGGTTCGCTTGCAGAATCATTGTTACATTTAGGCGTACGAATATTAAAAGCAGACGGAACCAAATGCGAAGCTGCAGATATTGTATCGCCTTGCAACCTTTTTTTCCATGCTTTGTTTGAAAACCTCCAATTGTACTTAAATGGAACTTTAGTTCTTGACACATCTAATTATTATCCGTGGATAGCCTATGTTCGAAGATTACTAGGAACCAGTCAGATAGACAAAGATAGCTACTTAAAGGATGAATTTTACTATCCTAATGTGACGCCAAACGTTTTTAAAACAGCTGAGGATGCTGGATTTGCAGAAAGATATACTAAAACACAAAATTCAAAACAATTTTTCTTACTTGGATCTTTGTTAGGCAACTTTTTCAACCAGACAAAGTATATTCCAAGCGGAACAGAATGTAGAATTGTTTTAAGGCGAAATAATCCTTATTTGTACTTGGATTGCTCTACAAATTCAAAGGAAGGTTTCGCAGGTTGCTCCTATCGTGCGGAAATCACAGAAGCTATATTTTACGCAGCAAAGAAAAATGTTTCTAAGGAAGTAATTAACTTGCATTGACAACAATTAAGTCACAATAACAATTTTAAGTACCCAACAAATGAGATTCAAATCAAAGCCGTATCAGTAGCTAAAGGGTGAACGGCTGTAAGCTTGGATGGCGCTTTAATTGGCAAGCTACCAAAAACAATAGCAGTTATGGCAGTTGAAACGGAGGCTTTTAATGGAAATATGACAAAAAGTCCGTTTGTGTTTGAGGATATGGGCATTAGCTCGCTGAACGTTACTTGGAACGGAGAGCAGCTTGAAAATCGAACAATTCATTATAATTTTAAAGGGGATGACGACACAACGTCAGACGATTTTTTGCTGGCTCTGAGAACACTCAAAAACTCCGTTGGAAACGATTATCTATGGAACGGGATCAATTCAGAGAATTAAATGAAAGGTGAACTTTGTTTTTTAAATAAATTAATACACTTTGTTTGCTGGAAGCTGTACTAACTCATTTACTTGTTTCACAGGCAATGTAATTACTGCTGTTCAGCTGCTTCCAAATACAAAGAATTCTCTTTCAATAAATCAAAAAGGAAATGTCAAAGTTGAAATAAAGTTCAAAAAGCCAATATCAAAAGCAATAACAGTTTTATTTTACTGTGTCTACCAAGCTGTGTTTGAAATCGATCGAAATAAGCAAATTATCTTTGACCAATAGTTATGAACACAAGTAGTATTAGAGAAGCGTTAAGAAGATTATTGTTAGATATAGATATTAATATTCCTGTATTTGTTGTAGCCTCTGACACCTTAAAACAAGACGTTACATATAATTCGTATCAATTAGCAGTTGTACAAAATACTGATTCAATTAACTAGAACGGTTCTCACTGGATATCGTTTTATATAAAATCACCATCTTCTTGTGAGTATTTTGACAGTTTTGGTGAACCAGTAGAATCCTATAATGTTGAAACCCCTATTCAAAATATAAGTAGTGAAAACTGTAAGCCTTTGCAAAGCCCATATTCTTTTGTTTGTGGTCAATATTGTGTGTACTTTTTGTATGGTAGAATAATAGGAATACCATATAGTAAAATAATAAATTCATTTACTTCATTTTCTAATGTTAATGATCAAAAAGTTAAAAAATTTGTGATTTCAATTCCTAATTTTAATCCACACAAAGTTTATAATGTTAATGAAAAATGTTTGTATAATAATTGTAAAATTAGATGCATGAGATAAATAAAAGTATATAAGTTTTGTATTGTTTGTTTTAAATCAGTTGTGGTTTGAAGTTTATTCGAAAGAGATCATGGCAGCAGACAAAGTTCATTTTGAATTATTGCATCCGTTTACAATGAGCATTGTTGGTAGTACGGGTGTGGGAAAAACATTTTTAGTTTGCAATTTGATTAAAAAGAGACATTTAATCATAAGTCATAAGTTAGACAAAGTTGTGTATGTGTATTGTGATTTTCAACCTATATTTTATAAAATGCAAGAGGAAAATAATAATATCATATTTACTGATAAACTCAGTGATATTGAAGAGTTAGCAACCGATTCGACACTTGTTGTAGTTGATGACTGGATGGATTTGCTAACTAAAGGACAAAACTATGAACTAATTACTCGATTTTTTATCAAAAATGCTCACCACCGTGGAGTTTCCATAATTGTGTTGTTGCAAAATGCATTCAAAAAACAGCTTCGAGATGTAAATATAAACTCCCAATACCTAATTTTGTTTGATTTTAAACGAGATAGGTCAATAATCCAGCGAATTGCTGGCCAGGTTTGTCCAGGGCAATCGCGGTTCCTTCAAAGCGCCTATATAAAAGCAGTGAATCTTCGAAAGCATGGGTTTTTAGTCATGGACATGCATCCGAGAAGCAACAACGTAATTTGGACAAGGTCTCATTTGTTTCCAGAGGAAGATGTTGAAGCTTACGTTCCAGAATGAGCACATTGCTAGAAACAGAGTGTGAATTTTTGTATGAATTAGCGCTGGGGAAAAGCACAGTTAAATTAATTCAAGCAGCAACAGATACTCAAATTTACGCAATAGCAGAAAGTCTTCAAAATTATTGTATGTTTTGTGAAAATAATGTAAACACTTGTAAAAAGCTGAAACGGTTTACAACCAGACTTAAAAGTATTAACAATTTAAAAACATTTTTAGTAAAAAACAAAACAATTGTTGTTTCTACTTTACGTCTTATTTTTAAAAATATATTTGAAAGTGAAATACTAATTAATTGCCATGGCCAAAGTTCTAAAATGTATCAGTCCTGAGCTTTACTCAAAACTTATGAAGATATACATTGATAATTGTAAATCAAGTTTGGAGACGTGTTCTGAACAAACTATTTATATGCCTAAAATTCCACTTGGTTCTGAATCTAATCACATATCTTCAAAAAACATTGAAAATTCAGTTTCAGAAACTCCAAGCAGTTCAAAATTATTAACTACAAAACTGAACGATTCTAGTGCAAAATCAAAGCCTAAATACTGGTTAGTATTTGATAAAAAGCATGTACTTAAAACAGCTCAGAAGCAAAAACCTACAAGAAAGAAAAATCAAAAACGTCAGTCCAAGTCTCGAAAGCGTTAATTTACTTTTACTACCCGAGCAGTCAACATGCATTCCGAGCTCTTAGCTGTGGCCCTTGTTCTATGCCTTGCAAACACGCAGGGTGGACACGTTCCAGAGAGTAGTAGTAGTAACTCAGATCAAGTAACATATGAAGCTTTAGCTAGAAGATATGACGAGATTCAGAAGAATCTCTTAAACAGACACCATCAGCTTGACAGTCAACAGCTCACTCATTCGCTCGCTGACTCAGTGCAATTCTTGCTTTGGAATTTACTGAAACAAAAGAACCTTGAGACTTCTGGCGAAAACTTAAATAGCAACGGCAACGATACAACCTTTATTTATTCTTCTTTTGGGCTGTTGCTGCTTTTGTTTGTATTAAAGTTGTATAAAGTTGTAAAAACCATGTGGAATAATTGGCGTGGAATTGATTTAGCTCCATCTGTGCCGTCAGTGGAATAATTAATTGTAAATAATTTAGCGTTGATAAAACGCTTAGTAAAATGGATCTCAATAATGAAGAAACATACACCTATCCGACTGCAAGGCAAATATTTCCAAACCCTCATTGTTGTTTTTTTAAATGTCCTATGCAAAGTTGTCTTTTTAAATGTAGAAGACATGTTGGATATGAGACACACGTTGAAAAATCACATTTTTGTGGTGATTGCGCTATATATTTAGCTCAAAAGCATTTACATATTTGCCCAAGTGTTAATATGAGGGGTGAGGATATGGACGCAGGATATAATGTAGATCAAAGTTTTTTTCGGGAACTTAATAGAAGTCACCTAGGTACGATGGTTCATTACATTTATAAAAAACTAGACGACGTTCAACTAATTGATATTGAAGACACATTCGAATATGTAAGCTTACCTGCAACAAAACTTTTAGAACAAAATCTGAAAATTTATTCTGCTCTTTGTGTTCAATTTAGATTAGATATCCTAATGGAGAAGGAAATGAGAGACGAAGATAACGAACCAATTTTACACAAGGAATTAATTTATTTAAAAAGTTCTAACTATAAATTATTTCATAAAAACAATATTGAGTATATTCTTTTAAAAGCTGCTGATAAAATTATAGAAAAGAAGAATCTTTTTACTAAAGACGGATCTTGGTGGAAAATTAAATATATTGATTCTTTTCAAATAAAACTTGGAGAATTGCGAAGATTTTCAAGTGCGCACGCTCGAGGATACTTAAAATTTCCTTTAAAAAAGAAAGGATACCTAAACATAAGAAATGAACAGTGGGACAGTAGATGCTTTCAATTTTGCATTGCTGCTTCAATATGTATGGAAGAGGAAAACAACAAAAAGTGCACAACCGATACAAAATTAAGTACGTGGAAACATCATTGTGAAAGATATAAAACATGGGAAAAATATCTAGACAGATTTAATTTTTCTATGCTTAGTGATAATGGTGTTAATGTGTATTGTGATGTTCCTAAATTTGAGAAAAAAAATAAAATTACTGTCAATGTGTTTAGCAATAAGAATAACGAAATAGTTTTAGTACGAAAAAGTGAAGCAAATTATACTCAAGTTGTTAATATGTTTTTAGTCCATGAGAAATTTGAAGAAAATGAAAAAAAGTTTCACTTTGTTTTAATTACAGACCTAAATCTATTTCTAGCAAGTGTAAGACCAAACCGCATTTACTTCTGTCAGCACTGTTTTTACTACTTTAATAACTAACGAGATCAAATACGTCACACTTATCACTGTGGAAAAAATGAACCAATTGTTGAGTTTCCAAATAGCAAATTTAGAGTCAAATTTAACTCACCTGAAATGTTTTTAATGCAACCGTACCTATTATTCTATGACTGGGAGACTTTTTCGACTCCAGTTACTGACAAAAAGGATACAAATGCAACCAAGTTTAGAGCGGAATTCGAACCTGCAAGTTATAGCATTGTTATTGTACAAAATATAAGCAATACCTTAAAGGTTATTCATGTAGAATATTTTGATGGTGAAAATGTAGTGTCTACATTTTTTAAATCAGTATTTTATTGGGCCCATAAACTAGTAAGTAAAGTTAGAAACACAAATAATGTTAAAGTACCAGATGCTAAAACATTAAAGCGTCATAACAAAGCAATTAACTGTGAGCTGTGTGGTCGTATGTTTACTGAAGCAGATAAAAGCGAATATGAACATGACGGTTCGTTTGCAGACTTTGCTAATGCTGTTGATGAACTCAATGAAACAAAGAAAAAGCCTTTAATCAAAACTTTTCATCATAACCATCAAAGTGGTGAATATATAGCTGCTCTGTGTCAAAGTTGTAATTTAAGAGTCAAATATAAAACTGAGATTTGTTGCATAGCACACAATGCTACTTCCTTTGATTCTCATTTGCTAGTTAAGGGCTTTGAACATGAACTTTTTAATGCCTCAGATATCTCCGTAATTGCAAAGAATACAGAAAAATTCATCCAGATAGGTATTACCAGCAAAAACTTGTATCTGCCTGAGATTAAATCAAACTTTAACAACGATAATGTGATTGAGCAAGAGAAAAATGATTTAAGAGTTAAAATCCGTCTAATTGACAGTTTTCAATTCCTTTCTTCAAGTTTAAGTAATCTAGCGTATGGATTAAAAAAAGAAAACAGTAAATGCTTTACGATAGTAAATCAGTGCTTCAAGGAAATGACGCCAAGCAAAAACAATCCAGAAGAAGGAGATGTAGATTTACTATTGGCTAAAATACCTTTTCCCTACTCATATCTGACTGATAAGTCTGTATTTAAAACTGGACATCCTATTCCACCTCGGAAATGGTTCAACAACGATTTTACGAATCAAATTATTTCTGACGCGGACTGGAATACAGTACTTAAAATAATAGAGATATATAAAATTAAAGATTTTAGACAGTATTGTAAATTGTACACAATTTTAGACAGTGCGCTATTAGCTGTCGTGTGGGAGCAGTTTCGAGAAAATGGATTTAATGTTTACGGACTGGATCCAAGTTACAAATGTACAGCTAGTGGATATGCTTGGAATTGTTTTTTATTTTCTACCAAGGTAGAAATTGACGTTATTAGAGACAAACAAATGTATGATATGGTTTGCGAAGGAATTCGTGGAGGATTGAGCTTTTGTACACGTAAAATTACAAAGTGCAATAACGAACAAGATCCAGAGAACTATGATCCAACTCAGCCAAGGACCTATTTGCTTTCAACCGATGTAAATTCACTTTATGCCCACACAATGAAAGCAAAGTTCCCAATTGGAAGTTTTGAATGGGTGGATAATTCTGAATTAGAACTCAAAAACTGGAAAGATGAAAATTTAGGAGAAACTGACGGATATGGTTATATTATAAAATGTAATTTGCTTTACCCTCCTGACGTGCAAGACCGTACTTTAGATCTTCCATTAGCACCTAAAAAATCAAGAGTACTTTTTGAAGAAATATCTGCAACACAAGCTGAAAATATGCAAAGACTTGGACCACTTGGCAAAACATTTATTTCTCAACCAAAGTTAATGCTAACCTGTTATGACAAGGAAAATTATGTTATACATTACAAAACACTACAGTATTTTCTGTCAATGGGAATGCAACTTGTAAAAATATTAAAGGGGTTTAGATTTAAGGAATGTGCATTTATAGCTCCATATATTGAAACAAATTTGGAAAAACGAAAAGAAGCAAAGACAGCGTCAGCAAAGTCATTTTTAAAATTAATGAGCAATGGCTGCTACGGAAAATTCTTACAGTTAGATGAAAATCACATCGAAATCAAGTTTGCAACATCTCGAGCTGAAGCTCTTAAGTTATTACAGTCAGTGAGATGTAAAGATTTTAATTTGCTGACAGAAAATTTAAGTTATGTTGCTCAAAGCCCCAAGAAAATAACTAATGACAAACCAATAAGCGTAGGGTATTCGTGTTTAGAACAGTCAAAAATTTTATTTTATTCTGGGTTGTACAAAGATTTATATGAAACGTTTGGTGAAAATTGTGTAAATCTAGTGTTTGGAGACACAGACAGTCAAATCAGTTTTAAAGTAGATGAGAATGACAAATTTTATGAAAATTTAGTAAAAAATAAAAATGTTTTCGATTTTAGTAAAATAAATAAAAATCATAAAATATTTAGAGACTTTGCACATATTCCAGACTTGAGAACTTTTAACGAATCAGAGTCTGGTAAATGGAAAATTGAATCACTTGATATTAAAATGATTGTATCACTTTGAGCTAAACAATATGCTTTGAAATATTTTGATAACTCTTGTCAATTAAAATGCAAGGGCATTCCTGCATCTTCTCTAGTAAATTGTGACGCAGAACCTTACGCTGATGTAATAGAAAATAAAAAACTTGTAAAATTAAATGTAAATTGTATAAGATCAAAAGATCATAGATTATATAGAATGAGTGTAAATAAAGTAGCTTTCCACAATTTAGATTTATCACGTTATTACCCAAACCCAGACAATATAAATGAGTCCTACCCGTTTGGATTTCACAAATTAAAAAAACGACAGCGTATAGAAAGTATGTTGTAGTAAAAACTAGTGTAAATACAAAAATTAATTTAGTGGTAAGTTAGACTTCACACCGACAACATAAATAATATATCTGCTAAAGATCTTTTGTGTGAGGCTTGTAAGTTTTGTTGGTTAAATTACATGCCAGACATTTTGCAAACTAATTTTTACCAAGACAAACAATATTGTGTAAATTGCGAAAGCAAAGAAAAAGAGAAGGATAAAATTATATCTGAGCATTTAAATACACCGTATGATTTTTGGATTCAAGAGGAAGAATTTACGTATTTTCAAAATTGGATTGAAGTGACGAGATCATTAGACAAAGTAGACTGCATTGTATGCAATGAAGATCCTGAAGACGTAAGAACGTCAAGAGAAGAACTAGATTCTGAATATACACAGTTTGTTTCAGAGCATGGGGAAAAAGTCTATGTATATAAATTTATGCCTAAAATCCAAGTTTGTAATTTTTGTATGTTTTGGCTTAAACTGGACGTATTAGACGAGGTTCAAAGTTACATTCTTAACTATAAGGAAGACGAGTACAAGCAGTAAATAAGCCTGGGTATAAGTACTGTGAACTACCTACAACTTGTTACCATTCGCTTGTTAGCACTCGACCCGTTCACATCAATTATTTCTTGCCTCTGATATTACACTTGAAGTAGTTGTAAGCAGATCCAGACTTACGTTCAATTATTTTAAAAAATGAATTCCGACCCAGACCAAGTTGTGTATTACAGTCCAACTGTTCATCAGAATTGGGAAAGCAATAATTATCAGAAACTCAACGAATGGTCGTTTTATACTGCTTCAAATGCACGATCAGCAGTTGTAAGTGAAATTTTTGTGTTTTATTTAATTTTTAATAAATACCAAAGATTTTAGTATTTTTTCAACTGTCGAATTAATTTTAATGTGTACTTTTTCAGGTTGGAAACCAACTGCTGATAAGAAAATCTGTGTATCCGTTTTATCAGACCGAGTTTTACTTTCTTGGTTGTCAAAGAAAAGGAACAAAATGTACTACAGTCAGTTTCTCAGTAATGGAGGCTCAAGAAATTATTAATTTTCTGGACAAAATTCTACTTCAAATTGAGGAAAATAAAGAAAATGGCTCCGACAACTTGATTCCCCATTTTAACGGAAAGAGTCTGGATCATGTCAAGGAAGAAAAAGGAACTTTGGCGTATTGGAAGCATCCAGATCAAAAATTACCAAGCGTTAATATCAGACTTGGACAAAGTAAACTCAGCAATGATTAAAGGATGCATTTACACTGCTCAGTACCATCAAAAACAAGTTCAGTTCACAATGGTTGGCCTAACCCAGAAGTAACTCTGCTTGAAAGAGAAATGATTGAACTTTGTAAAATACTCTAAACAGGAATGAATTAAATGAATGATGCAATTGGTTGTAAAAACGTGAAAATGTATAGTTTAAAATAAGTTTGTAAATACAATGTCTGGCATGGTTGATAAAAATAAACTGAAAGATATATGATTATGCAAATAATTTTATTTTACTCACATAATACTCTGGGGATAAATTGTAAACATATTCCAAACTAAAATCGTAATTTGTAAATAAAATGCAATGTTTGTAAATAAAAATAAAATAAAATGTGTTACTGGAGTGTAGATATATGAGTATGATATTTAGGGAATAAATTGTAAACACATGCTAAACTAAATTGTAATAATTTTTTAAAATAGTTTTTGTGGTTTACCTAATTGAATAATGATTAAATGTCTCAAACTTATTTATGCTATGATGTATCTATAATGTATCTATTATGCATAATAAAATAGGATTTAGTAAACAGTATAAATAAAATTGTGTAGATGTAAATCATAAGTAGCCATTGCTTTTTAAGCTTTATACAAATTTTAAATTTAATTTAAGTATGCAGTTTGCAATTAAATGCATTAACTAACTTAAATTAAGTATGCATAGGGTAGTGCAAATAATATATTTTTATGAATGTGCAACATTATAGTTTAGGTAATTTGAGAATTTGGTAAACTGCAATTGTAAATAATAAATTCGAAATCGCATTATAAAAGAAATAATTTTTATAGTGATTTTTTGAAGAATTTGGATTATTGAATAAAAACATTATTAATATTTTGTACAGAACACATGGCTTTGTTATTTATTACTTGCACACACAGACACGAATAAATTATTACGCATATAAATTTTACTAAAATTTAATATTCTTTTAATTTTTAAAGCATACTTCACATCAACATAGTTGCATGTACATAGACATTAAAAGATTTGTATAAAATCCAATCATAGGATTAAAATTTAGCATAATATCAAATTACACACACACACACATACACAAAATTTATGTTTTTGTTTTGTAGAAATATATAAATTTTAAATTGTATATTTATTATTAATATGTTTTCATTTTTTATCACTACATAATTTTTTTATTTTTTTATTTTTTTGTTACTTGGGCTGAAATTTATTTAATTTGTATTTTTTAACACTCAGATATTTTAGTATTCAAATATTTTAGTTCTTGTATTATAGGTAAAAATTATATGTAATGAAAACACGCAAATCCATTTTTAATATATACATAAGAAAGCAGAGTAGAACTTCAGTCCGTCTGAGTCGCAACATTCACATATCTTCCATGAACACCGACAAAGTCCAACAAGTCTGAAAGCAAATAATGAAATCCCATTTTTATTTATTTATTTATTTTTACAATTTTTGAAACACACATCCATCAAAAAAAATGAATTTCATAATAATAGTAGGACAAATGCATACCTCGAAAATTAAGAATGTCGATAGTGCCATAATTTGGTGCCACATTCAAATTGGCGCTTAAAACTTCCAGCTCAGTATTTGTATCAAATAAAGGGAAGCCATTATCATCTGTTGTAGAAGAAATTCCATTTTTGTCCTGTGGGATTACAGGTGGAACAAATCCCTGGATTTGAAATGTGGGAGGCTGCTCCACTACAGGTTCCGGGCTCAGAATTGGAGAATTAGGTGGTGCTAAAGGCTCCAGATAATGCTGCATAATTTCTTCCAACTGCTGATCTGCCATCGCATTCTCTTGAGCAAAACGAAGTTCATCTTCAACCGTGGGTAAATCAAAAAATGGCGAAGCAGGGGGCTGAACTTCATCCACAACGGCGTCATTATCGACGAATGGCGAAGCAGGGGGCTGGACTGCATCCACAACGGCGTTATCTCTACCTCCATCACTTTCTTCGGACGATAGATCATCGTCCCAAGTATCCATGGTCTCAGAATCAGAATCAGAAAGTACTACCTCCTCGATTTAACTCCCCTCAATGTTGGTTGTATGCTTCTGTGTTCCCTTATTCATTTCATCGTCACTTTCAGATTCCGAAAAATGGGGGGGTGGAGTATATCTTCTCTGCATTCAACCAGCTGGCTTGCCCCCTCTTATGCCTATGCCTTTAACTAGTCTTGGATCTTCCATTGTTTGCTGCACAGGGGTTGCGGGAATTTCTCTCACTAGAACGGGCGAAGCTTCATCCTCACTGCTCGTATCAAAGTCCTGTGCATTGTATCCAGTACCCATAAGGCCAAGCTTGTTCCGCATAGAATCCAAAGAAGCTTGAATTTTTCTTGTGTCTGCCTCAAAGTCCAAATCGAATTTCTCAAGCTTTGCTATGTACTTGTTTTTTGTCTCTTCCACGTCTTTCTGCATCTTTGTAATTTGGCCCCGTAAGTCTGACAGGATATTTTCTGTAACAAATATGTATAAAAACACAAATATATAGACAAAGTATGGAATAGTATAACACACACACACGCACAATGCCTCATCTTATTTTCCCGCCTTTTGATGCCATTTTTTTACATCAAAAACTATAAAGAAAATTAACGGCTTCTTACCAAGGCGCGGGAGTCTCACGCGGCAAGTTTTCTTCTGTGGCTTGATGTAAACGAGCTTCCAATCTTTCATAGATTTATATCGGTAGTTTCCACAGGTTGTTTTCCCTGGGCAGACATATGACTGTAGCCTAATTTTCTTCTTCAGCTCTGCTTTGCACCGTGAAACTGACGAGTTCTCCTTCTGGCTGTATTGTAGAAGGCACTTATAGTGGACGTGATGGTTACGCGGACAGGCTATCTTTGCGTAATAATAACCTTTGTTGGTAAATGAGTGTTGTTTGTTTCTGGCACTTTCACGTATTTCGTCAATAAGACTTTTTGTGTGTTCAAGATTTGTGTGTGTATAGTGTTTCTATTGTTTTGTTAAGCTTAAAAGTCTTCTTTGTAGGTTCGTTAACTGCAAAGTTGCAAATCACACACGTCCTGACTCCCATGATGAGTGACTGAGACTTGGAGTGAGAAAGTTAATCGTCCGAGAGTTCCAATCCGAATGGAATAGATTTGTGTGTGTTACCCGAATAGGTAGTAGTACCCGGGACAGTACCTTGCATTGAACATATTACAATGAGAGTGATAGCGAAGGACCATTACACATGTGAATACTGTGAACTGCCCTGTCCTACACCGTCGATTCTCTCAACTCATTTAAAGTTAGATCATAATATTATAAGATCTACCAAGCGTGTTAAGAAAATAGTTAAAGTTAGTTGTGATAAAGACGAATTTTATAACATTAACATTTACGCAGGACTAGTTGGATTAATTTGTATCCTTGTATTGGGTGGAATATACTCTATTATACAGTGAATTATATTTAATATGAGTGACAATATTTTGTATTTCCTGTGCACGCTCTGTCCCCACCGGGCTCAAAGTGTAAAACAACTCATGGAGCATAGCCATGTCCATGATAATAAGTTCAAGTGTCAAGAATGCGAATTTGAGACATATCAGAATTCTCTTCTAGAAATGCATATCAAAAGTCAGCATCGTCAAGACTACGAATGCGAATTTTGCTACAGAAAGTTCACTTCTCAGTATGTGAAGGATTTGCATGAAATGAGAAGTCATCACCCGGACAGACCACAATTCCAATGTGAATCCTGCGAATATTATTCTGACAGAAAGCATAACTTGAATCGTCATGTTCGCCAAGTTCACGTCGACAAGAATTTTGAGTGCGAACACTGCAAATTTTGGGCCAAGACAGCAAGATCTGTGAGGGACCACAGCAGGAGAATGCATCGGAATCTAATCGAAGTACAGCCAGTTCCTATTCAGGTATTTGTCAATTGTAGATTGTGTGGACAACAATTTAACAAGGCCCAAGAAACCGAAGATAATGGAGATTCCCCATTAAATATCCATATGCGGGAACATACTGGAGAGAAGCCATACTCGTGTTACGCGAAAAATTTCGGCTTCGAAACTATCAGCCTTCCTCTGTTGGATGCTCATTTTCAAGGGCATGTTACAGAAGTTTTGAATTCAGAAGGAGCTGAATTCTTAACTCAGCATGCAGGAGCTGCGCAGGCTGCAGATTAAGGAGCAGTTTTTATCTTTCTGTAAAAATGTAGATAATTAGCAAAATATTTATTAATTTGGATCTATTAATTAATATTATATTCTTAATGTGCATGTTTTTCTGGTCATTTTTATATATTACATGACCATTTTCAAGTTTCATTTTCAATTAGTAGATTTTGGAATTACATATTTATTTCTCAGACTTTTTATAATATATGTTAGTTTTTAATGGAGCGAGAAAAAGGCTTTTGCTAACTGTAGAATAAACAGTAGTATAATTCATGTGAGTAGCTAAATGTAGGCATTTGAGAAAATATTGGCGCTCAAATTTAACTACTAGTAGTCTGTAGTAAATAGTTACTTAATTGTAAGTGAAGTGAGCTCTGCACTAAAAAACACGGTGTCTGTGTGTGTGTGTACTTTAAAGGTAAGCTATAATATTTGCTTGCTAATTATACGTTTTTGAAAAATGTCAAACATTCCATTTAATGTTTTTGAAAAGTTCCAAATGGTTTATTTATTTGCTTTTGAAACGTGTAAAAAGTACTACCTACATATTTTTAAAAGTACTAAATCTCTTATTCACATGTTTTTTGAAAGTTCAAAACATTTTAGGTCACGTTTTTAAATTATTGTTGTGGCTCAAACGAGCTCTAAACATTTATTGCATTGAATTCCAGTTTGAATCTTGGAGAATGCTGCTGTTGATTTGAATTCTGTATCGGTTTTGGTCTTGTTTGATGAAACTGCAACAACCACAGATTTTGCATCGGTCTCAGCAGAGGCAACTACAGATGTTTTGCCAAAAGCGGATCTGTTAAATAAAAAGTCTGCAGCAACAATACCTCTAACTTCTACCGATTTGAAATCTGCATCGACTAATGTAGCTACAGATGTTAAAGGCGGAGCCGGAGCCATTACCACCACCACCACCGATACCGGTCCCGGTAATGATTTTACATGTTTTTAAAAAGTGTTAAATGTTCTATTTACTTGTTTTTGAAAAATGTAAAATATTCTATTTACATTTATTTGACTGTATATTTCAAATTAGATTTCCACTCTTTTCCACTACAGAATTTACGAAAGTGGCTTGGGTAAAGAGTCTGTTCACTCAGATGAAACACTCGGACTGTACACATATCTTGGCCTGGAGGATAATGAGAAGTAAGTGTATTGCTTTTACATTAATTTTTCATTTAAAATGATTTTAACCGAATTTATAAATAATATTGTGTGTGAAGAACCAAAATTACCCATATCCAATTTAAGCTAGAATTAAATTGAGCTGTTTCATAAATAAAAAATGAAAACATGCGTCAAATATTCTATTTACAAGTTTTTGAAAAGTAAATTGTTCTATTGAAATGCTCTCAAGACATAATTAGATATTTGTGTGGATAGTTGATATTGTGTTAAGTTAAAAATGGATATGGGTCATTTTGGTTCTTCATAGACGATAAGTTGTCACTCTATAAACCTAAAGGGAAGACTTTTATTTTCCCAAAAATCTTGTAAAGAAATTTCAGGATCCCTCAGTAAAGGATTCATTGGACTCGGGCGTAAAGCAAATCATAGCTACAGCCTCTTAGCTTGGAAATGTGAACACTATAAAACTAATAATGAAAATGTTGGAAACTCATTATTAAATCAGTCATCCCTGCAAGACTCACGTGTGAATATTTACTCGACAACGAACGTATGAATTTTAAAAATACAAAATTTTGGAATTGTACATTTGTTCTAATCCAAAATGTGATCAGACACGTTGACTATAAAGGAGTGCGAGAAATCATGAAATCTTGCCTGGACAATATATTCGACTTCCCTGTTCACTGCCCACAGTCCTATGTTCCACAATTCAATGCTATAACATCCCTCTTGACCTACATCTTTGACCGAAATGCTTGTCCCCTCCCTGCCTACTTTGTCGTCAATGAAATCCTCAAATCCTTCCCGGACAATAGGAATTTCTCTCACTGGGGAATTGGTCGGCTCCTCGCAAATTGTGTGGACAGCTTCCGACCCATTGCACAAATAGTGAGTGTTATTGGTCGATCAAGGATGTTGCCTGTAGTGGAGCACTCAGGTCACGGTGGCTTCCTTATTCATTCCTTGAAACTTGATCCCATCACACTCCGATTTATCGTTAAAGGAAACCTACCCTATGACAAGGAACTGCTACAACCACAAGAGAAATTACTCCGCTATATTTTTGAGCAACCTTACTCACTCACTCACGAGACATGGCTTGTGCGATTTTAGGCCTGCAGAAACAACAGAAAATTCAGTGCAAAGTCCTATAGGATCGGCTCGTGGAACTGGTCATCGTCGCCTTGGAAAAAATGGAGAATGAAATGAACCAGTCTGTGAGTGATAATACACCTGGTTGTACAACTGGTTTCGATGAAATCTTGGGAGAAACTCTCTGGCTCTGGCAACATCTCTCAACCCTACTCATCTTCTTCGTTCTGTTTCAATTTGCAAGTTTTCCACACATCGTCATGACAGTTGATGACAAGCTCGTGGACGTTAAACTTTTCAAATAGAGAGATTTCCTAATGTGGATCCTTCTCCAGGTTTATTTCTGAAAGTATTCAAAAAATCCACGTTATCAAGTTATTTTCCCCAGTTTTGCTTCTATAATTTATACTGCATCCTCCATCCTCTTTCACGAATATTCTGTTAACCTTCAAATTGAGACATATTTGAACTTGCAAGAGATTTCAAGATGAATGCCAGTATCAGTGAAAATTACAACCATCACCACCACCGACTTTGGAACCTGGAACCGGAGCCAGAAAAGTGCGTAGTAACAGTAACTGGCAGGGACAGTACTAGCGACGTGGAAAATGATCATGTAAGTTATTAAATAATATTACATAGACAGAATAATATCATATGACGTATATAGGTCATAGGTCAATTGATAATAAGTAGCCCATGTCACATCTGGAAAACCTAATAAATTACAGTAATATGGTGTGACAGGTATAAGTACTGTAAATAGAAGAACAAATTGCGTTTAATGAATTATTTTACTTACAATTAATTAGGTGCCTTGTTTACTTTTTTAGCCGTACTGCCTAGCCGACAGTCAAAACCTAAACCTAAAAAAGGTGAAGCCTAGAGAACGACTTCAAGTTGGTCAAAGATTTGACATTGCAACAATGCAAAGTTATTTGTCAAACAATCAAGTTGATTGTGGAAGCGGTGATCCAATATTGCAAAATCAGATTCAACCACTCAGTGTTTCCCAACGTCAGAACTACTTCGAGTTGCAGGTCAAGGTCGTTGCTGATGTGGTCGATTTCGATGCCGACACCGACACCAACGCCGACATGGATGGTAAAGTACTTTACAATAAGTCAAAGGGAATTAATAAGGCTGAAACACCACCGCCGGTGGTTCAACACCAAGAAGACAACAACGCGGAGTTGATTGAAGTAGAAAACTCGACATCTTTTGAGATGCAATCAGCAGCAGGAGTTCAATGTCACCAAAACCCAATCGAAATCGCTTCTAGAGACGAAATTGACTTGAAGTGGCACATCAGCGTAATGGAACAGATGCAGCGAGCTTTCGTTCGTGTAAAGTTATTGCTAAATATCTTCAATTGCAGACAGAGTCAAACATCCAAAATGCACCATGAATTTGTTGAGTTTGGTCAAGTAGTAGAAAGAAAACTGGATGAACTTAAAAAGACGCTTGCTGAGCCACTTAACGGACTCACTCTTGCTGGTAGATTAATGGAGTTTGATTTACACGGGTACCAAGTATTCTTCGAGTCTGAGCTACCAGCTGTTAAGAAGCAACTGGAGAATCATTGTGTATTCTCAAGTACAATGTAAGTTTAATAACTTATAGTTTATCAGTTTCTATATAGTGTTTTTATAGCTATTTGCTACAAATTACCTTATTACAAAATTCTCACTACAAGTTCCAGGGCCGGGCGCAGGAATTGCTTTTAGGCAGCAATTTGTTTCCATATAAAAATCATCATTTTAATTTTATTGATTATGGTTTTCCGTGGTATACCAAAATGTTGTATTTACATGTTTTAGAAAGGTGAAAAATGTTCTATTTACCTGTTTTTGAAAAATTCAAAATGTTCTATTTACATGTTTTTGAAAAGTGTAAATTGTTCTATTTATATATTTTTTGAAGCTCTATTTAAATGCTTTCAAGACATGTTTCAATATTTTTGTAAATAGTTGATATTGTTTTTAGCTAAAAATGGATATGGGTCATTTTGGTTCTTCATAGACGATACATAATATAATGCTTAATTTTATTTGAATTCCTATTTTTAGGTTGATACACTATGGAAAAGGAAGCTCACAGCAGGTAGTAAAACTACACAGGAAATGCCAAATTATTCTAGCTTTCGGTTCAAGCTGAAAAATGAATTGGGCGAGGAGGAGAAGAAACCAGGTAGTGAAAAATATGTTTTGCAACCACTTAAGGAGTCGTAGAAACTGAAACTGTCAAAGGGTGAGATTCCTTTTTCCATTCCACAGTCTTTGAAGCTTAAATCATTGTAAGGGTGTGGTTTGATAAGTCTTGCCCACGATGGGAAGTCCTGATCATATATGTACTATCCATTGTGGTTAGGTTAGGTATTACTTTTCGCCCTGGGCAAGACTTACCGAACTATCCCCCATTGTAATTTTGTAATGGTTAAGTATTGCACATATGATTAAAAATATCTCTTTTTTGTATTGGAATTTTCAGAGAGTGCCGCTCGGGGACGTGTTGTGTTCCATCGTCAACATGTCAAGTGTCTGCTTTACCCTCGAAGGCGTCGAGAACCGATTTATTTACAGGGTGTCGAAAAGGGCTCTCATTGCATTGACAAAGTCTTTCGCAGCTGATTTCGTGAGTAAACGGATTTGGGCCAAATGGAAAATTGATGTCTCGCCACTTTCCAAACATTAAAGTTCTCAAAATTAAATGTGACGATGCAAGAGGATTTAAGAATTCAATTTGGACCCTTTGTCCCTTTAGCAGAGGCTGTTGAGATCTATGGGGTGAGAACATGTTTCCCCGTAGAAATCTGTGTCAAATTAAGGAACACGAAACTTCCTTTGGTTCTTCAGAATTGTGAGGAGTCTATGAGATTTTTGAGAGTTGCACCATCCCTGTGTGACTTGGGACGTAGGTCGAGTTTTATTAACAATTTTAATACCAATAAAATGTGTATAAAAGTTACTAAAAGGGGCAGAGCTAAACGAAGGAGTTGTTTTTAAACGTGTAAAATGTTCTATCTGCATGTTTCTTGGAGAGTGCAAAACATTCAATATAATTGCTTTCAAGACATGTTTCAATATTTTTGTACATAGTGGATATTGTTGTTAGCTAAAAATGGATATGGGTCATTCTGGGTCCCCGCAGACGAAATACTGCGCAAGTATAACTAAAATAGGGTGTAGTTTGATAAGTCTTGGCCACGACGGGAAGTCTTTCACATATATACTATCCATTGTAGTTAGGTTAGGCAACTAGGCTGGAAAAGTCGCTCTAGCATGGACATGACTTATCAAACAAACCCCGTCAGTGGAACTATATACCTGCATTATATTGCGCCAAGTGGCGCACTTTTTGAATTTGTAGAAGTTAGTGCAGTTTGTTGGAGCAATTCAATTTTCATTTTGCTATTAATTTTTTTGTAATCTTAAAATGAGTAAGTACTGAAACTAAAGCAAAATTTTGTCTTATAAACTATCATTCTTGTATTGTTTTAGTTTCAGTACTCACTCATTTTAAATTTTTATATAGGCGACTGCATCAATTGTGTAAAGCTGGGACGGCTCTTTGTTGAGCTTGTGAATGGAACGGAGAGCTGCGTCGTGAATTTGGCGAATCTTGGTATTGAGATTCTTGAAACTTTTTCAGACTCAAGAAGAATGCGGACCACCACCACCACCACCGTTAAATAACGACATTAACTACTGTACGTTTATTCCTACCTATCTACATAATTTACCGGATTTTTGAGAATTCTGCAATACTGGACCGATTTCATCGAGCCATATATCATTGGAAAGCTAATCGCCAGCAGAATTCAAATTTAGGAACCCGCCTCCATTATAACAAAACGTTTTCAAAATAACGGTCTTTTAATTTTTAAATGCCGCCAAAAATGTGTTGCGTGGGTCACAATCAAAAAACGAAAAAAAAGGTCCCTGCTTATTTTTGAAGAGCTTTCCAATGATATATCACTCGACACAATCCGTTAAATTTTTTTAATTTGCAATTATGTTATTTCGAAATCATTTAAAAACTAATAACAATCGTGCGTGCACACTAAGTTATTTACATTTGGCAAATTGTTACCGTTCCAATAATATATCAAGTTAGTTTATTTTCATTGACTTACCGGTCGAAATCTTCATTTAACACTATTTTTACAACTTAAGCGGGAAATTCAAACATTGGAATTTACAAATGTTAATTGCATCACAATAATTTATTACTTTTAGTTTTTTAGTGCCATAATTCATTGACAAATTTCAACGTGTGATAATAACGCAAAAGCTAAGAGTTTATCGAAAATCGGTTGCCAGTTTTTTCAAAAAAACCGTAACTTCATTCCTACCTATCTACATAATTTACCGGATTTTTGAGAATTCTGCAATACGGGACCGATTTCATCGAGCCATATATCATTGGAAAGCTAATCGCCAGTAGAATTCAAATTTAGGAACCCGCCTCTATTATAACAAAACGTTTTCAAAATAACGGTCTTTTAATTTTTAAATGCCGCCTAAAATGTGTTGTATGGGCCACAATCAAAAAACGAAAAAAAAGGTCCCTGCTTATTTTTGAAGAGCTTTCCAATGATATATCACTCGACACAATCCGTTAAATTTTTTTAATTTGCAATTATGTTATTTCAAAACCATTTAAAAACTGATAACTATCGTGCGTGCACACTAAGTTTTTTAGATTTGCCTAATCGTTACCGTTCAAATGGTGTATCATGTTTGTGTAAGTTTACTGACTTACCGGTCGAAATCTTCATTTAACACTATATTTAATGTTTTAGCGGGAAATTCAAAAATTGAAATTTTGAATTTTTGGGCGTATTCGCGTATTACAGAAATTGAATATAAATAAGATAGATAAGATAACAAAAAACACATTGTGCGGCTTAATTGCTTCCCTTAATTTAAAACCTGGTAATTGAAACTAAAATTTGGCGGCAAATTCAAAATGCCTAATTTTGCTGTTAAGGTTGCCATGAAACAAGGGCTTTAGCCCTTGTTTCTTAATTATAATAATTACATATTTATCATTATCTAACTTGTCACACTGAGTTAATTACATTCGCTCATTCATTTCGGTTTGAATGGTGTATCGTTTACGTTTGATTCCATTTAGTAACATGTTTACATTTTGATTTCAAGATTTGGCACGAAATTAAAAAAAAATGTACTTTTACAAAACTGAAAATCATCGTAGTTGACCTTAATCTACGTCACCATCTCAATCTACGTTAACTGTGTTTTTATACGGACATTGCCAACTCCTAATTTTTTGTCAGCATACATATATTTTACCCCAACCATAGAGTTACATAATTTAGGAACCTGTATTGTATGTTTGAGCTTAGTGCCATTACTTATTGTCCAATGTCAATATCTCGAAGTGCACATACTACTACTATTGGTCACCAAAAGATGCAGTTCAAAATAATGATGAAATAAAATTACACTCGCTCCACGCCGTCCACTGCACACCAAACTCGTTAAACATACACGTACAAGGACACATTCCTGCTCATCATCACCATCATCAACATCATTAACAAAATCATCTTTATCATCACCATCAAGTGTTTTCACTGTCAACTGTGATTTTACCTCATCAACAACATTTCAGTTCATTTCAAATTTATTAACAGGTAATAATAATAATCATCACATTGTTGTTTTCATATACTATATATTCAATTCAATGTGTGCTAATTGTGAGTGGCGTATTAAATTGGTATTTGTTAAAAACATTTTAAACTCAAAGTGGCAGAATCAGTAAATGGAAATCCAAGTTTTACAAACAAAATTTCAATTTTGCCCTACATCAACTCGTATCAGATATACTTATAATGATGATGTTCACAATTCACAATTACGATATCGGTTGCAATTACTCACCCCATATACAGTTTTATTTATAATGCAACATGTATTGTATACGATGGGTTGTAGGACATTTTACTCTTCGAAATTATACCTCCAGGACATTTTCATCCCAAAACGGAAATCCCAAAACATTATTTTGATTTAAGTTACGGTTTTCTTTGGTAAAGCAAAATGTTGTATTTGCATGTTTTAGAAAAGTTTAAAATGTTCTTGTGAAAAAGTGAAAAAGTGCTCAATGTTTTATTTGTTACTTATATGATGATTTTCCTTTCAACTTTTTATTCAGTTGATTTTTCACATTCTACAAAAAGGAAGCGGACCGTATTTTATTCAAACATTCTACACATTATACGACATTTATACTTCTACCCGACTTGAAGTGCAAACCTACCCCATTACTTGCATTATCAACCCTTCCACTACCATCTTCTTATTCACCTCACATCTTTCAGGTTTAACAACCCAGGTAAATACACTTATCTACATAATTTTCCACAATTTTGACATTGTTGCAATACTTGTATAACTCCATCAATTTATATAACTCCATCAATTTATGCATTAATACAAATAAATAATAAATATAATATATTTTATTCGTAGATCCAAGTCGTCATAGCGGATTTATTCTTCAACCCGGCTTAAAGTGGGACGGTGTAGCTTTAGACAATTTATACTTGGATGGAATTATTCACCTAAAAGGCTGACAACCATAACTTAATTTCAGTGCACAGCAGTTACCATTACTTACCAACATCTTCATTGCTGCATCGGTAAGTTTTGTATTGGTAACTACAATGCTTTGCAAACACTAGTTACATGGGTTTAATTTTGGTTATTTAGTAAACAGAATATTTTGCACTTTTCAATATAATGTCAATAGAACATTTTCCACGTTTCAAAATCATGTAAATTAGAACATTTTGAACTTTTCAAACATCCGTAATTAACATTTTACTCGTCTAAACCGCATTTATAGTGTTTGTTTGGACATAGCGCATTTTGACTTTAGCTTAAATTGTATATCGTTAATTTTTAATCTTCACTTACACAAAAATACAACGCTCATCCCCTACATAGGTATTACATACCACTTATTATCAAATCTTGAACCCAAATAAAAATCAGTTTATGTCACTTTAAATTTTATTTTTATGGCATCTGCGTATACTAATTATATGGACTTATGATAAGACGTTGACTTACATTGTAAAATTTACAAAAAACAATGTTACGTCAGATTTTATCCAGATCCAACAGATAAAGTTTATTGTCATTGCTAGTCTCTGTATAAACAGTTGTGTACAGTTGTGCAGATTGGAGATGTGGAAGCAACAATAAAAATCCGTAGGTAAGCAGTCAGGAGTTAAGCTGTATATTAACTGCTGCGAGCAGTTAATCTACCTCTCACTGGAGGATGTTAATTCACTGCTCTGAGCAGTTTATTTACCGCTGAGAGCTGTAGATTTACTGCTGAAGTCGAATAATTGTGTCTATTTGATCAGTGATGGTTAGATAGGAAACTGATGACCAATTTGGCATTAGTAAGTAATGATAAACTTATCTTTAGTACCTCATGATCTAAAATCGGTTAGAAATGCGCATGGGAAGTTGCAAAACAGAGCACTATACAGATATATAGTTTTAACCGAGAAACCTGAACTTCAACATTGAACTTCAATCCTAAAGTTGAGTCAGAATGAGAATAGTTAGGTAATATTTTTCCAAGCCGACGACGCGACGGGAGGAAAATGTGTTTTCCTGACTTACTAGGGATGTGGTACCGGCGCCCCCAAAGTCCTCAACCCTCCCAATGACTAAATTTAAAGACCACTAGGACCACTAGGAGTAGATAGAAGTATTTGCCTAAACAATTATCTGGAAATTAGGTTTTTCAAACCATACACGCGGAAGTACAGGCATAGCGTTTTTATTTTATTTTTCGTCAATGGTAATAACATTATTTGAGAAAATATTCTCTATACAGTTTGTTAACTCGCGTCGGCTCAAGATCATTTGTCTCCATTATGCTTTCATCCATATATTAGGGTTCTTCAATAGCTCATGGCTAACATCAATAACCCGTGCCCCTTTTCGATAATTCGTGGCCCATTTAGTAAAATACACCAAGCTCATCTGCCAATTCAAAAAATTTTAATATCTTAAAAGCATATTTATATTTGTCATAAAGGTTGAGTTCAAACTTAATTGAATTTATTATTATCAATTGTAAGCAGAATAAATTACCTATATCGAAAAAAAGTAGAAAAAGTTAGATTTTTTCAACTCGAATCGATTTGGGCACTTCCATCTTTAGTTTTTTTTTCAAAATTGTATCCTAACAAAAAACCAACTTTGATTCGAGTTTATATTTCTGTTGTACAAAACATAACTCTACTGACGAAAACACAAGTGAATATAATAACTTAAAAATAAATTATTACTGATTAATGGAGCCTGAGCTGTCGAAGTTGGGTATGGGTTAGAATGTTGGGATATAAGTTTTGCGAGAACACCCAACCTTAAAATTCGATTTTACGCCGCTCGTCGCCAGAACTATAGTTCAAAATTTGAACTGTTTTTCAACGTTCCAGGCGTTTTGCCAGTGGATTTTTCACGATTACTACTGTTGATTCATGCTGGCCACCACTTACTAAAGATGACTAATACCATATACCACTACGGCAGTTACATTAGTTGCCTGACAATATAAAATGTATTTATGTTAAGTCTCTGTAACTCCTGAATTCAAGTTTCAAAATCTTAGTTATTGTGTCAATTTGGAAAACCGAATCTACTCTTTCAGAAAATCCTTACTTTAGGGCGGTCGGTCTGCGACTGCGCCAGTCACATGACATAGTCGGATGTAAATCTACAGCTCGGAGCCTTTGGTATTAGCCCGAGCAGTTAATCTACACCCCGGAGACGTAAATAAACTGCTCAGAGCAGTAAATTTACCCTTCAGGGCTAGGATGTAGATTAACTACTCGGAGCAGTTAATATACAGCTTAACTTCTGACTGGTAAGAAGGATGAAGGTTAGGCGAGACCTAACTTCGAACGTAGGTAGGTGGGTTGTGCAGTGCGGGTGCTACCTAACTAAAGGTCCTGCACATATCACTCTTCTTTTTTCCATCCCTCAAACAAGGATGCCTTTGAAACTTTTGTTCATTGGCCCTGACAAAAATGAGCCCGCGAGTTTTATTGGCCAATCACGGCAGAGCTTTATAAGTTAGGTTAATGATTATAAAATGTAAGGCATTTATTCGCAGTGGTTCCGTTTCTCATCTGATCTGTGCACTAAAAGATTCAAATCTCCACTGCAAAACTAACACATCTTGGCTATCTTTACTGCCTATCTCGATTTTCACCCTACCACCCAGTTTTTCATAGCGTGAAAGTAATTACATGTAAATGCATTTACCAAACACTATCATAGGCATTAAACAAAGTTTTCATACAATTGTACCACTCATATCACATACGTATGCGAGTTTTTTAGCAGAACTGAATATTTCAAGTTTTGAAAAATTGTGTTTATTTAATGTTTTAATGCAAGCAGATATGCAAAGTAAAAACAAAGTTTGGTTGAATTCAAAAATATTTCAATTTGCTTTAATGTATTTATCCCGTTTTGCCAAACAACACTGTATATTTATTATACATCATGTTATGTTTTCATAATATGCTTGCTTGCAAAAAACATGCCGCTTGCTAAAAAATATAGATTTGCCCATAAATGACCCGCTTGCTTGCTCCAAGGTCTAATTCGAAACCAAAGCACAATTATGTATACCAACCCTTACAAAATTATTTAAAAGCAGATCTATGTGATCCCTTAGCTTTTGCGGTACAGTGTCTGTTAAACAAAAGCTTAAATCACCATCGACCAAATCAAAACAACAACATCATTGCAATATCTTGAAAGCGTGGAATTCTAATAAAAAGTATATGAGTCAAAAAAACGTTCAATAATTCTGAAACGTTCCAACTTGGACAGTCAAATGAGTTAATCTTTGACTTGGATCTTTTTAAAGAAGTAGGGTCGTTGGAAAGAGACACATAAATGCTAGAATCTGACATTTTTAAACGTTTACTTAGTTAGAAGCTGTCGATTTTGAAAAGAGTAGGTTTATTTAAAAAGAAACAGAAATGCTAAAACCTGAAATTCTGAAACGTGTAAATTTTGAATAATTAGTTAATTTAAAAAATTTAGAATTTTTTTAAAAATTCCCAAGTGAGTCACTATAAAAGATTTAACTTAGTTTCAAGCTGTCGATTTCTAAAAGAGTAGGCTTTTTAACAAGAGAAACATAAACGCTAGAACCTTAAATTCCCAAACGTTTAAATCTTAAATAATTGGTTAATTTAAAAAATTTAGAATTTTTTTGAAAATTTCTAAGTGAGTCACTACAGAATTATTACACTTAGAAGCTGTCGATCTTTAAAATAGTAGGATTTTTGAAAAGAGAAACATAAATGCTAAAACCTAGGATTCCGAAACGTGTAAATGTTGAATAATTTGTAAATCTGAAAAATTGAGAATATTTTTTAAAAGAGAAACATAAATGCTAGAACCTAGGATTTCGAAAGTTGTAAATGTTGAGTAATTTGTAAATCTGAAAAATTCCCAAGTGAGTTACTAAAACAGATTTAACTTGGTTAGAAGCTGTCGATTTTGAAAAAAATATGTTACTTTAACACAAAAACATAAACGCTAAAACCTTACATTCTGAAACGTTCAAATCTTAAAAATTTTGTTAATCTGCAAAATTTAGAAAAATTTTTAAAATTTGCAAGTGATTCACTACAGAATTATTAAACTTACAAGCTGTCGATCTTCAAAATAGTAGGATTTTTGGAAAGAAAAAAGGCTAGAATCTGAAATTTTGGAACGTGTAAATTTGGAATAATTTGTAAATCTAATAAATTTTAAAATATTTTGAAAATTTTCAAGTGAGTTACTTAAAAATAATTAAACTTAGAAAGTGTTGATTTTAACAAGGGTTTCCTATTTAGAAAGAGAAGCATAAATGCTAGAATCTGACATTTTGAAACGTTTAAATGTTGAATGATATGTGAATTATTCTAAAAATTTTTAAGTGAGTCACTTCAAAAAATTTAACTTAGTTAGAAGCTGTGGATTTTGAAAAAGTATGCTTTTTTTAAACAGAAACAGAAATGCTAGAGCTTGAAATTCTGAAACGCGTAAATTCTGAAATTTGTGAATCTGAAAAATTTAGAAAATTTTTGAAAATTTCTAAGCGAGTTTCTAAAAAACGATTGACCTTATTTCGAAGCTGTCGATTTATAAAAGATTACACGAACTTAGAAGCCGTTGATCTTTAAAAGAGTAGGATTTTAGAAAAAAGAAACATAATTGCTAGAACCTGAAATTTTGAATTGTGTGAGTTTTGAATATTTTGTGAATCCGAAAAACTTTTAATTCCCCATAAAATTATTACAAATTTTAGTCATGGTTTGGCAGTGGACAACGGAGTCGAAAGCTTTTGGATTAGCACAGTTGGGCGAGTCTACTCATGGGTCAGCTATTAACTGGGTCACCGTTTTTGACACATTTCGGCAAAAGTATCCTTCGTATGATGGCAATAAAAACAAATTTAAAGCATACATTACCTGGCTTCATCGTCAACAAGATTTACAGCTAAGCACTACTCTTCATCAAAATTCTACTGCACCTCAAGCGTTTTTATGGCGATGGACAGATACATCGCTTAGTTTTCTGATATCCAGTTTTCAGGCTGTGCAAGCCCTCAAAACGTCCTACCGAAATTCCGTTGATGCTCTTTATACTATGTTTTTGGAAGTCAATCCAGGTTACCCTTATCAAAAATTGACGTTATACAAATTTGCAACAGCTAAAGTGGCTTCTACCGCACCTAAACCTTCGACGCTCGAGCGTAACTGTGATATTTCAACTGAAACTACACGCTGGAAATGGACAGAAGCTGCTCTTGAATATTTACTAACAAGTTACACAACAATACAAGCTTCTAAAACATCTTACAAACTTTCACTTGATTCTCTGTATACCATCTTTTTGGAGTCGTACCCCCAGTACCCATTTAAAAAGGAGACGTTGTACAACTTTGCAAGAAATAAAATTAAGTCTGCTTCATCCCAATATTTGGCTACTATTGATCCTCTTTGTTGGCAGTGGACCCAAGAGTCCGAAACATTTGCTTTGGAGCTACAACGCAATATTTCTATGGAATCACACAATACCTGGAATACTGTTTTTGAAACATTTACAAACAAATACCCTTCCTATGACAGTAATTTAGAAACATTTAAAAATTACATCAATCAACTACTACAACAGCAAAGTAACGATGTTTCACTCGAACAAACCAGTAATATCTCAGCTGGCCAAGCATCCTGGAAATGGACAAATGCAGCTGTTGATTCTTTACTTACAAGTTTTAAAGCGCTACCGCCTCATAATTCTTTAAAACTTTCAATTGACTCTCTGTACAACAACTTTTTAAAGTCTTACCCACAGTACCCGTTTACAAAAAAATCTCTACACTGCTTTGCACAAATGAAGGTAAACTTATGTAGTGCAAGTGTTCTCCCATTTACATCTCTTACAAAGGAAATGGAATTAATTCTTTTAGAAATATACGACGCTGCAAAAAACAACTTGCACTGCAACACGAATCTTCCAGCATTCGTGCACTCAGAGTTTATAATAAAGTATCCGTTTTGTACTTTTAAAGCACCAGAATTATTTGCACAAGCTGTGGCTCTGTATTTCAAGTCTAAATGTTTTATGCCTTCCCACCACCAATTTCCACATAAGTTAAATACAACCTGGTCCACTAACTGCAACAGTGTACTTTTACATGTCATAACTATGATGAAACGGCAATTGAAAACTTTTACAACAGATACTGACGAAGCAAAATATGTTGTTTCAGAATTTAAATCTTTATGGCCTTTCTATACTGGTGAGAATTTAATTATTTTACATCAGTACTATCGTCAAAAAACACGTATAAAGACTCCTACTAAAGATTGGACAATAGAAAACATTGACGAACAATGTTGTGATTTGAATAATGTCAGTCACAATGAGTTTCAACATTTCCGGATTTTAGGCCAACGGTTGTCACGTAACCCAGTATTTAATTTTATGTGCCACAACTGCGGATTTTTGTTTGAAGTATTTGTAGGCGACCAAGGCAACAAATACAATCGATTAAACTACCCAATCTCAGATCCTCCAAGTGTTGATCATCTTTACTCCCATATCCGCACAAAACTTCCTGCTTATGAGACTGTAAGACACAAGTTCGTTACGTGTAAACAGTGTTGCAATAATAAATCCATTCATACTTTGTATCCTCTTACTAAAGCGCCCCAACATCAGAATTTTATTCCACCGGAACTTCATCAATTGTCTCAGAATGAAGTCGGATTAATTTCTTTGAGTGGTGTTTACTCAAATATTACGAAATATGACAACCCATTTAAACGGGTTTTTGAACATCGGCAGGGCAAAGTTGAAATTGGAAACCGGTCTTTACAAAAATATGCAGATATCCTCATGTATTATAATTTATTACCTCAACATGAACCACGGCAGCACTATATTCTCCAAGCCTTGACTTGGTTACGAAAAAACAATCATTTGTATTCGCGATTTTACTCCAACTATGAAACTGTGTTACCTTGGCTGTCCAATTCCTGTAATACCCATGTCAATGCGTATGATATCTTAACTTACAATGGTGATTTTAAAGATTACGTGGGGAAGGATTTGGAAGGTATTGCTATCGTGGCTGAAGATGTTGTTATTGATCCAACTGACGTAACTGGCAGTCGCGTTTTTGGGTGGCAACATCCTAAAGATGCTTTAACTGATTTAAAAGCAATGACAAAGGTTACATACAATGACCCTGACATCGAAGCAAGAGCATTTCCTAGAGAATTTCCACATGGACTAGGAAGTTTTAAAAACATGCCTGGTGGGTTGGATCCCCAGACATATGTTAAATTACGACTTCTAAACGCTGATCCCAGGTGGCGAAACAATAACTCATTTGCTTTTTTTTGGTTAAATAAACTTAGTAAACCGTTTAGTGTACTTTAACAATGTCGGTAGGGTTGTGCAACAACAAAACCTACTTAAGCCTTTAACCACGTCTGATGTTTATTCAAAATTTAACCTTGGTGCCGTAGTACCTACTACTATTCCAGGTTCTAAGAATTATTGGAACGCGAGAGTGTTGGATCTTGTGGCGGCAACAAAGGCGTTTGGTCATGCTCAGCTCTTCGTCACTCTCACTCACAATGACAACTGGTTTGAAATTCAGTCAGCTCTAGGAAACGACAAGATCTCCGACGACCCAACTGGGTTTGATGACCCTGCTAAAAATTTAGATCCTTCAAATAGTGTCCCTGTTGAAAACGTCATTGCATTTGTTAAAAGATTAAAAGTTTTTAAAAAGCAATTCCTTCAAATTGATAAAATTGGACCATTTGGAGTAGTGCAAAACTATTACTATCGTTTCGAGTATCAAAAGCGAGGAGCACTTCATGTTCACATGGTAATATGGGTTCAAGACGGTACTCTTCCTGTTGACGCAGTAGTTGCCGAATATCCACGTTCGTCTCCAATCGACAAAAATTACGCCGAAGTATGTCATCTACGAAATTTAGTCACCGCATTTCAGCTCCATAGTTGTTACCCTGAAAGGTGTCACCGCATATCCAAAGGAAAATACGTTAAAAATTGTAAGTATGGTTTCCCCTTCCATATCCAAGCTGATGTCACGATGGATAAACACCAGCTGCGGCATCAGTATAAACGATCATCTTCAGAGGACATGTTAGTTGTGCCGTACAATCGTCAGTTACTTCTTTTATGGGGAGGCCATGTCAACGTTCAACTAACAACTAATGTTCACTTCGAAAAGTATTTAGCCAAGTATGTCGCAAAATGCGAACCTTCTGTCAAAGCTAAGGGAATGCACAACGACGTCGACCGATTTCTAAATTATCGTACAATGGGCATTCTGGAGTGCATAACAACACTACTTCAATTCCACCAGAGTCAATCATCATATAAGGTTATTTTCTTACCCACTGAATTTATGCCTAAACAGAAAATGCTAAAACGAATTCAGCATTTGCCCGCTGATACAAGTAGTGAAAACGTTTATTACGAAAACCTGTTTGAGAAATACCTTAACAGACCAGAATGTCTCGCCTCCTGTTTGTACGAACAATATTTTCAGCAATACGACATTACACAGAAAAAACCGTTAACTGAAAATGAAACCTTTGAGTTTGACGAAGATAATACATTTAATGCATCCCACATCAATACTCAAGATCTGCTAATCGATAAATGTGGTCGTAAAGTACACAAGCGCTCTAAACCAGCAGTAACCAGATACCGTTTTATTCTACCGTACGGTCATGAAACAGAAAACTTCTATGAGCAAAAGTTATCTTTATCTGCACCTTGGACGTCTAACGACATTGATACTAACGGTTTCAAATATTCATCTAATAACCTAACTAAGACGTTTATGGAAGAATGCTGCATTCGTAACTTAGTTGATTCAGAGCAAGATGCAATGGCAGTAATAACATCCGCATTGGACCGTGGATTTAATGTCGCCAGAGTTTTTGAGATTGCAAAACAAATGGTTGCTCACAAACTTGTAACTGACACTAAAGTAGATGAAATGCTCGAACCATTATTAAATGCGCTAGGCGTACAGGACATGGATGAAGTGTTGCAAGATGTCAGCGTTGAATCGTGTAACTCTGTCGTTGATTTGTTTGCAAACATTCCTGCTTATGAAAAAATTGAAGAATACAAGGCTAAAATGAACAACGATCAGCTAAATGCCTTGCTTTGGTTTGAAACTGAGATCAACAATAACAATCAAATGTTAACTATATGTTCAGGCAGTGGTGGTGTTGGCAAATCTTATTTGCTCAACGCATTGACTGCATTGTGCCGCAGTAAAAGATTAATAGTTAGTATAACAGCAACTACAGGTGCAGCAGCGTATTTGATTGGAGGTAAAACTTTGCACTCGTTCCTCAGAGTTAATTACGATATGAAATGCTGTATACAACAAGGTACTACTGAGGCATTAGTCCTTAAGGATACTGATGTTGTCATTATTGACGAATTCTCCATGCTGGATAACGAAATGTTTATGTTGCTTGATGAAACTCTACGAAAATTCAGTGATGAACCGTACAAACTTTTTGGAAACAAGTCAGTCATTTTGTTTGGTGACCCAGGGCAACTTGATGCAATTCGCCAGTCTTTGTTTTGTAATCCTTTGCTTCACAACTTTTCAATAATAGTTTTACGTCAAATTGTACGGCAGCAGGATACAGAGTTTGCAGCATTAATGAATCGAATGAGGCTCGCAAATAATACTAAAGAAGATTTTGATGTCTTATCTAAACGTTATTGTCATCCATCTACAATATCATTTCAAGATGAATTTATTGTAATTTGTGCGCTGCGGCAAGAAGTAAAACGTTGGAACGATTTAATACTAACACAGCTTGGTGGAGACATGTGTACTTTTCTTGCAAATGATACTATTAATGGCCTACCACCTAATGTTGTCCAAAAACAACTTATTCAAACATGTTGTAAATATCGTATGGAAGATGCTCTTAACCTTAAACCGGGTTGTACTGTTATATTAACACGGAATATTGACGTAGACGGAGGATGGGCAAACGGAACTCGTTGTAAAGTAATAACGTGCAGTGCTGAAAACAAATATGTTATAGTGGAATCCTTAAGAAGTGGCAATAGACGTCCAATCACTCCTGTTTCTCAAAAATTATCTTTTACAGCTGGGGATAATGATTATAAATCTATAACGAGAGTACAAATTCCTCTTCGACTAGGATATGCTACAACAGTTCACTCAGTGCAGGGCTCTACTCTAGATTGTAATGTCTACATTCAATTGAATTCCTCGTTTTGGGCCAGCGGTCAAGCATATGTTGCGTGTAGTCGTCTTAAGAATATTGAACAGCTGCGTCTTCTGAGCCTTAACTTTGAAACTATTTTATGTGATAAGTACACAAGTGACCTTATACAATGGATGGAACACGTCAACATTCTTAACACTGAAAAAATTGAACAGACATATGGAAACTTTCCTCTACAACCTTTCAAGCCAGTGCGCGCTTTTGTAAGAGACATTGATTTAGAACGTGACATTGACATTCAACTTAAAACAATATTTAATCCTACTACCTCTGAAAAAAGCGACCATACTAGTATTAAACTATCACACAAATCAGATGTACAAACTACAACTCAGCCTTCTCTTGAAAATATCCGAGTCCTAGGTCCTAATATAAATCCTTCCATACCCATTTCTACAACTACTACTTTTAAGGATACTGAGAAAATAAGGAGTTCCAAAGTTCCGGCTGCTGAATTGGAAATTTCAGGTTTGTTGCTAGCAGCCAAAAACCTTAGCCTCACAGTAAACTGTTGTCATAATGTTTCAAAAGTTTCGGAAACATTAAGTTTATTCAAAGCATCAAGCTCACAATCAAAAAACACATTAACTACATACCCTAGAAAACATAGAATACAGAAACTTCGAAGTTCTAAGCTCAACTTAAGGAAAGATTTGAACAGATTTCTGTGCTCCAGTGTTGGTAAACCCAAATATAGTCTCGTCTCAGTGTTGTCGAGTATGAGTAATTTAGGTATCACCCGCAGTTCACCAACTTCTGCAAAGCCTCTGGAAGATTCACAATTTCAAACTAAAGTTCCTAAACGACATTCTGATTTCAAAGACGTTGAATGTGAAACCGTACCTAAAAAATTAAGATTAGCCCTGTCTCAAATATCCTCTAAAAGTAAAAGGCAGATTACCACACACAAAATCAACCAAACTCCCATTGCCCAACCTTACTCGATTATTAAATTGTCTAACACCAATGTGAATGAAGTCATGCCGTTATCCACCTTTAATTATTCTGCCAATATACTCGATATTAAGCGATCGGCAAACATTATTAACGATAGCGTCAACTGTGTTGCACAGTCACCAACTAATCCCAGTTTTCAAACACAAATTCTCAAAAGGCATTTTCATTTTAAAGAAAACGAGATGAATATTGTTGCCGAAAAGTTTAAAATCACCAAGTTTAACATGCGTGTTCAATTTAAACGGCAGATTACTACTAGGGTAGTACAACAAACACCTTTTATCCAGCCTTACACAATTGTTGACGAATGCAGCAGTAACAACAAATCCATTATAAAACAATATTTCAACGAAGGAAAATTACAAAACGAGACTCAAGTGTCTACAAATCATCACTTAGATTCTGTAGTTATAGACTATTTTCAATATTTTCATGATAGACAGCTGTTTGACTCACACATATCGATTTTGGAAAGTATGAAACGCTTTTCAGATACTTTGTTTGATCACATAAACAAACTGTTGCCATGTGATGTGATAAATTGTTGTATCAACATAGCTGTATCATGTATTTCTTCTATCAGAAGTGTATACGAGCCTTACGAACAACAACTTCATTTGATTGACCGTATGCTAAAATTTCAAGAGGTTCAATTGATTTCCAACAGTACCATAGACACTACTTCGCTTATGTTACTTCCTGTATGTTTGAGAAACAGTTTTTGTCCCGTCAGTACGTATGGTGATGGCAATTGCTTGTACAGAGCATTTTCAACTGCATTATTTGGATCCCAACTATATTATAAACTCCTGAAAATTGTCGAAGCATGGACGCTATTGTTCCATTCACCTGAAAATTGGGTTCCAACAATGCAAGAATTTTCATGTTTACCAGTTTTAAGAATTTTAAAAAATAACCATTGGGCTGGAGAAAGTAATGCATTCAATTTATCAAGGTCATTAAATCGGCCAGTTTATTGGTATGGCCAATTTCCTCAATATATTATTAACTCTAGCTATGACTGCGTTTGTGAGTATTTACAAAATAGAGAAATTTGCAGTGGTTTACATCACGTTATACTTTCTAATGCTTCGCACTCAACCCGCACTCCTATATTGTTGCACTTTGTTCCAATATCTGGCCACGGACAACCTAATCACTTCGTTCCGTTGCTACGTCGAAATTGTGACGTTTTAGCCCCCCAGCCGTTTCGTGGATACCATTTTGATACACTTATTTAACAATATTTATTGTACGTTCATCAATGTGTACTACCACTTTCTTTGTTGCTTCTGTTCAAAAATTGGAATTTCGTAAATATATAATATATACTGATATAAATTTCTGAATTTGTTTTCGTTGCAGAACATGGATCAACAAAATAGCGAGGAATTAGCCAATCTTAGAAAACTGCTCCAGGATTTGGAACATTTAGTATTATGGTATCGCGTTAATGACGTACCAGGAGGGGAAGTTATACTTCAACACGTAATTTTTTAATACACATTACACTGCTACTTTTCCTACTTATATGCAATATTGGTTTTAACCATTTTTCACTTTGTTTTTATCAGATAAGATGTCAAATAGCAAGGTACTATCAAGCAAACACTATTGCAGTGTCATCATCCGATGACGAACCGGACTGAGCACATACATAACTATTGCTTATTTATCACTATTTTTGTATAGATACTCTTACCCTACAAATGATTGTATTGTTGATATACCACACAATTTTTTTTTTCAAGTTTGACCTCAACAATTTAACCTTAATTTCACGAAACAGTTACACTATGTGTTACCTAAATTAATTTACACTTTTTGAATCAAACCTACATTATTGTTTTATATTACCTACATTATTTCCATTAATTATTGTTTTTATAATGATATTCATAAATTTCCGCCGTACTGATATTTTAGTTAGTGTTTGTTAACGCGTTATGGGTTACACTTTAATGTTGTGCTCTTAATCTTAAATTATGTTCAGTTTATGCTTTAAAATACTGTTTAATGTTGTTAAATTTATTTAATTAATGAATAAAATTTACGAATACGTAATGTCCAATTTACATTTCCACTTAAAATAATTATGTAGCATTTAACAGTTTTACGTCGTTTTCGTTTTATAGTTAGGTTACTTATACCTTTCCCTTACTTTGATAATCATTCCTACCTATCTACATAATTTATTTGATTAATATTTTAGTGTTGCACAAAAAACAAACATACGTATGTAATTATTGTATGATTTTAACCACAATGTGTCTTATAATTTTAGCTACCTAGTGGTCGGTTTAGAAAAATGGAACCCCACGAAGTATTTTTTACTCCAGATGACTTTCAAAATAGGGTACCCAACAACTTCAACAAAAAAAAACAAGGGGCAAAGCCCCTTGTTTTTTATTATAATATATTATATTATTTTTAAATATCATTCAGTGTGTCTGCAATGGCTTGTTGTTGTATGGTTCTGGTTCTAACATTTATACGGCAATCATTCCTAATATGAGGATATATTAATTAGAAAAATTAACTGTAAAGATAATATCTATATAACTTTTAAACATAATTTTTGAACGACCATCTACAATTATACCATGTTTTATCATTAACAATAATATCATTAATAAACTATTTCAACGATGCCATGTGGTGTACCCATAAATATTTTCTATGCAATTTATTTCTACATTAGCCATGGGTAGCAAATATCCTAGGTTTGGCCGTGGGTAGCAAATGTCCTAGGTTATGGGTAGCAAATGTCCTAGGTTGGGCTTTGGGTAGCAAATGTCCGGGTAGCAAATGTCCGTTTACCGTTTTGCTATATGCCCAGAGTCCACCCCCCCCCCCCCCCATAATAATGCGTTGACAGTATCAAATTGAAGGCGGTATTAGCTTCAAAACCCATATAACATATTACGCTGTGTATAAAAATTAGAGTTGAAAATGAGACTTATTATTCAAACCGAATTCAGCGTACTTTGTGCCCACAAACTATGGCTATCTCTCCCGTAATGAGCATCCATGCGAAAATTTTCGGGACCATATTTGCAAAGACTTGCAAATAATATGAATAAACTCTTCCCGGTAATTACAATAAAATAATCGATGTTTTGGTTTTTCACTCAACATTACTTCGAATTTTGGGGCGAAGATTAACTATAATAGACTTACTGAGTAGTTCAGTAAAGTAAAGGGTAGAACCAGACAACACGTCATTTGAGACTAATCACTAAAGGACGAAAAACGGTAACAACACAATTATAGCGTATTCTTAAACCTAGTAAAATAAATAAAACGCATTCGCACGAATTGCATTATCTAGTAATTCTGCATCCATGTCGAATAGAAATCAAAACAGAATTACTAAACCACAAAAATAGATTTTGAAGGTGCTCGAACGTGAACTGGCAGCTGAGAAAGTGACTGAACTGACTGACTCACGAACACCGTCGCCTAGTCTTTGTTTGAACTGTTGAATTGAATTTTATGAATTACTTACTAAAAATACCACAAAATGCAATTCGATGAATTCATGTCGCGTCATTTTGTTCTAAGTAACATTTCACATGTCATATAACAATGAGCGCCTAATAATGGTAGTACAAGTAAGACATTAATAGTTAACTACATAAATAGAAATGGAAGATAATTTATGTTTTTCGTCTAAATAACACTAATGTAGACATATTGATGCCGTTTCGGAAGGTTACTTTGTCAACAGCAATATTAATGGTTAATGGAATTTTAGTTTGGAGTCAAATTAGTTCGTTCAAACACCTTGCCTGGTCCAGCGGACCAACAAGGGGTCAAAAAAGTTTTTTAGACCCCGAGTATAGGTGTGCTGGCTAATGGACTTTACTAGACTACTAGACTCCTTGCTTGTATCGAAGTAGGGTCAAAACATCGTCTTTAAGACCTAATGTTTTCTTAGTCTTGAAATAAAGTGAAATCATTACTGATTTTTGGTAATCGGACAAAGTCTCCCTGGACAAAGTCTCCCCGGACATTTTACCCCCGGACATTTTCCCCCCGGTCATTTTCCCCCCGGACTTTTTCCCCCTATAAGTAACAGCGGACATTTTCCCCCCAAACTCGTAATTGTGTTATGTGTCGTAAGATATGTGTTGTGAAATAATACTCAAGACCAGCTCCTAGTCCTATAGCTTACAACATTGAGCTATCTTCTCAAAGTATGCACCTTTACACAATAATGAAATACCACATACCAGCTGTTGCATTTTAGCACTGGGGGGAAAATGTCCGCTGTTACTTATCGGGGGAAAAAGTCCGGGGGGAAAATGACCGGGGGGAAATTGTCCGGGGGTAAAATGTCCGGGGAGACTTTGTCCAGGGAGACTTTGTCCTACAACCCTGATTTTTCTGTGAATCGGTTCGTATAGAATCACAAAATTACAAGTTATTGACGACCAAAATGTCGTTTTCAAAATGTGTTTTGATAAACAGAGTCAGTCTATACTCTGTATAGACTGTATAGACTGATTTAATGGAGTCTACAGTCTACGGCCTCTTGACCACACACCTAATTAAATCCGACCAGGAAAATTAATGAATAAGGAAATAGGTGAACGGACATTTTCCTCCTGGACATTTTTCTCCCAACTCGTAACCAAGGACCATTTCCTCCTAGTATCGAAATAGCTTCACTAAAATGAACCAATGTATCGATCCACAAAATTTATATAACTATGTGCTCGTAAACGTCCTCATGAATATTTAAAATTTCTAAGCTGAAGTTCGACGTAAGTTTAGTAGCATTTCTTTAACAAATACTTATTCAATAAAATGCTAAACTATTAACTATTATTTCGTACAACTAGGGAAAAGATGCAGTTTAGCTTTTCAGTTAATTATGAATGCATGTTTTCAGCAATGTCTTCGAATGCATATATACAGACACAGGTCATTGTCTGAAAAAAGTCAAAAAAATTTCGAAATCCCAATTGCCCTAAAAGGTGATCAGTTTGCTTGAAAAAGCATTGCCAACATAGGAAAAGTACCGTCTTATAGGTGATACAGTTTTTAAAAGTGGTTAAAACTTTCCTAATTTTAGCTAGCCAGAGTTTTTAAGGAACGGAGCTGAAAGTACTACTATAGGTAGTTAAGACTATAGGCTACATCACTATCAGTGACAAAAAAATTTAAAGGCAGTAGTTTTTGCAAGATCGCTACTGATCACCATTAAGACTGATCACCATTAGGCGTGTCCCTACTAAATTGTTCTGTTCATAAAAATTAACTTTCAATATCAAACTCATTCTCAGAAATTTATGTACTTTCAACTACTATTCCTTCTATATGGTTACAAATTCTTCAACTATTGATGCTGAATTCTTAAAAGATACTGGAATATAATAAAGGAATATAAAATATGTAAAATAAATTAACTTTAATTACAATAAACTCGTGTCTTACTTCAGATTTTAGGATATTTTTGAGAATGTATACGAATGCGTAAATATTCTGCAAAAGAACACCAGTTTATTATAAAGTAATTTGAGAAAATTTCCTCGGCACGCAATTGAATGGAAAACGTCCGGGAGGAAAAGGTCTTAGAGGAAAATAGAAGTACCGTAAAAATGGCACGGATAATTGAAATCAACGTTTAAATTGTTCAAAACCATTCGCATTACGATTATTAGGCATTTTTCACACAAGTTAACGTTGTATTATTGATTGAAGTTTAGGATAAGCTTTGTAACCTTCTGCAACGCCATCCATATGACTTCATTGGTGTTAGATGATAAACCTGAATTTTCTTCTATTTATATTCGTGTAGTTAACAATTAATGTACTATTTGTACTACCTTTATTAGGTACTCATTAATTGTTACAATATAACTACTACTACTCACTAATATGACTAAACGTACTTTTAGTACCCGGAATTTTCCTACCTACGACCAACCCTAGGACTTTTCCTACACAAGATCATAACTAATGAAGAAGTAAAAAACAAGTATAACTATTTACAAGTGTACCATAATAACAATGCAGTTTCAAACGAGTGTATTTAATTTTTTTCTAGTCTAACTTCCCCCCACGCGGGGTAACGAGGGTGAGATAATACACTTGACTAGTAGGTATATTAAAACTTTGGTTGATCTCCAGGGGTCACGTGGTTCTGACGCAATAAATTAAAATCGAAAACACATGGTCCTTTTTCATTGAGACACCTCTTTTTCGGATTTTAATTTATTGCGTCAGAACCAATTGACCTCTGGAGGTCAACTAAAGTTTTAATATACCTACTAATCAAGTCTTATCTACAAATAATTATCTCACCCTCGTTACCCTGCGTTGGGGGAAGTTAGACCGGAAAAAAGGAAAGGTCCTATTTCATTCAGACACAGTGTAATTCACGTAAACTACCCCTTACATTAAAACTAAAAAAGAGGTTACGACACCGTTAAAAAGCATTACGTGAGATCTCCATGAATTGATAAAGGACGAAAGAAAAAAATATATAATGACGTTGTATTTTGTAGGTACATCTGCGCGAGGCTGAACTACGTGTTTTTTATTTATTTTAGGTAAACATAGCCCCATAGCGCCTTTAAAATGCGTAAAACAAAATTTATGTCTGCAGAGTTCTTAGACAGCACCGATAGTGAATCTAGTAACAGCAACACGCCACCAGTGAATACACCGAGTGAATCCAACGCACCGTCAGACAGCGACAGCGATGATTTTAAATCAACAACTAGTCATAACCCAAAGAGCAAAGAATCTAATAACTTTAAAAAAGCTTTAGTTAGTGCAGTAACTGTCCCTAAGCTCTTTAAATGTCAAAAATGTGAGTATAGCACAAAATTTAATTCCAACTTAACTAGACACGTCAAAAACCATGACAGTCCAAAAATGTCAGCAGGGACTATTGGATGCCCTCAGTGTTCCCTAGCATTTAAGACATACAGCATGGTAGACGCACACTTACGAATTAAACACGATCGAGTAATGAACGTCGATTTGCTTCACTTTGACGACAAAATCGAATTTAAACAGTGGAGAAATAAGTTATGTGTCGAAACCTTTGTTAAGTACATCAAGCATAAAAGCACTAGTAAAAAAGAAATTTACATCTGCAATAGATCGGGATCGTTTAAATCCACCAAAGATTCATCCAGTCGTCTTCGGCATCTCAAAAAATTCGGCTCAATTAAATGTGGGAACACATGCACATCAAGGTTAGACGTAAAAATAGCAAACGGAACATACGAAGTCCGGCATTATACAGATCATATTAGTCACGAGTTGGAACCTGGAAAAATGGGCCTCACGTCTCCAGAAAAGAGATCAATAGCAGACCCACTTCTGCAAGGAGTTCCCCCTATGACTGTGCTTAGCAAGTTACGAAAAAATATTCAGCCTTTTTTTACTCGCCTGGGTATTACGAATATGCAGGATGTTTATAATGTTTCAAAATTGTACAAGGTTAAGTCTGATGTACGCCTGGATCCCGAAGATGCTGTTAGCGTGGACAAAAAAATACTTGAGCTTGAAGCTCAAAATGATTTTGGAGTTTTCTTATATAAAAGACAAGGCCAAGCAGGAGATTTCCCTAATTTAAAAACAGAAGATTTTCTGTTAGCGTACATAAATACGTCTCAGGAAGAAATGCTTCAAAATTACGGAAAAAACTTTCTAAGCATAGATGGGACCCACGGATTGAATGCCTACGGGTTTGAACTAACAACATTGTTGACGGTAGATGACCAAAACCAAGGTTTTCCGGTCGTATTTTTCTTCCATTCATCTAAAACCCAAGAAACTTACGAAGTGTTCTTCGCAAAGCTGAAGGAGCGCTTGGGGTCTATTGACGTAAACGTATTTATGAGTGACAATGAACCAGCTTTCTATAATGCTTGGTGTAATGTTATGACAAAACCACAAAAAAAACTTCTTTGTAGTTGGCATGTATTCAAAAATTGGAAAAACAAGTTAGCAGGACTAGAATCTTCCCTAAGAAATTCCACTTTTCAAAAGCTTCATGCTGTGGCCAAAGAAACTGATATTCCAACATTTGAAGTTGCCTACGAAGCTCTGCTACACAATTTTAGCAAAAATCCCCTGCTTACAAATTTTCACTCCTACCTATTGAAGTTCTACGACATACGAAAAGATGAATGGGCGTATTGTTACCGTAAGCACGAAGGGAATACAAATATGTTTCTTGAACGAATGCATCGAGATTTGAAGCATATTTTTTTGAACGGAAAGAAAGTTAAACGATTAGACGATGGACTTAGTGCAGTTCTGGAAATGTTGTCGAGTAAGCAGTTCGACAGAATCGTAGCTATTTTGCGAGGAAAAATAGCAACAAAAGAAAGAGCGCTACGTCATCGATGTCACGATAGTCAAAAGTTAGATTTAAACAGCGTGTTTCCTGTGCATGATTACTGGGTTGTAAATTCCTGTACCGAACAATTTAAAACCTACATTGTTAAAAAAGTGTCAACATGTGTAAAATGTTTAATGAGATGCGATGCCTGTGGTAGCTGCGTTCACGAGTATCACTGTGAGTGTCCTGACAGCTGTAGCACTAATATCATGTGCAAACACATACACTTAGTTTGCCGATTTTTAAAGTCATATCCTGTAGCTGCAAATACAGATTCATTAAATAATGATGACTTGACAATCGATACCAATGACCACGACGAAAAAATTTTAAGCGAAGCTAAGTCACATTTACTCGATCTTGCTAAAAAAAGTAAAAGCTTTGACCTAAAGTTGGAATTAGCTAAAGATGACTTCAATACAGTTTACAAAATGATTAAAAGTGACGACCATATTAAAATTATGCGTGATTATTTACGTAAGGTAAGAGTATTAATAGAGTCAGCGGACAAAGCATCTTCAAGAATTAGTAACTTTCAGCCAAAAATCAAAGTAGCAGCCAATGAAAAAATTGATAAACAGCTTCGTTTTGTAACAATATCCAAAAAAAAACAAAGAAAAATGTATAACTCGGCTACCTCGATTAGCAACAATTCTATTATCTCGAATATTGCACCTCTCCGAGTTCAATCTGTAAATCTTGGAAACTCAACAGAATCCGTTTCGGAGTTTGAGCAACCTACCTATAGCACAATTGATCACCCAGCATTATTTATTAGACCGAGCGGATTAGAATTACCCGAAAAATTCTTTCATTAACGTCAAAACCATCAGTAGAATCAGAAAAAGTTAACAAGTTTGACCAAAGACACAATGTAGATTTTCAACACTCATTGGTACCCCTATCTGATGTTAGTTCTTGTGGAGAGTCTAGCATCAGTCGTACCCGTTGTAAGGTAAGACACCGCTTCGCACGTTCTAATCGAAAACTTTTGTCGTGTTCACAATGATTACTCACGCCGTGCTGGGTTTGTGAAAATGATAAAAATTTAATTACTTGTATTTCAGCCTACAAAACAAAATCATAAACTGCCGCAGTCACAAAATCATAGCGTAATGCCGTTGATATTACGAAATTATGGAGTGAACTCCCAGCAGCCACAACCACAGTTTAATGGAACAAAGAATGTTATTTTTGCTCCTACAGTGACTCGGGTTAATTCATTCACATCAAAGGTAAAAACTTACAAATCTTTTAAACTTCGTGTTATAATTTTGAAAGTGTAATATACTCAACATTCTTCTGAGCATAGAGCATACCTTTATTAAAACCTTATTTGTGCCATTTTTTATTTGTAGTCTCCCCAATACTCAAATCCTACTTTTGCACGGTGTGGTTATCTTGCGAAAAATGCCATTCAAAACAGATCATCAAGCCAAGAAACAACTAGCCGTGTCTCTAGTGGTATTATTACTGCCACTGAAAAGTTGCGACCCTCTATTCTCAAGCGAGCTATTCCTAACATAACCACTCAAGTGTCTAAGCAACAAAAGCTGCCCAAACATCTAAATAACTCCGACTCACAGCTAAATCTGAAATCATCTTCACCCCCCAGCAACAACAGCACTAGTCAAATTCCAATAGCACGGTCTGCAACAGCTCCAAATATGAGTCATCAAATTAATCTTCTGAAACAAACTCGAGGTAGTGTTGAATTTGAACCCAAGCAGAAGATACGATTTGAAACGTCAGACTTGACGCAGCAAGCAAAAACTAATAGTCATACTGGTCCTTATATCATATTTACTCCCCCGTCACTTGAGGGTGGCCCGTCCATAGCACTGCCGCGTCCCATAATAATACAAATGTCACACATGACGGGGTCAAATGGTTGTGAGAATCCGCCTGAATCTGTTCCTGAGCGGATTTAATAATACGCTTACTCAATGCTACTGTAAAATTCGTCGTGTACAACTACAAGTGGGGGGGGGGCACGCGAGGTACTGGAAGTGGGGGTAGGTAATAATTGAAAACCCTGCAGATGTTTGTTTCAGAGGAGAGGTGCTGTGGAAGCAGAAGTATACCATACATAATACTGTTACTGGACTACTAAATTGGATCGCGTTTGTTAGTAAATGATGCACTTCCCATCGTTCATCGCTATGACCGTATTTATTGTGATGCTGCTTGTCCAAAACAGTGTCTTCAAATTATCATTGATTCTCTCAAGGTATGTTAGGTTTGATGCAGATATATGATATTGTCTGTGAAGATCCAAAATGCCTATATCCATTTTTGCTAAAACTAATGTCAGCTATCTACCAAAATATTCAAATATGTCTAGAGATCATTTATAAAGAACATTTTGCTTTTTTCAAAAATACATAAATCCGACATTTTACACTTTTTGAACATGAAATTAGAACGTTTTGCTCCTTTTGAAAACCATAGAATTAGAACATTTTGCACAGTGCCCACATCCAATGATGGTTATTGGAATTCCCACAACCCTGCTCACCCATAATTGAAATGTGGGACTGGTACTACTGCTGCCGCTGTAAAAATATGGCAGCGGGGCAGGGGGGCATCACTCCCCACATCTGCTAATGCCAAATTGTCAGTGAAACTTTTTCATTACATAAATAACATTGTGTGTTGCATTTTAGATCGATGGGATTTTGGTAGTTCCCATTAGTGATTCTTTGGTCCAAATGACTCATCGCAAACCCGTGATAAGGAGAAAACTCTACTTTCCGTTTCTTTTGCATTTGTTGTTGAGGTGGAGGCTAGTAAGAAATTTCAGAACAGCATTCCATTGCGTAAGATTTCAGTTTTATAAACACCTCAAAATTTAAAGTACCTACTTACATCTACCTGCGTTTCTTTGATGTGCATGTCTATGCTTTCCTTTTAAACATTATTATTCAATAATAATGAAATGTAATTCCTCTGTGTAGCTGAATGGAGTCTACAGACGTTGAGAGATATGTGTCGTGCCGTGATGAGAGAGTCAGTTCGACTAAATTGTCGTGAAACAATCATAGAGCTGGAGCAGAAGAAAACCGTTGAGAAGCTTCAAAAGGAGAAGGACAAGCCGAAGCAAAAAGGCCGGAGTAGAAATATCCGGGGTTACTCCAGGGCTTGTGTCATCGGGCGTCGAGTGAATGGGAAAGGAGATCCTGAGAGAGGGGTCCTGTCCATAGCCTACGCGCTCCGAAACGATTCCCCAGACTCGGAAGATAATACCCTTTACCATGCTCATGACCATGAGGATGAGGACAGCTCCATGAATATGGTCACTGACTCCAATGATGAGGACTCCCATTGTGATCTGCATCATCCCCTCCGCTCAAGATCTAAACCCGCATCCCCCCCCGTTCCACCCAGTCCACGTCTTCAAGTAAAAAATTGAAAGGGAATGATACCCACAAAACTTTATGAGCGGAGGCTACTGCCACACTAGCAACAACAACATCAGCAGTTGATCTCTCTGCAAATTCCGGTTCCGGGACCGCTGGTTCAGGTAGCTTGCCTGGAACTGCTGCTGAGTCCGGTCCCCTTTTCAAAAGTACTGATACTGATAATGAGAAAAGGAACAGTGACAATGAGCTCGTTGCGAAGGAAAGCATAGCAGAAGACATTATAGATAGTGACAAGGCGGATGAAAGTTTCAAAAAATCAATATTCCCTCATTCACACCCCATTCCCATCCCGAGTCTGATCCCACCACCACCAGCAGCACATGCATCATCCCGAGTTCGTTTCTTGCAACAAGCAGAGAGTACTGATATGGATTTAGAGGAAGGACTAGCCCGGGCTAGAGCTGAAATGCGATTCAAGAAATAAGTTTGCCCCTTTCGACTGAGAGATTTAGAGCCTGAGCAAGGTATGCTCAGCAAGTGCCATGCCTACCACTTCTACTTCGACTTTGGCATCTAAGTCAGGAGACCACCCAGAGCCAAAGGAGACGACGTTCGTACAAAAACCTAGTCAAAATGACCAAAACCAAAGTTTTACCGCTCAGTCCGATGCTAATATTTCTAGTGATATGGAAAAGGTGGACGAAGTTGAGAATGAACCAATTACACCTAGTCCGACTCCCTACAGTAGTATCAATCAGAATCATACAACTTCACCAAAAGTCCCGGACCAGGACAGTACTTTTAGACACTTTAGAGGGAAGCCCACCTCATAAAAACAATGAAAACTCTGTGGAAATGGAGGGCAATGATGGCAACCATCAAGAGGGCCAGGGTGATAATAACATTATTGGCGACGTCGAAGGACGCCCTCCGTCTCTTCCCGTCCATCGCCGACGTAATTCATCCCCAACAGAACAGATGGTCTTTGTCAACGTACCTGTGGACGTGTCGGAGGACAAGGAAGAAACTAATTCAGATTCCAAATGGGAGGATCACAGTTATGGGCACGAGGGGGGAGAGCCAAGTCCACGTCCAGAGCGTCGACGACCACGACATCGCCCTTCGCGTCGTGGTCACCCAGAGAGTGGTGAGCCACGTGTGGCTGTTCTTCGACTGGGTCCACGAGGGAATAGTTAGTTTCCCACACCACCCTCCGACTTGTCTGCAGAATACGTGGAGGAGCCTGCCCGAAAAATTACCTATCCATTCACAGTTTAAATGCGAGACAAAATCAAAACATTGCCCTTACCACCTGCTGTTACATTGTATCTCAACTACAATCGCAAGCTCTAAAAGAAAATTACCTGAAAAATGTAATATGATCAAATCAAAGTGAGCATTGAGTGAGTGAGTGTCTGTGCATGTAGAATATTTAACCAACCTTATTGTATTTCTTTATCTTCCCTTAAAACTACTTTGATTATTATATATCACTTTTTAGCATGGTTAGTTTTTGATTTAAGAAAAATATATCTAAAATATATATTTAGTATTTAGCTCTACAATTTCTTACGAATTTTTGAGGAATTTTTTAGCATGATTATTTTCTTCTTTTTTTTAAAGTAAATAGTGGTAGCCAAATTTTGGCATGTAAATTATACTGATACCGACAACTACAAAATAGTAATTTAGTAATAGTAATCTAAATGAACTAAATTAATTATTTAAATTCAAATGTGTTACGAAGTTGCATTGTAAGCAGTAAGCACACGCTTTTAATAAGTACTCTAGGTATTTAACTATATTATGATATGATTCCTTTGACGACACTGCGACTGAATTTTAATGCACTTGTTGCTCGTTGTTTGATTAGAATTGCTGACATTATTAATTTAATTTTTTTTGTGTATACTAATGATATATAGTTATTCCAAAAAACCAACTTTCAAGTTTAGTGAGTCAAATAGTACCTAGGTTTATAGATTTCCAAGAAATAGAAGACAAGGAAAAATTACTGAAGAAAATTTTTTAACGTTTAAGATTTAATAATAAAATTATATAAGCACCTATGCCGTCTATATACTATGGTCTATGTACCTTAAGAATTTATAACTTGGGATGAGTGCTATAGTATTCCTAGTTTTGAGTGTTTTTTAAATCTTCATAAAAAATTTAAAAAATGATTGCTTGATATTATAGATAATAATTCTGACAAGTAGTTAGTTAGTAGTGTACGTTATCGAAGTGAATCTTTAGAATAATTGACCTTTTAATATATCTTTGTACTTTTAAAAATTACTTGGTAAGATGGTAATAAATAATCAGCATCAGCTATAAGACTCAAAACTTTTAATACGAATAAATAATATGTTACAAAATTAAAATATGGAATTTATACGTAGGCAATTCTTTCATATTATAGAAATTGCAATATCTATGTAGGTATGTATTTAAATATTTTCAAAAATTATCTGTACTTAGGTAAGTGTAGTATGTAGTATCGTATATCCCACAGATTTACTCTATAAAGAAGAGCTATTGATATTTGACTAATCTGTAATGTTAATTTTTGTACACGCTATAGACCAACTGACTATTATGTTAATTAATTAAGAATAGTATAGAACTCTTCCTGTACTTAATATACGAAAAATATTCGGAAAGAAAAATATTGAAAATACTGAAGATTTTCAAATTTGAACGAGAAGACAGAGCATGAAGGGAAGTATTTACTATATTCCCAAACAATTTATATAGAATAAATAATTATTACATCATTCTCCAAAAGTATCCTCAATAGTGTTACCTATATACCTTTTCACACACTTGCACACGCTGATTAATTACCTTCAAATGAAGTGACTACTTATTGATAGTGTCTACAGTGGATAGCTTAATAGCTTTAGTTATAGCTTTAGCCTTAGTCTTTATTCATTACACTATGGTAGTGTCAAGTAAATTTAAATAAAATCGTACTATATAGTAAAGTACTTTGACTTTAATAGTGATGCATAAGCATAAAACAGAACTGTTATTATGTATAGTTGGAATAAAAATGCACTATAATTTTTACATTTTCTGAGCTGCTCAATTTTATTTATGGTTCGACGAATTACCTTTTATTTGGCTTCAACTATTTTAACGTGATTTACCTTCATAATTTATTCGTACTATTGTACCATAACCATTGCACTTGAGAGATCAAGATTAGTACAGATCTGCTTTTGTGGATTGAATTAATCGGGAAAATGATTTTCCGCTACATTTTCAAAACGAGACTTAATTTTAATAAATTTTTAACTTTGGCTGGGAAACGTGAAGAAACAGCGCGAAAAGCATTCGACTTATTACGATATCTGTTCTTACTAATGTCAGTAGGTACTATTTTCCTAATGTCAGTAGGTACTATTTTCCTACTGGGATGGAAATAAACGAAGATTTTGTATTAATAGCATTCTGTATTCATTTCTTTCTCGTGATTCGATTATACGATGTAAAAGATTAAAAAGAAGAATTGAAGGAGAATATTGCATAATATTATTATAGCGTTGATAGTTTAGCACATCATTCAACTTGAGAATATTTTGAAAGAGATCGTCCGTAAATGACGTCAAATGTATAGTCAATGGGCCTACTGAGATATTGATAGGTAGCCGATTACGCAATCGTTATGCTGACAAATGGAGGGTTCTAGAAATTGGAATATTTTGATGATATCATTTATGGATTACCCCAAACTTCCCTCTTCATATCTAAAACGGATTGCTCTCTAGTCACTACGGATAAAATCGGCAACAATGTGTTTCAATACTGACGTATACGATTTAGTAGATTTTGTGTAGAGTGTGCGATCATTTTGTCGAGGGTTTACCGTCTTGTTGACAAAAGCTTAATGTCCTATCCTACCATCCAACTATACTATACCACCACCAACCACCACCCACTTGTCGAATGTACCATATGGAATCCTTGTTACCCCGCGATGTTTGTATATTTCCACGGTTGTTGCTTTGCGGGTGCGGACGAATGCTGACGGAATATTCTCTTGCTCTCAAAATAATCTAAATCTAACCTCAATAAAGGCTGCATGGTAATCGGCAGTATGGGGGGGGCGTATTGGCAGTGAATTAACGCGTATCTTATCGGCAGTACAGTGTTTGCGGCAATGGGCAGTAGAAATTAAATGTACCCAATAGGCAGTTTGAATTTTGAAATTGAACTTTTATTTTGACTAAATATTTTGGTAATACTTAGTTGTCATATAGAATGAAAAGTAATGAATTAAGACGAAAAAAATAGAACGTAATGAAGTAAGACGATACGAAATAAAAAATACTATTGTCGAATAAGTGGTTGGCGACTTGCATTTGTAGGTCTTCCCCTTTTCCTTCGTTGTAATTCAGTTCGAGTAACGAAAAGCATAACAGATAACAGTCGTGAATGGCAACCGCTTTTTCTTCTATTTATAATCAACATTCAATAAGTAAGAATTAATATGAAATTGATCTAGTTTTTTGGATGTGATTAAATTTATTGAGAAGTTTGTTCTTTAATTTTGCAAAATGTTTTTATTAAAAAAGCAAGAGTTTTAAAATTGTATTAGCAGGTTAGCAACCCTAGCAGGTTATTATCTGATGTGTTTTGTTCTTACTGTGTCTTTATGGCAAGCGCAATAGCAGCGCCAGTTGTAAATAAAATAAAAATAATAATATTATTGCAATTATAATCTGCTCGTAAATGGCTAAATACAAGCACCTACCCTTTAAATAAGGAAACGTTCAGTACATTATTTTATTATGAATTTTGGAGTACCTTAAGACAGGTATATGCGATTTGACTTTCAACAAGAATGGATTCACAAAACAATTTCAATTTATAATCAAGTTAATTACTATTATATATAAATAAAAATATCTTGATCCTTAAAATATGTCGAACAAGTATTTTGCCTGCAGAATTTTCACAAGTAGTATTTTACCACGTTTTGCACTTATGAAGTAGGTACCACAGGTACGTAATGTACTATAATTCCAATAACTATAATGTACTATAATTACAAACTGATGCGATTTATTGAACTTCTTCAGCATTCACAATTCTTTAGGATCGGCTAAAAATGCACCGCATGCTGGATGCTAATTGATAATAAAAAAAATAGTTGCATTATATTAATATTTATACAAGTGTATTATTTTAAGGAAATACTGTAATTTGAATACATTTTAGATTGTGTTTTATTTATATACATGTAACGTAATTATTAATAAAAATCATTTTGAGAATTTTAAGAATATTTGTTTACATACCTATGTAATGGGACACTTTGAAAACCTCCTAAAACTTTAAACTTAAAACATTATTATTCTTACTAGTAGGTAGTAGGTAGAAGATTATGGGGCAGAGAGAGAGTGTTTAGACGGCCTTTTTTTAAACTCATTATGTGGCTTTTTGTTAGTATGGCAACGACTTACGGCGGGATGATGTTTAAACAATAGGAGCGAAACAAACACAAATTGATGGACAAACACGCATGTCAAAACCTACAGTCTTGACAGCTAACATAAATGGCGTCATCAAAATTCATGATTTTTGAGATCCCCCCACCCCCCTTGTCACCTCCTTCACCATTCACCATAGCGTAAATGGTTATCTTTAACATTGCGTGTCATAAGTTGACGATCTGACCACCGCACCGTGTATAATCAATGACGCTTAAAACCTACATGGTAAGAGATAGCGCATAAAGGTAAAAACCTTTTCGCTTGAGCTGACGGTGAAAATGTTATTTTCCAATTCATTCGAGAAAATTCGGGCTCGTGATGGTCGTGGCATGTCCTCTTCAATCTTCAACTCACTCTCGCACTGGTTAAGTCATGGTAAGTGATTTTCATTCACTCTTTTGACCTTCTTTTCTTCTGGTTCTGATTCTGAGCTGACGTGACAAGTTCAGTGGGAGTTGGTAATGGTGGCCGGCTGAATAAATTCATATTTGCTGTAAAATTTTGAAACTTAAAGTTGCAGAAACCGGCAACCATTAGCCACTGCCACTTTAATATCCAAATTGCATTGTGATTTAGATTGCGACGCATTGACCCCGACCCGAGAGATTGAGAAAAGGAGAAGTAACGCAAAATGCAAAAGATTAACGTAGTAAATTGGAATGGGACCATCATCACTCACTTCTCGGTTATTATAGTCACTCTGAGCGGCTGAGTTTACTCAAATCAAGATTTGATTCGCCAAAATATGCATCTGTGTAGAAATTTATGGACTTCACTTGAGTGAGTTTGACGGGTAAGAGGATAATAAAGAATTTTTTGGCTGTGTATAGATAACTCAATGTCTTATCGTCGGTGAAGGATTAAATCCGGTTCATTCCACTTTTCAATAGAAGCAAATCCGCTTCTTTTCAATTTTTCCTAAAAGCAAAACCGCTTCCTTCCTTAAGAATATCAATGGAAGGACACGGATTTGCTTTTAAAAAAAATTGGAAGGGAGCGGATTTGCTTGTAGCAAAATGTGGAAGAAAGCGGATTTGATCCTTCATCGACGTTATGTTTTATGTAACAGAACAGATATAATTATTTACAAACATGATCCTTCCCGAATGGATTGTATTGTTTGAAGTGGCTGTTCCCAGACTACGGAGGGCAATCTATATTGTCTTGGTCAATGGAAGGAGCTCTCGTAGATGAGACATAATTTAGTCTACAATATAAATTTTAAACTATTACACATTCATACCACAATTTCCCCTTTTCTTTTAATCATTCTTTCAGTAATAATCATGAGGGGAAAACAGCAGAAAACAACACCTACACATCTATCATGTTCAGCAATGAAGCGGCCGAGTAATTGGATTTACATCAACATTACAGCCGATTCTACTCACAGCAGGCTTTGGCTCTTGAGAAGAAACTACTTCCCGACAAAGTATCTCACTCTATACGTATGTAATTACAAGCCTCTCAGTCTCGTCCCTTTCTCCTTTTTCTCCAGTCTTGAAATTTGCTTCAAGAAGATCACGTGCTGCCCCCCTCTCCATTTCCTTGCGGAGCCGGAGCCCATCTCTTCTTTCTAATTATACACACTCACTATGTGAGTGAGCATGTAATTTCTGTATCTATGGAATACCGTAATTTTATGGCCCGAGGCAAATGAAAAATATCTCAGATTGAGCCTTTCCACATTCCACATTCAAGTGACATCCGGGACTATAGAATTCAATGAGGTTCCTATGTGCCTCGTACCTATACCACCGTGTTCACGAATCAAATGCTATTTGGTTTGACAAAGCAGGCGTGCTTGGGTGAGCGGTTAGGACTGCAGACTGTAACGAAATTTACAGTCTCAGACCTGGCTTCGATCCTCGGCCACTGCTAATCGTTTACGGCTCGGTGTTGTACGGTTAACGTCACTGGATGGTTGATTGAAACCCAATCTCCTTCGGTGCTCCTTAGTGACCACTACTTACTGTAGGGGCTGGGGGTTTGGACTCCTTTACTGTGGAGGAGGGGACGGGGATAGGTGAAAGGGTACAAAGACCGAGACGATCTAACGCGGTAGCCTCCTATTTCCTCACCCACAGTGACTGGTTGAGTCTGGTTGTATGAACTTCGGTTAAATCGACCCAATGAATAAATTATTATTATATTATTATTTGGTTTGACTGGTTGGGGATAGCGTGCTGGGTTTTTGAGCAAATGCACTGTTTAAATAGTCTACGCGTCTACGGTCGACAAAAGGACAACTACTCATAAAGTGATAAAATGAATTCTGAATTACGGTAGGTATGTAGTAATAGTAAAGTAAAATCTATTTAAATCGGTTTCGGTATCTTCCACTAAGTCTACTGCACTCGTCAGTAAAACAAAATATGGCATGCAAGTGGTTCTAATAATTTTGGTGTACAATTCTAAAGCTACCTAATTAAATCCATAAAGATGGTTGGAACATAATATATAACGATGGCAGTTTCCTATAATGATAATGCATTCCAATTAAATTCATCAAATTCAATTAGACATAATATGTAATAATGTAATCTTTCCACTTAATATTAATAATATTTCCGTACAAAAACAAGGGCTAAAGCCCTTGTTTAATGGCAGCCTTAACAGCGAAATTAAACATTTTGAATTTGCCTCCAACTTTTAGTTGTCAATTAACAGATTGTAAATTAAAAGGAAGAAGCCGTAAACGGGTTAGCTGTGACGATTTACGCACAGGTATTTTGATATTTTCAATAATTTCAAAAATTTATTATTGAAATTTTTGAATTTCCCGCCAAAACTTTAAATATTGTGTTAAATGAAGATTTCGACCGGTAACTCAGAAAACTCACTCAAACATGATATACCATTCAAACGGTAACAATTGGGCAAATCTAAATAACTTAGTGTGCACGCACGGTAGGTATAAGTTTTTAATTGGCTTGAAAAAAACGTAATTAAAAATTTAAAAAAATTAATGGATTTTGTCGAGTGATATATCATTTAAAAGCTCTTTAAAAATAAGCAGACACCATTTTTTTTGTTTTGGGTTTGTAGCCCATACAACACGTTTTAGGTTAAATTGTAAAATTAAAATGCCGTTGTCATGGAAACTGTTAGTAGAAATAGAGGCGCATTATGTTATTTGAATTCTACTAGTGATTTTTTTTCGAACGATATATGGCACGATGAAATTGGTCCAGTATTGCAAAATTTACAAAATTCCGGTAAATTATGTAGATAGGTAGTAACAACCAACGAAGCATATACCATTGAATGATCCAGAGTACAGAGTGAGTGAGTGAGTGCTTTAAAACTTAATTATAAAAATTAGAACCCTCACCTCAACTCTAGAGACAAACTTGTCCACGAATTGAATTTAGTGAATACATTTTAGTGACAGATTTAAATTCTCGAGACCGCATAAGGTTTTCCAGTTCCAGACACATATTATGTAACTCATCATGGCGAAACTCACTACTGGAAAGTGGACAACCTTTAAAAAGTACATTTGCCTATAGCCCGAGTTGGAATGGAAGTTGAGAGATTATATGATTATATTCTAGTCTCGTTTCTTAGAAGCTAAGAAGGGAATAGTTTCCACGACACTCGCTCCCACAGGTTCTTTCCAGATCTCCCAGACAGCATCGGCCATCTGACAGAAAAGGAGAGAGAACCATGTGAGGGAAAAATATGAGAGTAATGCCACATGCGATCCTTCGATCTGATGCGAATTGACCAAGAGATGGATTAAAAACGGACGCAGCCCTGCGGCCAAAGATGCATTTCGAGGAAAAAGAAGCGAGAAAGAAGGAGAACTCAGCATGCTTCATCAGTCGGCACTGGTTTTTCATGAGGGAAGCAGGTTGGTGTTAGACCGTCGAAAACAACTCAAGTGGAGTTGAAACCATCAGGCAGCACTGAAGTCAGGATTTTCTGTTCTTCAAGCACGACTCCGCGAACGATTCGATATTCATCTTCATAATTTTCTATTTCGATAATAAATTATATTCAGTTTTCCAAAAATGAAAAGTACTCATCAGAAGGGAAGGGAGAACATGGAAACACCAAAGGGCTTTAGACGTTTAAAAGGGGATTGTTCCGATTCCGTCTGTTGGTGTAATCATAAAATGAAGGAAAAGAAACAGAGTTTTTATAGTGAAAATTTTTATATTATAGTTTTTCTGTGCCTTGTGTTTTCCATCTTCGCCGCTCCCCTCTGTGAGTTCATATTGAAGTTATTCTGATTGTACTTCGAGGTCATAAAGACCATATATTAATATTATAAAAGGAAAATCAAAAGAAAAATTAATAGTAGTGAATTACCTGTATCATCATTGGATCTGGATCTGGAAACTGTAAACACTGTCTCGGCAGTGTTCGTAAGAAATCATTGTAAACCATTTGAACCATAATTATTGTCTGGACGTAAACCTAAAAGAAAGAGAAAAACAAAGATTAATAATTTAATATTTTGAATCCGTAATGTTGTGGCTCCCAGCCTTATGCTGAAAGGAGAAGATTGTATCATTTCATCTGCAATTCATGTTTCGTTTGCTTTTCAAATTAAATTAATTTAACATTAACTAGAAAATTACCTCTCCTCTTCGATCGTTCGTGTCTTTATTTCATTGGCAAATTCCTTGATTCTCATATCAGTATTCCTAGAATTAAGGAAATATTAATTAAGTTTATGAAATTTACCATGTGAAAATGATTGGCATAAATATTAGACGTTGGGTGTAGTTCCGAGGGACTCCCTAACGTAATTATAGGGACTTGGTCCATTTGTAAAAATGCGAAAAACTTCATAAAAATGTTAGGCAAAATTGAAGGGAGAGCGAAGGAGCGAACCCGCGACTCTGGCTATTTTGGGGTTCGCCTCCTTCCTCAATCTTGATGGCTCGTCGGGACTCCGGACAATATCTCTCTGTCCCAAGTTTGTCCACCATCAAGCTGCTCTCCCCGACTATTATCATTGACAAATAAAATGAACAATAACTTCAAAATAAATATCCTAAACTAAAATTAAAGTGAATGAATGAAAATTAAATTATTTTACCTAATTAGACATCAAAAATTCAAGACATGTGGCTGTCCTGGAGTTACAGAATGGGCGCAGTCGGTGTTTGGGAGCTGAGGCTCCAGGTTAATCAAACACGCGCACTGGCAGCCCTCCCCTGTCTCCGGGATAGGCCTGACTGCCGGAGCTGGTACCTCCAGCGTCAGGCCACATGCCCTCCTGAAATCAAAATAAAAATAAAATAAATATGAATCTAAAACTAAAAACTTACCTATTTAAATATGCAAAATTAAGGACTGAGCAAATTGCTGGAACAGGAAAGCCGGCGGCGGAGCGCTCTTGCCACCCAGAATACTCAGTATTCCAAGAGCCAATTCCTGGCCTTTGACTTTCCTATCCGGCGAGGCTGGAGTCGTGGGCGGCCAGGCCTACGACCTTCACGCCGCTCAGTCCCTCTGCCAAAATAAAGAAAATAACATATATTAAAATAAAATGTCCAGAATTAAAATTTAAATAACTTCAACAATTCTCGAATTCGGTTTCCTGCTCGTTGGGCTGAAAGTGTTGTAGGTAATTGGTATTAACAATGGAATTATATCTGACTTTTGTGCAGTTTTTAACTTGTAATTTTTGTTTGTTAGTTGAAGCACTCGCGGTAGGTGAAATAAGCAGCATTCATCCTCCCAAAGACGGTGATGACAAAAGCTCGGTGTTTGGGTCTGAGGGAAATGACAGATCTGACGAAATAGACCAGACGACTGCTTTTGGTTACGATGATGACGACCTTCAGTCATTGCACTTTTCGGAACATGAAGATGAAGATGATGATTATGTTCAAGATTTTGAGGATGACTTTGACGTGGATTGTTTTAATGCCAAATTAAACAAATTCAACACTTTTGTTAGAGGTTCTCAGGATGACAAGAATTCTGGCTGCGAATCAGAAACACACAATGACGATCTAGATCTCCATTCAAATGCTTTGAGTGATTCTGAAAATTCACAGAAATCCGATAGCGAGGTTGCGCCTAACACTGACGATGACGACAATGTTGGAAGTGATTCAGGCAGCATTGATTCCTTGGAACCTTTAAAACATAGAAATAATGTAAGATACAAATTTATTTATTATGAACAATTACCTAAAAATCGTTTTGTTGCATCATAACAACATTTTTTTATTTGTGTAGCCTAATTCAGCAATTAATGTTCCTTCTGAACCTAATTTCTCGTTTGAAGTGGATACTCGACTTTGGAACAAGCAAATAACTGTCGTAAACGGAAAACAAAAATTGAAAAAGGGATGAACAGATTTTATTTACACTTATTTTTCTCAGAAAAATGAGTACTGTGTTCCAACATCAAGAAAGTCTCTTCTATTTGATGACCACCCTTACAAGTACTTTTGGTATGACTTTGAATGACGACATCCTAATTGCTATCGCTTTAAAATGGAGTGCAAGAAGTACACACCAGATGCACCACTTAAATTTAATGTCAGGTAATTGTATTCCTAATCTATGGTCACATTGAAAATTTAAATATAAAGCTGGCAGAAAACACATTTCATATACATGTAGAAGTTCCGGTTCCTTTTATCACGATGCTAACGACTTCTTTGGAAGACAATTACGATATGATAGGCGAACTAAATATCAAAAAATGATGCTGCTTCAAAATCCCAGCGCTTTTGCTACTATTGTCCACGCATCTGCTAACATGACTGCTGTTCGGGGCGGTAATACGTCAAGCGTTCCCAGCAGAAATGTTCTTGGGAAGGCAAAGTCACAGGTATGAAGTTGACCACAACTCTACAGTTATTCATACAAACGTTTAAGGCATATTTAGGTCTGAAATTAAAACGTAGAGTAACATTAATTATTCAAATTTGTTGTAGTTTGTTCAACTTGGTGACAATCATGCCCACCCTATTCTTGATATTGCCATGGAGTATGAGAAGGAAATAAATTTGGGAGTTCCTTTCTTACGAAAGGTGAGCATTAATCCTTTTCAAGTGGTGCACTTCTCACCAGAGCAGGAATATATACTTATTCTACTACACAAAAAAGGTTTTCTTGTTATTCTTCATATTAACGCAACTGGAAAATTAATACGGGAAATAACTGGACTTGGAGGAAGTTACACAACATTTATGTACGCTATCAGCGTGGCACATCCATTTCAAGGTCATCCACCATTAGCTTTGTGTGAGTTTATCACAAACGAACACACAAGCCGATCTATTGCTCAATGTCTTGAAACCTATGTGCACGAGTAAGTTAATTGAAGCAATTACTACAATTTTGTCTAATTATTTTAAAATGTACGTGTTTTAATGTACTTACTTGCTTACAGGCTCAAGAAGGACAAAACTGAAGATAATGTTACTTCCTCAAGCTACTTTAAGAACAAACCCATCTGTCTTCGTGTAGAAACTGATTTTAGTTTAGCTTTAATGTATGCGTCGTTTAGGGCGTTTGGAGTTGAACCTCATATAAAACCGTACCTTAACAAATGCTTTGAGGAACTCATGAAGACTCAAACCCCAGCCAAGATTAACTTCCACGTTTGTTTTGCCCACATGACTAAAACTTTAATGCTGCATATTCGAAAACATTTTAGTTCTGACTCTGATGTAGTGAAAAACGTGAAATATCTTGCTCGATGCTACCTGAAGTCCAAATCATTAGCGCATTGCCTTTACTATGTGGAGAAAATTTTCAGTATTTGCCTCTGTGAGCTTATTACAAGCGATGTTGAAAAAGAAATTGACTCAATTCGTCATTTGCCAAGAATTGCTGAAGCTGATGGTAAAACTAATTTTTATTTTAACTCGTATTGTCAATAAAATTTAGTTTTTATTTAGCATCGTGCGCTTATTTGTTGTTTCTGTTATGCTTTCAATAGATACGGTCACTCAATTGTCGGATATCCCAATTCGAGCAGCTAATGCTAGAGCAACAGCTCCATTGTGGTCATTAACTTGCTTTGGAATTTGATTTAACGATGTCTACAACGAAAAAATGGCAGTCAACTCGACCGATGGTACTTCTAATTCTGATGACGATGACAGTGAGAATTTTGATGACTCCGAAGACGCATATACACACGACGTGCTTGCCGATGCTGATCTTGATTCCGACGCTGCAGGTCCTGAAAGTGCAAAGGACAAAGTAGGGCGTAACCTATACTTTTCTAAAATATTTGTTAACTATATGCGCAAGAAAATACTGCCGTTTACACCTTTACTCACTCATATTATGTTTGATCTGCGGAGTGATGTGCATTACGACGATCACCAGTGGGCAGCTGAGTACTGGAACAAAACTGTAAACGTTGATGAGCATGAAAAAAACGGCCGGCAGAAATTGGGGCGTTATATTCGGGCAGCAAAGAAAGATGTTTTAGGTAAATGAATTCAGGTAATAATTTAAGCAATTTAATTGGAATTAATTCTAGTAATTGTTGCTTATGTATACTTTAACAGGTAGATGTAATGGATTTGAAAAATCTTTGAACGAAGAAATTGCAAAGCAAAACAAAATAATGCTCCCTAAAGGAAAACCTACACGAAAACGAAATACACCAAGACATCCACATGCAGCCAAAAAAGACAAAATGACTCCATGTAACAAAGCACCATCTCCTAAAGTACCGAAACCTAAACGTAATTCGCGAAATCAGAATACGCCTGCTGAACGAAGTGAAGGAGGTGCAAAACGCTGAACCAGTAAGGAGCTAAAGTTGCTGCTGAGGGACTCACTATAAGGACACCGGGTGCAAGGGCTAATAAGTCTTCGGATAAGTTGTTTTATTTGAATTACATTTTATAGTAGTATTAAACATATATAACTTGTACATTAAAATTTACCTATTAACTTAAGTTTATGTCCTAAGTGCACTTTGATAAGGTGAAGGTGGTTGCCTTTCTGACCAGATGCAGTGTTGTATTTATACTGTTGCGTCTCTTAGCCTTATCAGTTAGAGTGCACTTAGGGGACATATATAAATCTTGTCCTAAATACGCTGTTTATATATACTGGTCAGAAAGGTATGATTCAATCATTGACTCTTCGAATCAGTTTGAAACCCTGGAAGTCAGAAGAATCGACAGACACCAAACTTTTCGACTGACCGAATCTTTTTGAAAGTTCCACTTTTGACAATTTGCCCTCCTGCAGTTTGAACGGCTCTATCGACTGACCCCATTTTTTTCAAAATCGACTGCTCCTTAATCAAGCTACACACCCATATGTGGTCCACCAGCACCCTGGCCGAAAAATTTCAAAGTTTTTTCGACTGACCGAATCTTTTTGAAAGTTCCACTTTTGACAATTTGCCCTTTAGCAGTTTGAACAGCTTTATCGACTTATACCATTTTTTTCAAAATCGACAGCTCCTTACTCAAGCTACACACCCATATGTGGTCCACCAGCACCCTGGCCGAAAAATTTCAAAGTTTTTTCGACTGACCGAATCTTTTTGAAAGTTCCACTTTTGACAATTTGCCCTCCTTCAGTTTGAACAGCTCTATCGACTGACCCCATTTTTTTGAAAATCGACAGCTCCTTACTCAAGCTACACACCCATATGTGGTCCACCAGCACCCTGGCCGAAAAATTTCAAAGTTTTTTCGACTGACCGAATCTTTTTGAAAGTTCCACTTTTGACAATTTGCCCTCCTGCAGTTTGAACAGCTCTATCGACTGACCCCATTTTTTTCAAAATCGACAGGTTTTAACTATTTTTCTGGTAGGTTTTAAGTATTCGGGTAAGTTCTTGTTTCATTCGGGTCGGGTAAGTTCAGCTTACGTTCGGGTAACTTCTGCCCTATGGTTGTTATTGGATGGGTAGCAGTCAAATAATATATAGCAGATAATTGTTGGCAAAGGAATCGAGCGGTGTGGGTTGATTAGCGGCCCATTGGCGTTTTAAAGTCGTTCCATCGCTGGGCCGCTGGCATTGTAAGATATTCCGGCCCACTAGTGTTCGCGGCAACATTTCCAACTTTCTGCCACCTCAAATCGGGACCAGTGGTCCAACCATAATCCGACTATTATCTGCTTAATGTGGTTTACGATGGGAAATGGAACTGGGTCGTTGCAAAACAGTATTTTGTAACTAATTATTTATCTGAAGTAAAGACTTAGCCGGGCCGGGCTTCTAAAGCTGCCTGTAAACTGATGGGTTATATTTCCCCCTCCCGCCCTTGACGGCTGAGGAAAGAACATAACCTAACTTTTTTCAGCCAGTTTTTCCTACCCCTTCCGTAAACCTAACCTAACCTCAAACATAACAAACATAGAAGAGTAGCCAAACGCTAATAAGTTTCCTAAACAGTAGTACGGAAATAAAAATGTTTCTCTTCAAAATGCTAAGGGAGCATACATTAATCACGTCTACAAATATCAAAAAAATTTGACCCCCTCCCCCCTTGTTACCATTCGTAAGAATGACCGACCACCCCCCCTCCCCCATGAGACGTCTACAGTAATGTAAAAGATATTCCAGATACATGAATTTTGAATTTAACCACATTTTAATACTCGGTAAAGTCTTAAAGTTAATATAAATGCAATTATCTTAATAGCGACTGCGATATCGATATGATATAAATTAAAATATCGCAATAGTGACTACGATATTGGTGTAAAGTAGAATGTTACAGCGCGATAGGAACTGCGATATCGATAAGATATAAATTAGAATATTGCAGATTTCGCGAAAGTCGATTGACATTTTTTTCGCTACACCGATAAAGAAATGCGCTAAATCCAGTTATCCAATCAAATGGTTTCAAATTCATTGACAAAATTAAAATTTATGACAACGCTGCATTTTGTTAAATATTTTTTATAATTTTTTTATATTTGTACAAAAGAAATAAAAAAATTAAATTTAAAATTAAATGTTAATATATTAATAAACTAATAATCTGTAGTAACGCTCCCAATTATTGTCAAAACTAGCAGATTGGTAACCCGATGGGTTGATAATTACAAAATTATAGGTAACTATATCATTATAATATTAGTAGAACAAATAATAGTAACAAACTATTACTCAGGAATGGAAATTTGTTTGGGTGACCCTCACTAATAATAAATTATTATTATCTCAAAGCTTTTTGCATTAATTTTTAAACTCTTCCCTGCCCAAAGTTATTTTGAAAATGGGAATAAATAATGTTTTATCCGGATCTGTGCCAATCAGAATCACTTAATTTTTGAAATTTTGAATTTCACGCAAACTATAATCAGAAATATTCTTTATTGTCTAGCCTAGTTGAGTTTAAATATCACCTTACTTAAAACGTGTTGTAGCTTAATTAAAGCTAATGACTACAACTAAATTTAGTACTTGCATGTTACATACTTATATGCTAAATGTGACATGCTAAGGACAATTAAAATGATAGTTTCCGCTTAAATTAATTATCTGTCGAGTTAATTGTCATTTAGTTAATTACAATTAAAGTTCACATGTAAAGTGCTAGGCCATGGGGTTTCGGAACTCCGTATTCCGTTATCAGAGAACCGGTAACAGGATCTGACCCCGAAAGGCCCCTCATCAGATGTTTCAATCATCAGAGGTCTCAAATTTATACTTTTGGTGTAAAACTTCAAAAATCACCCCGTAATCACCTCATATGTGTGTCCTTAGAATTTATTAACATGCTACTACCAACGATGACTCACAGATCTATAAGTTTATTGTTACTAGAATGTTGAAAACAACTTCAGACTGTAGGCTGACGTGACCTTAACCTTGTTTTACTTCAACATTGAGCCTAGCGTCCACAACCTACTCCTGCCTCACACCTTGCACACCCATGTCTACAGTTAGTTTTCACAATCCAGTGAGCTCCCACGCTCATTATTTCAACAGTAGGGTAACTTACGTTTTGCTTTGAAAGTGGTCTCAAATATGATGTAGGCATGGAGTTAGTAAGTAATACAATACAAAACTTTGGTGACAAAAATTTTGAGCAACATCTTTTTGCCAGGTTTAATTGAAATCATTGTTAGATTATAGTAATATCGACATAATATACAATATCAAATAATACAACAAGAATACACCAGTTTTTACATAACTTCTCGCTGGACATGGCAGGGCGTCCGCGCCGCCATGTGAAGCCCCTGGACTACCGTCGCCTTCATCTTATTGGACTGGAGAATGACTCGTCTGAAGACGAAGGGAGTGAAGAGGACGATGAAATTCCAGTACTGAAAGTGTCAGATGAAGAAGATAATAATTCCAGCAACAGTGGCAGCTCAGGTTTAGAATCCGAATCAGAGGTATGTACAACAAAACATTCGACAGCCTTGAAATTATAGTTCAATTTGTGAAAAAATGCATACTAAGTAGGAAAATTGGGATTTGACATTTAAGGGCGAAAGTAGTGAAGAAGAGGAGACGGACACACGTTTTTATGGACAGGATGGGACTGAATGGCAAGAGGAACCAATAGGTCGTATTCCTGGGTGGAGAACTGCGCTAAGGAATTTTTGTGATGGGCCAACTGGGGTAGCAAAAGAAACTGAGTTTCGAACTCTGACAAAAATTGAAACATTATCACTTATGCTAACAGATGACGTTTTATCCGATATTTGTAAATGGACCAATCTGTTAGGCGAGCATACGTGCGCTGAGTGGAACAGCAAAAATCCTAATGCCGCCAAGAAAAGGCAATGGTCCACCGTAACTTTGGTTGAACTGAGGGGGTTTATTGGCCTCATACTACTTGCAGGCATTGAGAAGCCGCGGAAGAAACCATGGAGAGAGCTGTGGAACAAATCGCCGGCAATAAGGTGTCTCCCTTTTCCTGCTGCAATGTCAAGAACTCGATTTTTCAATCTACTTTCCATGCTTCGCTTTGATGACGCCATCGAACGCAGAGAAAGACATGTCGCATCAGCTGATAACTCTGAAGTTGAATACGACAAACTTGAACCTATATCGCAAGTATTTATTGACATTGTCGAAACTTTCTTCTTGTTGTACGTTCCGGGTTCTAAATTGTGTGTCGATAAGCAGCTCATTAAGTTTCGAGGAAACTGCCCATTTCGTGTTTATATGCCAGCAAAACCAGGCAAATATGGGATCAAAATCTGGGCATTGGTGGACGATTCTTCAGGATACATTCTGAACCTTCAAATCTACCAAGGAAAAGTTGGAAGTACGACTGAAATCGGCCAAGGAAAAAGAGTTGTGCTCGATTTGACCGAGAAGTACTTTGGCACTCAACGAGGGATAGTTGCCGACAATTTTTTTACTTCAATGGATTTATTGAAGGAGTTGCTTGACCAAGGTTTGTCATACTGTGGAACCCTGAGGAAAAATCGCTTAGAAGTACCTCCTGTAATGAAAGACATATCAGGCTCAGGGGAGGGATCCCATTACTTTCTGTTCAACGAAGAAGCATCCTGTACTCTTGTCCGCTACGTGCCAAAGAAGAACAGGTATGTGCTTTTACTTTCGTCGGCTCACTTCTCCCCTGAAACAGTACGTACGAAAAAGGGAAAGGAAAAACCGAGTATTGTAGACTACTACAACGCCATAAAAGGAGGCGTTGATACTGCTGATTTGATGCTGTCTACGTATACCTGTCAGTTTCCTACAAAACGGTGGCCTGTAAAGGTTTTTGTGCACCTTGTAGACTCTGCAGCTCTCAATTCCTACATAATATGGTCGCATAACAATCCCCATTGGATGGAGACAACGAAATCCCGTCGTCGACATTTTATTCGGCAGCTAGCGTATGACCTCATCATGCCTCAAATTCGACAGCGGTTGCGACTTTTACCCAGTATTCATCAGCATGTGCGAGAAGCTATGGAAGCTATGGGTGTCGAAGTCCCCACATCTGCTGTTATCCCCATCTCATCGGGGGACGAGCGTAATGCTGATGGTAAAGACCGTCCACAGTATTCACGGTGCTCATTTGACAAGGGGGAAGGTAAACAGCCTAAGACGAGTCGGACAAAATGTGGCATGTGTCCTAAGTTTATGTGTCTTCAACACAAGACAGTAGTGTGCCCAGATTGCTCCGAAAAGATCCAGAGTAGACCTGAATAGAGAGTACTTTGTCAGTAGATAGGAGTTAGTACTCAGTGGAAATTTAGAAGTTTGACCACTATAAAACACAAACTATTTTTGGGGTAGCAAGTAGGAAGAGGTCCTCGTCCTCTACCCTGGGCAACGTTTTATTACTGTGGGAAATCATGTAATAAGGCGGCTGACGTTCCTACACTTTGGCATAAACTCAACTTGCAGCCTATGTGAACAGGGCTTAAGTACTGAAAAAGTAGTACTAAATACAAATACCTATAATCAGTGCAATTTTAGCTTTTGAAAGTTCCCGGCCGGGAGTACTACTCAATGAATATTTTGGCACTGGCTATAAAAATTCAACAGTTGTGATAAAAAATCATGCCACATTTGTGGCAGACTTGGGACCACTAAGGTTAAACTGGCTATTTCTTCTACATTATGTACTTTTTAATAAGGAGATTGGTAATAATGTTAGCGTTACTACACATTAATACTGTAGAAGTATTTTTATTTATTGTCAAATTGATAAAATAAATATTTCACAAAACTTTGTATTGGCATAAATTTCAATTTAATTTTTTATTGTAACAAAAAAGTAAGCAAATCATTTGATTGGATAACTGGAGTTAGCGCATTTCTTACTCATTGTAGCCTAAAAATTGTCAATCGACTTTCGCGAAATCTGGAATATTGCAATATCTAAAATTATATTGTTGTTCATTATTGATGAAAATGAATTTTAGATTTGAATAAATTGATATAAAAACTAAACTTTTGTGTAGACGTAAGTTTCTTTTACCCCCCCCCCCCTACGTTTTAGAGTGAGATTTAGTTTGCAGGCATCCTAACCCCCTCCGCCTCCCTCCCCCTTTTTGTCGACGTGATTTATGTATGCTCCCTAAGCATAATAAAAGTTCAGGGTTTCATTCATGTTGAAATGTATTATACATAATTACTAGGCTGTAAACTGATTCAAACGTAGGAACCCCAACGCTCACACTTAGGAAGCAATAATAGCATGTAAAGTCATAAGTTCACATTTATTTTAGGAGTCAAAATACGCAGACAAAAACTTTTATCTATTTTTAAAAAATGATACTTTTTTGAAAACATTGCCTGGAATTACAAAATATGATTTCCAGTTAAAGCTTTTTAAAGTGTATGTTGAGCAGTGTCTTGGGATTCAGAAAAAATGTGTTTATCTCAACCCAGAGACGAGACCGTTATAAAAACGTTTACACTTAAGCAAAACTTTCATAGAGATGTCTGACCTTGGCTCAAAAAGCAACTATTTAGACAATGATTTTAAGGTAATTCTTTAAATGTGTGATTTCAAAAATATCAGATTCATGTCGTGAAAATTTATTTTTAATCGTGTCGTAAGTTTAAATAACATTGTAAGTTTTAAAATGTTAAAGGGTGAAAATTAGACAGACTCACCCTAGTGGAAATCTGTATATGTGCTGATACGGGTCAAAAGACCAAGACTCATTAACTCAGTGGTTATGAACGAGGATAGGTAAAACAACAGTACAAATATCGAGAATCGAAGTAAACACAAGTAGAAATGAAGATGAAAAGTGATACGGGTGAAAAATAATGACTTTGGGGCAAAGTAAAAATGCTACAACCGTATGGAAGCTCTAATAATATTCAAGACGTCTCAAGTAATATTTTAGGCTTTTTGAGAGAGGCGGAAAAACACGACCTTTCATAAGCAGTACTTTTTATTCAATCTTCCTCCATCATCCAATTCAATCCCTGATTTCACATTCAGAGTGCCAAATAATAATTTAATAAATAATCGAAGAATTTAGGTTACTTTCGCAATGACCACATAGTTGGTCCGACATCAAATAGTTGATCTAATTTAAACGTGATTGAAATCCTCACAAACGGATAAATTACGTAATGTGAAATATCAAGAATATTATAGAATATAAATATAAGTATATAGATACTCTAGAATTAAATAACAGTGGAAATATGTATGTATAAAGAATGACTAGTTGTAATGAGGCTTTTATGCTCGTCATGCAGTTTGCTGTTTACAAACAATAAGAGAACTAAAACTCATGCATCAAACATAATATATATACATAGGCATGCATTGAAGGATAAATTCATATATCAAGAAATGTACATGCATCATCATTCTTCATGCTCATACTGGCATTTGATTTTAAGCTTATGAAATAGTAAACTATAATTTAAACTAAAATTATACAAAACTTAAACTATGGGTGTACGTAGTAGTTGACGTTTGAGACATACATTAATGAGTAATGCAGGTGTGAAAATGACTCATATATGTATGACTTAATACCCTCCTGTTTTTTAATTGTCGTCGTCTGAAAGGCGGTATACGGCAAGTGAAAAAACCCTATAAATATTGGTGATGTTATTCCTCTTCATCAGTAAACTCCACCTCCAAGAATCTCAGATGGCTCGGTTCGATGGTTGATTTGGGTAGTTCCTCTTCTACTGCTGGTGGTGCCTGTGATTGTATGTGTACAGTGACATTTCCCTCCTCACCTATGTGTAGTGTTGGTAGTAGGCCGTTTGGTGTGACAAGCGTGCTTCTACGTATCTCCTTATTCTCATCCACTCCACTTCGTCTGTGAACAAGAATCGTCCCTTGGCTCCGGTGGTGGTTTTGGTCCAAGTAACTACTGTTGAGTCTCCCTCGTCTCGGTGGGGCTACAGGTGTTTCAGTTGGTCCCTCCGTTCCAAGTAACTGCAGCTCAGCTTGCTGCTCTTTTTCTCCCTTCTCTTTCATGGTCTCCCAGTAACTCCCTCTCCACCCACGCTTCAAAAACGCAGCACTCAATTTCCACTTAAAGTATATAGCTGTAATAGCCATACACAGAAAAACAAAAATAATTAGAATCATCCACATGTACCATGGTATGCTACTATCTCTTTCCCATGATGACGTGTTTATGCTGTTGTCGCTCTCGTCAAATGTGATGTTCAAGTTGTTCATGTCTATTTTCATTCCCATGTGGTAGTCGAGTGAGTTCACTAATAGGGGGTCTTCGTGCTCGTTAAAGATAATGTTAAGCACATCTCCTCTATACGTGTTGTTCGCTATGGTGAATGTAGTCGTGATGGGCAGTAGGAAGATTTCGTTGGGGCAGGGGGTGTGTCTGGTGGTTCCTACACGTATGTTCAAGCCTGGGCAGTATATGTGAAAGAACGCATTATACACTTTGACTTGTACACTTCTCTTCGCGTCTTGTGCTGTGCTATTTCGACAGTTTTGAAGTACATACTTGAGTTTGTCTTCATACGAGTTTCGTGGCTTACATTTTTGGTGTGTTGTTGCTACCACTCTGTCCATGAAACTCCAGTCGAGCCCTGTATCGAATACACAGTCTTGGTCCCTCGAAAGCAAAGCATTTGGTGGTCCTTGATATTTCAAATCACACGTCCGATTTTCTTTCCTCCATAGTAAGGTAAATGGGTCAGCTACGACAAGTGTCAGGTTGGGATTGACGAGTGACACAATGAAACTTAGGTGTAAATTGTCCATTTGTGGGTCACTTCTACATTGTCGAAATTCAGCTAGCTCCAGTGGACATAAATCCCCGCACGGTAAAGTGAAGTTCAGGAAGTCGAAAAATTCGTCATCCATATGACCACGGCTCCAGATCCTCTTGGTGTGTTGAATCATCGCTCCGCTTTGGGTGAGTCTTGATACCAGGTAGGCAATATCAAACTCCAGTCGCTCGATCTCTTCAGGTGAGCCCTTCCGTTCACTGATTATTTGGTTAACAGCATCAGTAATTTTCGCCATTTGTTTGTAGAAGGCTCTAAAATTCTGTGTGTCTTCCTTAATTTTCAGTTCCAATTTATTGAAATGTTAGGCCAGTTCTAATGTGTGTTCACTGTTCATTTCAGCTCGGTGTTCGGCCTGGTATGACATCCCAAGTCCAGCACTGGTGAAAACAGCGAGAGCCGTCATTATTACATTGGTGAAAACGGATCTTCGTCTCCTGATTTCGGTCTTGATGGGGGGGCAGATCGCCTTGAGAGGCAGAAGGAAAGTCCTCTTATATTCTCTTTGGCATTGTTGTTTGAGTTCGTGTCCCACATTTTTCATATTGATATCTGGGTATTTTAATAAATCGCATGGTGATAATAAGCGTATTTTGATGTTGTAGGAATTATACCCGTAAAGAGGTGGATTCTCCGATCTCCGCCAAATGACTGGTCCTCCTTCATCTACCGTTTCTGCTCCTCCGCCAAGAATCAACATCAAAAAGTACATACATCCGAGAAAAAATAATGGAAGTGTAGAGTGGTAGGGAGTGCGCGATCTCTTCGGTGGTGGTGGCAGCTCCGCTTCCCTCCTTAATTCGTGTGTTGTTGACTTTCTAAAATTTCGACTCGACTGATCCTGTCTGATCTTGTCTGGAACAGGAAAATGTGTGTCTTCTATTGCTGTTGATTTATTTTTGGTTTGAGAAGTACTCGCCCTCCTTCCCTCCTTACTTATGTGATGGTGGTAGGTAGGTAGTGACGATGTAGAATTTCCTCGGTGGCCTGACTCCTCGTTTTGATATGCGTGAAGTGAAGCTCCTCGTAGTCCTACTGTGCTCCTCTTTTTCAGTACACTCGCCCTCCTTCCCTCCTGTCCGTTCGCAGGATTTGAGTTGGTGGCCGGTGCCTTTTTACTTCTTCCTCCCTCCTGGCTATGTTGAGTTTTGGAGTTGGTGGAAGGTTTTGATTTTTGACCTCCTCCCTTGTGGGTGGAAGGTTTATTTTTCGATATTTTTGTGCTCGATTGTGGTGGCCCCATGGTGGGGAGTGCTCCTCTAGTGGTGGTGTTATGTACAGCTATTCTTGCAGCTTGTACTCCCTCCTGTCCGGTGGTAAAGATTGAGAGAACCTCCGGGTCGGTGGTGGAAGAGTGTGCTCCCGTCTTGTAGGTGTTATGTACATCCCTGTTGGTGGTGGTATGTACTCCCAAGTTGCTGGTGTGAGAGTTAAAATTCCGTTTGGTGGTGGTGGAGGTGTTATGTACCGCATTGCTTTTGTTGCTGTTGGCGGATACTCCCTCCTGGCCGGTGGAATGGTGGTAAAATCCATGTCCGGTGGTGGAGTGTGCTCCCTCCTTGATTGTGGTGGGGTGAGCTCCCTCCTGGCCGGTGGAAACGTTAAAATTCCAGTTTCCGGTGGTAGAGTGTGCTTCCTCCCTGGTGGAAGTGAAGTCTACGCCCTCCTTGCTGGTGGAAAAATTAACTCCCTCCTTACCGCTTCTACCATGAAGTCTCGAGTCTTGTTTTAGTGCTCCTCCTCTTCCGGTGGAAGTCTCGGTGGAGATAGAAGGCTTTTTCGATTTTTGTGAGTTTTCGGTGTGCTCCGACTTGTCCTTTCCTTCGTCACTTTGTACCCGTTTAGTACTGGTGGTGGGGATCGAAGACGGGGTTTTCTCGAAAGCGATTTTCTTTTGATTAGCGTCTAGCCAGGCAGTTCTTTGGGGACGTCTTTTGGGCTCCGGTGGAGGAGATGGTGTGCGTGGTAGAAATTTTGCCGCATTCTCTGCCCTCCTTGCTTTACAAATGGAGCAGTCAGATTTACGTGACCTGTGCTGTTCATCCGATTTTTGACAAAAGGATTGTGCACGTTCTGATAGGGATGGAAAAGCAGAGGAAAATTGTCGGTTGATAATCCTAATAGCTTCCCTCTCCTCTTCGCTATCAGTGTAGTAGATGCTGTTCCTACTACTTTTCTTTTCTACTACTCTTACCATAAAGGCTCGATGATCGTCCTTTGACTCCAGACTCTCCAGGATTTTTTGTACCTGTTGCTCAAACATGTATTTCCTGTTGAGTTTAATTTCAGTCCAAGTCTGATTTATGGCGACGTTTAGAACATGATCTTTCATGTGTTTCCGGAGAGCCTCTCCTACAAACCGTTTTTCTTCTGGTGACCGCAATCTTTCCATGAGGGTCTTGACAATCATCTGTTTTGGACTTGTCTGATAACGATCTGTATCCTCCGCTGCTGCTGCATACTCCAGTAGCAATTTGAGTTTATGCTTGTTCCCTGGTCTTCTAAACTTTCTTATTTGATTTCTAGTGTATTCCACCGCTACACCAATGTCAGTGCTTTTGAGATTTCGTTGGAGTAAGATGTCACATGCAAGTATTTCTTCTGGATCATTTATTTTACTATACAGGTTTTGAACTTCGCGAAAGTCAGAGGTTGGATGTTTCTTGGTTTTCTCCACCGGTCTCATCATTAACGAGCGGTATTGTTCTTTTCTTCTTCGTATTTCCGCTCTTCTTTCCTTATAATGAGTTTCGGCTAGTCTTGCAAGGAATGGTGTTTTTTCTGCACCAATAGTACCTCTATCTTCTACCATACCCATAAGGCCCGAGAGTCTTGTTAGATTCCCTTGTGTGAGTACTTTCGTAAAGATATCAGCCGCCAGGTCTGCTGTTTTTCTATGGTGTATGACCAGTTGTCCTGTTTCTACTAGATCCTTTACCCAAAAGATTCTTGTCTGAATATGCTTGGTCCTGTTGTGGTGACTGGATTCGGAATAAATCAATGCTAGTCCCGACGCCGAGTCTGTATATTGGTGAATTAGATCTGACCATTTCCGTATACCTATGTCGCACAACAAGTTATGATACCAGACTAAGATCTTCGCTATATGGTTAATGCCGTAAAGTTCTGCCTCACAGGTTGATAGCGCCACTAATGTTTCTAATTTAGAGCCCCATATTATCGCTGAATCATTCAACGTTATAACTCCTCCCATGACCGATTTACCACGACCACCATTGCAGAAACCGGCATCAGACTGACCTTCAAGAGTTATCATCTGGTCGACCCGCCTCAGATATCTTAGGGAATAGTATTTGGTCCCTACTAGAAATCTGAGTACCCGTATGGCTGCTTCATAATGTGCTTCATCGAAAGATTGAAAACATCGAGTGAGACGTTGAACCGCATATGCAATATCAGGTCGAGAAACCCTTGTGATAAATAGTAACGATCCTACCAGTGATTGAAAAGGTAATGATGGATCTGCTACAAAGGTATTTGGATCTCTTTCCGGTGTGAAATCCGCTCTCATTGGTGTCTTGGGGATAACGCAATTATATTCGCTGAACTTCTGCTGAAGTTCTTCAATCTTGGTTTTCGGAATGGAAACCTGTTCTTCGTGAGATCTGTCCTTGTAAAATCTGTCCAGAGGTTTTCGTGAGTCTTCCTGCGCATTGAACATGGAGGTAGTTGTTTTGAGGATAGATTTTAATGGTCGATGTTGTTCTTCAGGATATTCAAATACTTCATCACTCTCACACGTTGCATAAGGGCTATAAGGTAACTCCTGTATGGTTTGTACCATGAAGGCATGTTCTGTTAACATATCCATGGCTTCAATGGGGCCTGCCACGTCCAAGAGTGGGTCGCTGTCATCCTTGAAGTATTTTATATCCGAACTATAGTCTTGCCGATCTAAACTTATGCCTCTTGGTACAATTATTTCTTCAGTGTCGGGATTAATCCTTTTGTTGTGAACAATTTCCACAGGATGTTCCCAATTGTTGTAATCTCTGAGGTATTCTATTTGTGGTGCTCCGGCGGAGGCCCTCCCTGTCTCTTCGATATCATGAGAAGTCGGGGTCCTCTCGGTGGGGATGGATTGTTGTTCATCATCCTCCATTGCTACATTGCTGTTGTAGTCTTCCTGTACTTCTTCCTCTTCAGAATTTGTAGCGTTGTTATTCTGAGGGAGTGGTGGGGTGGTGGTGGATGTCGGAGCTAGGGGCGTAAACGGGTTGATGGTCGACTGAATATGCTGAGCTCTAGCTCGTCTAAGTGCCAATACTGTTTCCCATTCCTGCCTAGTTACCCTAGTCCTAATTATCCATTTTGAAGTGGAGGCAGCTGTACAGGTTCCAGGTCCGAATCGGTGTCATCGCTGGAGCTATCCGTCCATTCATTTGTTGTTGTCGTCTCTACTCCTTGTCTTGGGCGGAGTAGGAAAGCATTATTTTGCTTGAATTGAGATAGCTTTGCTTCGGTGTCCGAGTCTTCTCCAGTGGTGGGGCTATCTTCCCGGTGTTTATCCGCTGGATGTTTCTCTACTCTTCGTCCAGGTCGGAGTAGGTGTGCTGGGTGTTGATCGCAGTTGGGGCCAACACCGTCGTGTTGAAATTCTTCTACATGTGAGTTCATCCTCCTATGTGCGTATTCTTGCTTCGAGTCTTCTGTGGACGAGTCTTGATACAGGGGATATGTAGGGGATTTAGGGAGTGCCATTTGTTTAGCATGGTCTTGAGTTCTTGACGTGTCTGCGTCTGAGAAAAGATCCGCCAGCCTTGGCCTGGGGGTGTCTTCACTCCTTCCACTGCTGCTGCTACGTGATGAGGAGTCCATATGTAAGCTTCCTTTCCACGGAGTAGAGTGGGTGGCTCGACGTGCAACAGCTTCAATGAAGCTGACATCTTCTTGAGCTAGATGGGCAGGTGGTGGGGGTCTGTTGCCTCCCTCCTGTCTTGAGGTACTTCTATGTACTTGATTGTTTTGTCGCTCGGGGGTTCGTTCTCTTGCATTATTGTTGTTGTTGCGAGATGAGTGATCGAGTTGGGTGTTGGCTCGACCTACTTTTGATGATGACGAACTCCTTCCTCGCTGACGTGATCCGCCGCGCCCTGATTTGAAATTTCTTCGACTTCCGTCCTGGGAGCTTCTGGCGGTGGATGATGATGTGTCTCTTCGGCTCCGTGGCGGAGACACTCCGTCCAACCAATACCTGCAATCATCCTTCTTATGGTTGGGTTTTCCACAGTATGAACATATGGTTTTGCTCTTGGCTTTTCCACCAGGTTGGTTCCATGAACTTGGTGGTGGGGAGTTTTCGCTCCTCCGGGTGTAATCGTCATCGCGATTGTCTCTACGCCCTCCTCTTTGGGATCGGCGGAGACGGGACCGTCCGCGTTCGGTTCCTCCTCTTCCTCCAGATCTATCATCCTCTTGGTGGGCTCTGAAAGCCTGGGGTGGGTTGTACACGGCGTTACCTAGCGCTCGTTCGCGGTTGTCGTCGGTGGCTTTAAGTAGCTCCAGTAGGATTTCGGGTGTCTTTACGGTGGAGACACGCCAGGTTTGAAGGAATCCTACGTATTCCTCTTGATCCGAGAGTTTGCTTACGGTGAGGCATAAGACGGTTTCGTTGTCCATTCTTCTTCCGGCTCTATCTAGATCGTTGTTGATGGCTAACAGCTGATTTAGGTAGCTGTAGCCGCCTCCCGTATCCATACGGAGGCCGAAGAACTTTTCTGCAAGTTGGACTCGTTCATCCTCTTTTCGGGGCTCGAACATTCTTGAGAGTTCTTCCATGAGGTCTTTTGCCAATGTGATGTGGTGCACTTTGAGAAGTACATCCCTATGTAGGCCTGAATGTATAGACAAAACGGCGGTGTTGTTGGCTGCCTCCCAGTTCGCTATGTCTGTAGCCTCTTGAAGTGTTGGGGGCAATGCGAATACTGGTTTGGGATATGATCCATCCACTATGACTCCTAAGTGAACGGTGCCTAACGCCATTTTCATATCGACGAACCACCTGGTGTAATCTGATGGTCCTTTCAGCTTTTCGAAGTCGACTAATGGGCGATTGAAGGTTCTGTTACCCAACATATTGTCCTGAGTATGTTTCTGGGCCGCGGCTCTAAGTATGGCGAGTCTAGATTTTAATGCCGCGTTCTCTAACTGCAGTGGTACGCTAGCTTTCTGGTCCGCCGTCAGGTGTTCAGATGCTCCTAACTTAGCTTGCAGTTCCTCTATCTTTTTGTGATAATAAGACTTAACTTTACGTACCTCGAGTTCGTAGTGTTTATTAGCTTCAACTACCGTCTGCTCTGCAGTGAGGACAGGCTCCGTTGATCTTCGGGTTTGGGGGCCTGACTTTACGACTATCTTGCCTGTAAAGATTTGTGGGACTGGGGATGATTCCGGAATTCTGGAACTCTTGGGCGGCTGTGGGGGCTCTACCTTCGATTCTGGAATACCCTCGGTCTTGATTGCTGGTTTCACTGGTGACATGGGATTATTGTTTCTACACTTTGTCACTACCCCTTTCTGATTTCACTAGCCATACCCTGGAACTACTGCAGTGATGTGGGGGAAACTGAGAACTGTTCTTCACAATACCATATGGGAAAAGTCTACACTTGGTTTGTGGAATTATATAATACACCACTACGCGCTGGTTAGTCTCTTCAACTGCGTGGGTCACTGTATTCTTCACTAAGGGTAATGTTCTACTCACTTTAGTGGGCTCTACGCGCTGGAAGCTATCTCAGTCACGGAGTCTGTGGATTGAAAACTGCTTCTTTTTTCACTTCTAAGATATACTTGTTAACTACCTGCACTTTTAACGAAGTTGCTAAGTAGTTTTGATGGTAATTTACTTTCTGAACCTTTTCACGATATTAAAATTTAAAATTTCGAAGATTTGATTTTGTAACAGCTGTTTTATTTTTGTACGTAGAAAAATTCCAATTTTGAAGTTAAATTTTGTAGAATTTCGTAGATTAATTTTGTGTGTGAATTTTGACTTTTAGATTCCTAGAATTGATGGAAATTTTGAAGAATTTAAACGTTAACCCTAACCTCGTAGAGCAAGGGCTGATAGCGTGTTAAAGGGTGAAAATTAGACAGACTCACCCTAGTGGAAATCTGTATATGTGCTGATACGGGTCAAAAGACCAAGACTCATTAACTTAGTGGTTATGAACGAGGATAGGTAAAACAACAGTACAAATATCGAGAATCGAAGTAAACACAAGTAGAAATGAAGATGAAAAGTGATACGGGTGAAAAATAATGACTTTGGGGCAAAGTAAAAATGCTACAACCGTATGGAAGCTCTAATAATATTCAAGACGTCTCAAGTAATATTTTAGGCTTTTTGAGAGAGGCGGAAAAACACGACCTTTCATAAGCAGTACTTTTTATTCAATCTTCCTTCATCATCCAATTCAATCCCTGATTTCACATTCAGAGTGCCAAATAATAATTTAATAAATAATCGAAGAATTTAGGTTACTTTCGCAATGACCACATAGTTGGTCCGACATCAAATAGTTGATCTAATTTAAACGTGATTGAAATCCTCACAAACGGATAAATTACGTAATGTGAAATATCAAGAATATTATAGAATATAAATATAAGTATATAGATACTCTAGAATTAAATAACAGTGGAAATATGTATGTATAAAGAATGACTAGTTGTAATGAGGCTTTTATGCTCGTCATGCAGTTTGCTGTTTACAAACAATAAGAGAACTAAAACTCATGCATCAAACATAATATATATACATAGGCATGCATTGAAGGATAAATTCATATATCAAGAAATGTACATGCATCATCATTCTTCATGCTCATACTGGCATTTGATTTTAAGCTTATGAAATAGTAAACTATAATTTAAACTAAAATTATACAAAACTTAAACTATGGGTGTACGTAGTAGTTGACGTTTGAGACATACATTAATGAGTAATGCAGGTGTGAAAATGACTCATATATGTATGACTTAATATAAAATGACTTCAGACTGATTCTTAAGCGTTGGCATTGTCGTTGTTTTCCAGATTTTACTGTGACTTGGAACTGCGGCAAAGATTACTGTTAGTCAGCTAGTCATCATCATCGTCCTAAGTTGGAATCGGTCTCGCATTAAATTAATTCACTTATTTCAATTTGGCATAAATTGAATTAACGGTACCAAAAATAATATTGGAAGTAGCGGTTTCGGGATTCGCTGTTAGTTATTGCTTACAACCAGAAATCGCGGAAAGGATTTATTTTGGATCCAACATCCAACAATTCGAATGAAGCAAAACGATGTAAATCAAGCAGAGTCAGTTAATCAAGAGAAAAAATCCCATTATGATCCATGCATACCATATTTTCAAGACAAATTAGGCCTTGATGATATTCAGGTCATAGGACTTTATATCGGTGCTAGAGGTACCATTTCTAAATACTTCGTGGATTTCTTGAAATCTCAATGTCTACCAAGTACACTGATTGAGGTTATAGTAACATCAGTTCTCAAGAAATCGGTGCAAAGTGTTTATCATTTATATTTTACATGCATCACCTAATTTCAAGACTAATTCCTAAATTTACAAACATAAATTGCATTATTATGTCTAAAACTTTCTGTTACGTATACTGAGTCTCTTAGGCTATCCTCATTGGAGGACAGTGTCAAGTTTATTTCTGAATAAATTGTCTTTCTCTATTTTAGGAATCGGCGGTACGACAAAAAATATGAATTTCCAACGGAATTATTTTACGATTATTCGCGTTAATGTAAACATTTTGTATTCTATTCGTTTATCAATGTTAATCAACAATTTGCATTAATTTTCCTAATGTGCTTATACTCATATTCATGTTCCATAAGGGGTAGTCAGCCATATCAGCTAGCTCTACAGAAATCGGCGTGTCAGTGCAACGGATTCAGTTGAATCCTTCTACCGTGGGACCCATCGTTTGAAAATTTCGAAAAACTATTGTTTGCTGCTATGATGGGAAGTATTTAAGGAAGTGTCATGTATATACTCCGGGGACTCAGCGGCAGGCACTCCAAGAAGAAGAGTCGACATTATTGCTTTTAAGCGCGAGTCAAGAATTGGTCTAATCCTAGACCCGACAATACGAATGGAAGCCGACGAAGACCAAGCTAATAAAGTTAACGAAGAAAAAAAGGCCATCTACGATCCGTGTATTCCATATTTTTTGGACCATTTCAATCTCCGCAA